>CM035407.1:166854258-167374258 GCA_020310875.1 Ceratopteris richardii
TGCATTTCCCATTCTGTAAAAGAATGTGAAACCATGTTTTAAGTCTTGCAAAGCATCCTTAAATTTGCATTGACAAAGGCAAGATCACTCGCACATTGCACACCAAGTCTATTCCTCTTCTTAGAGGCTACATGTTCATATACACTCCATAGTTGCTCAAGGCAACTCGTAGTGCAAACTTGGCGGTTGAGTATCCATATAGACAATTGTTGCAACTCTAGACCATCAAATGCAAAATCTTCCCACCATAGGGCAGCCTACATGAAACCTATCTTCTTGTGCATCTGCACATGAAAATGAAGCATCTTTCATAGTTCTATATCTGGATAATTGATCTCTACTAAGCCGCCTGGATGCATTATATGGGACAAGTCTCTCCAATATCGTCTCCATCCGCTTGCTACCTTCATATCAGCGTATTGTTTCTTATCTTCGAATTTGGGGTCCACCTTGAATGCCACTCCATGGAGTGGGGAGTAATAGGCATTCCATCATCGAACACATATTGATGAAATTTCTTCATACTTTTCATCCTCATGCACTAGCTTCTTGAGTGACTCTATGGTTCAATCCATAGCTTCATGTACTTTGCCTATGCATGGTTCCATAGGATCCACCACTCTTAGCAAGTGCACAAGTGGTCGCATGATATCCACTATGCTACTAATATTCTCCTTGTATATCTGCTAGTTTTTTGAATTCCTTTGCTTATGTAGTGGAAGCCTTTGGCATTGCTGCAAATTCATCACGATTCACTCAATAGTAAGCCTCTTAAAACACCACTACACTTCACGACACGATGAAGCATGATGAAGTTACATGCAAATCGTGTTTCAACATATTCAAGCAAAACAAGAATAGAGCTTTTGCTGAACTCATTCTTCACACGTGTATGGTTATTAATGAAGCTCACTTATGCATTTGCCTCATTGATAGAAGGCAAAATCCAATCCAAAGTGTCAATGTCTTTGAGAATATTATTTAGGCAATGAGCCATGCGAAAACAAACACTAATACAAGGACACAAACTTTCAATGATTTGTTTGCGGCTTCCTGATTTGCTACTATGGCTACAACATTTGCTTGACCCACTATTTCTATGGCACTTGCCCACTCAAAAGCAAGCACATCGGCTGATTTTTCTGTCTTCAATGCATCATGGGATGATATGAAGTACATTTCACCTTGGGAGTAAGCGACAGCTCCATGGATACATCTTTGCTATGTATCACTCTATCCATGGACAAGCAAGGGCACTCCATTTCTTTCCCATGACTTTCGGATGTGGGAAGGGGGGAGGGGAGGGAGGGACGTTTTTTGGGGGGGGGGGGGGGGGGGGGGAGGGAGGGGGGAAGGGGGGGAGGCGGGGGGGATGGGGGGAGAGAGAGGGAGGGGGAGGGGGAGAGAGAGAGGGGGGGGGAGAGAGAGAGAAGGGGGGAGGGAGGGAGGGAAAGGGCGGGAGAGAGGAGGGAGAAGGGGGGGGGGTGAGAGAGAGAGAAAGAAAGAAGAAAGAAAGAAAGACTTTTCAACATCTATTAGAGGCCAAAATCGGCCTATGAGACAAAACATATACATCAGTATGATCCAATTTGATCCCAAAAGGAAAATAAAGTGTGAGTACCGCAAACGGATATAAAAGGAGTGGATAGTAATTGGCATCAAGGGTGTGGGGGTGCTATGGGTATGCACTCTATATGCTCAATGGATGAGATACAAATATGATATGCATAGGGAGGGGAGGCTCGATGGTATCACAACCCACTAAATGCCTGGAGTGGGTGTAGGATATAATGCATCGGTGGGTAAGGCATCATGGCTATCCTCAAAATGCTCTGAACATCCAAATCGATAGGTGTGCGTTGCTGACGTCTCCGTATCTCCATGTCATGGTGTGCGTGAATCGCCTGAATCTCTCTCTGATGTGGATGGGCTCTCCGGACTGGGGGTCTCGGTCGTCGACGCTGTCGTCTAAGCTCCTCTGCTTTGTATAATGTGACACCCCGCATCGAGCTGGGTCCTCGAGTGGCTGTGGGTCTGGAAAAATCTGTAATATAAGTCTGAGGGAGGGGGGCCAGGTGTATCTCCATCCCCTGCTGGAGGAGTGATGCACGGCGGTGCTGGAGCTCTATTAGGAAACGACCTAGAGGGCGCTGGTCCTCTGTCCCCAATAAAGCCCTGATCTCTCTAGGCCCCCTGAAGAGCTGTGGGTAGTGGTCTCTGATGTCCTCATATGCCTGGCATCTACATGTGTAGTGCTCCTCGTCCTCCACCTCCTCTCTACATATCCTGCATAATCTCTCATCCCTCGGGGCATGTGTGGCTCGCCCAACCTCAATCTCGAGCTGGTGTGATGATACTCTGAGCTGTCCAATGGCCACTCTCTCAGCTGGTGCCATATATGTATCCATGTATCGTGGTCTCTGAATGAAACCATCCGCTGTCACAGTCAGGAAGTGCTCTCTGTAGTGTTGCCTCTTTGTGGGAAGAGGCTCCCGCGGTGCTATCCATGTCTCCCTGACGTGTATCTGTAGTAGCCTGTAGGTCCTGACAGATGATCCTATTCCTCTCCGAACGAGAGAGGGTAATGTGGGGGGAAGAGAGGTCATACTGAAAAGGGGGGAGATCCGTAATGCTCATGCCATGGTCAACTAACCATCGGTAGGTCTGTGCATACCATACTCTCTCATGCCCTGTCTCTGCCAAATGTCTAGAGCTCTCAAATGCAAGCCTGGTGAGTTTGCTGGTGGGGAGCTCTCTGACTCTCAGAATAAGGTCACCAACTGGAAGAGGGCCTCCACTAGCATCGGTGGTGTGCCAAGATCAGCTCGTATAATGTCATGTGGAACGGAGGGCTTGCTGCGCAGCAAGCGTGAGATCATGGTGACCTGGGGCCTCTCAATCCGCGCCCACATCGCCTCTGTGATCCATGGTGCCCATACTACCGTTGCGTACATCAATACGGGTGTCACTAGAGTGTCAAAGAGCCACCCCTTAGTCCGGGGTCCTGAAAATGTGTCTGAAAGCAGCGTCTCTCCAATCCTGCAAGTGCCGCATAGCCTCGCGTGAATCTATCTCTCGCGGCCTGTGCCATGGAGAATACCCCTGTGCTGCCCGAGAAGGTGACACCTAGGTAGACGTAGGAGTCCACTACCTCTATCTGTCCTCCAGCTGCTGTGAAAGAGGCACGATGGCGTACTGTCCTGGAGGTATGGAAGATCATGACCTTGGTCTTGCCAAGGTTCACTGTGAGTCCTCTCTCCATGCAAAAGGTATCGAGCGCCTGTAAATGTGACTGCAACCCCTCCTGGGACTCTGAAAGCAGGACAATGTCATCAGCATATAATAGGATGTGTACTGGTGTACCTCCGAGGGCTCCTCCTTTCCCTCCTGCTCGCTGTACATACTCCGTGATCTCGTCGATGTAGAGACCAAAGAGAGTGGGTGAGAGAGGGCAACCTTGTTTCACACCAATGGTGCTAACAAGGCTGTCTGATAGACCGCCGGGGCAGCGTACCCTGCCTGTGACTCGTGCATACAAAGCGTGGATGGCCCATAGCATGTCTGATGGTAGCTGTAACTCCTGGAGCCTCCGTAGTAGTCTCTCTCGAGGGACCATGTCGAAGGCTTTGCGGAAATCCACAAAGCAACAGTATAGTCTCTGCTTCCTCGCCTTCGCGCTCTCAATCAAGCAACGAAGCACGAAGATGTGGTCGATGGTGGAGAAAGTGCGGCGGAAGCCTGCCTGGCCGGGTGCTCTGATCCCAGCTGCCTCACGTCCCTCATTACGAGCTCTGCCTCTAGTACTGAGCTCTGCCTCTAGTACTGCCCCATAGAGAGAGAGAGAGAGAGAGAGAGAGAGAGAGAGAGAGAGAGAGAGAGAGAGAGAGAGAGAGAGAGAGAGAGAGAGAGAGAGAGAGAGAGAGAGAGAGAGAGAGAGAGAGAGAGAGAGAGAGAGAGAGAGAGAGAGAGAGAGAGAGAGAGAGAGAGAGAGAGAGAGAGAGAGAGAGAGAGAGAGAGAGGGAGGGAGAGAGAGAGGGAGGGGGGGGAGTGAGGGAGGGAGGGGGAAGGAGAGAGAGAGGGAGAGAGAGAGGGAGAGAGAGAGAGAGAGAGAGAGAGAGAGAGAGAGAGAGAGAGAGAGAGAGAGAGAGAGAGAGAGAGAGAGAGAGAGAGAGAGAGAGAGAGAGAGAGAGAGAGAGAGAGAGAGAGAGAGAGAGAGAGAGAGAGAGAGAGAGAGAGAGAGAGAGAGAGAGAGAGAGGGAGAGAGAGAGGGAGGGAGGGAGGAGGGAGGGAGGGGAGAGGAGAGAGAGAGGGAGAGAGAGAGGGAGAGAGAGAGGGAGAGAGAGAGAGAGAGAGAGAGAGAGAGAGAGAGAGAGAGAGAGAGAGAGAGAGAGAGAGAGAGAGAGAGAGAGAGAGAGAGAGAGAGAGAGAGAGAGAGAGAGAGAGAGAGAGAGAGAGAGAGAGAGAGAGAGAGAGAGAGAGAGAGAGAGAGAGAGAGAGAGAGATTATTGCAGATAAAATCAAACCAGCGGATGTTGGATTAGATGAAAACACGCCTCCACACAGTGATCAAGGTTTTGGTTTTTTTGGGAATTCCAATGGAAAGAAGGGCAGGCGGTCATCATTAGTCTCTCGATGGGCTCCCCCTATCACTTACATGCATATTTATGAATGCAGAGATTTTTCTGTGCGTTTTCATCTTCTTTCATGCTCCTTGGTCTGTTTCTGTCATCTGAATGGTTAGAAAATGACTCGAAATTATCTGAATTGGGCTCTGCTAGATGGGAATTTTTTGCCTGCCTACCTCAGCTGTGATTCCTCTCCATAATCATCCAGGCATGACAGTCTTTAGCAAGCTTTTGTATGGCTCAATGCATGTAAAGGCATATGATTGGTGGGATCCCAATGATGTGAAAGAGCGTAAGTATCCATAAAGTTGGTTATAATGTTTTGTATAACTTTTTGCGGCAGTCATTAACATTAATATTTGCTGCAGCAAGGCTAGCAAAGCTGGTAGTTGATAGGACTTTTTCAGCTCCCTGTGAGCCCTCTGTTTTGTACCCTACAAGCGGAGGAAATATACATGCCTTCACAGCAGTAACGTCGTGTGCTTTTCTTGATGTATTTGCACCTCCCTACTCAAATGAAGATGGTAGACATTGCAGTTACTACCAAGATTTCCCATTTTCCAGTTTTAAAGGTAAGATATTCAAGCACTTGTATAGCTGTGTGCTTCAATTTGGTTTATTTGATGGAGTGTAAAGCTTACATGTAAGAGATTATTTCAATTCATTAGGGTCTCTCAAGGAGCAGAGCTCAGATATAAGGGAATTAGATCTTGCATGGCTTGAGGAGTGCCAACCAGCTGATGACTACATTGTTAAGGGAGCTCCTTACAGGGGCCCAAGAATATCACCTTAACTATGCAGTCCGGCCACCTCTAGTTTTGTTACGGAAGTAACTTTCTTCTTTCATTATGGAAGAAAACCATCAGATCTTCTCAGTGGAGCCAATAGTTAATACCTGTTGGAGCTTTGCAAGCTATTTTGCTGGCAATCTCTGTAAATAAACATAGCAAGGATTAAGGTCATTGATTTGTGTGATTGATATTCTCGTTTTTTTCACACATTTTCATGTGGAGTGCCATTGGTTGATAATGTCACTTGTACCATTTCATGTACCATGTGGCAATGTTAGATGAATTTTTAATCTTAA
Organism: Ceratopteris richardii; assembly: GCA_020310875.1. Taxonomy (NCBI): domain Eukaryota; kingdom Viridiplantae; phylum Streptophyta; class Polypodiopsida; order Polypodiales; family Pteridaceae; genus Ceratopteris; species Ceratopteris richardii. The sequence continues at coordinate 166,859,971 of CM035407.1, forward strand.
ACATTGTAGTGTTTTTGGGGTACTGTTTGAAGATGAAATTTAGTTCTAGTGATTCATAACTGTCCTCTTAAAATTAGACTATCTTTGTGCATGTTCTAATCTGGATTTTCCATCCATTAACGATAAATTTTGTTTATTTGCGTGCCTGGGCTTTAGACCATAAACACATCTAGATGCCAAAATGGCAAAGTGATTAAGAGTAGATGCCTAACAACAGGCATAAAAATAAGTCATTTGCTTGTTATTTTCCTTTAGGGTCAGCTTATGTTGATTCTCCCAAACTAAGAAAATATTGTTGGGCCAAATAACAAAAGTTAATGTGTGTGTGTGTGTGTTGTGGGACAGCTGCGATGAAAACTATATTTGTTCACTACTGTTGTATTACCTCACCCCATCAATGCCTTTTGTTGACAAAAATTTCTCTATGTTGGTTTCATGTGACTGACATATGGTGTCCATACATGATACGAGCAGTTGAGCATGTTGTTATCAACTAGAATTCAAAGGTACATAGATTTTTTGTCCTGAAAGGAATATAGATTAACTGTCGTAAGCATAGTTTGAGAATTGATATTGCATAGATATCTAATGCTAAGTCAGGAAAAGAAAGGTCATAGTACAAACTTGAGTGTTGCATCCAGGTTTGTATTTTGGATTGGTACCTTTCAAAAAGTTATCCAATTATTTGGTCAGGCAAGAGAAAATGGAGGTGTCTCTGGCACATGGTACTGATGGAGCTTGTGCCCAAAAGACTTGCCATTGCTGGACTGACTCGTCCGTCTGATTTAGCGTCCATATACAATTAGAAAATGGAGTTCTCATTATCCCAGAAATCGGGACTGTGAATGAGTTCCATGACAGGACTTGAACCCTGGATCACCTGTCCATGATGCTCAAGCTTTACCATTAGGTTATGCATACTCTACATTTTTTGAAGTAATTTGGTTAGAGGTGTGTGTGTGTGTGTTTTGGGCAATAATGGCATAAAAAGGTCATATTTGTTGATGGGGTAAATTAAATCCTACTGTCATGCAAGGTGCTAGTGGAAATAAGGTTATCATCATGCAAGTTCCCTGGATACTGGCTGCATCTTGGAGAACAGTTCTCAACAGTGGAAGAGAGATGGTTTACCTTTGAGCCCAGTAGTTTACTTTTTCGATGTAGTTTGTAACCCTGCAGAAGCATGCACGGGCATGTTGAGACCAATTTTACTGGACCTTATAGGATGCTTGTCTTTTCCTGATCTTCTATTGCTTTATTCACATGGAATTACATGAAGGTTTTGGAGAGCACACAGCGGTGATTTTGTTTGTGACTACTGCAAATTCGTAAGCATGGAGTATCTACCTCTTAGTTTCAGCTAATATCTCTTGTTATGTAAGCATGGAGTATCTACCTCTTAGTTTCAGCTAATATCTCTTGTTATGATATTCGCTGGCTCTTGTTTGCTGTATAGGTTTGGATATTTCTTTTGAAAGATAAAAATTGTAACAAAGTATGTTATGGACAGTGACAAAGAAGGGAAGGGTCCACCCAGATATAGACTTGCCATGACCAAACTGTAACTGTAAGGAGCTATGCTGGGAAATGGACTTAGCTCATCACCTGCACATTATCTTGCTATACAAAACAAAGATTGCCTGTTAGCAAGATCATGATATTTCTTCGTTTAACAGCATCAAAATGAAGAAACATTACCATGATCAATTTATGTTTTGATAAGTCAGAAAGAGAAGTCATCAGCCAGCCTTTTTACTTCAGTACGTTTTGAGTGATTATTCTTTTCATTTGTGGGATATGTTTTAGCAAAAAACTCATTTTACAAAGCTGTTGAGGCCTGGAGATTTTTCTTGTGGTAATGGGCACCTACCCAGTCGTTGACCTATAGAAGAAATTATTGTCACTAAGAATATGCAAAGACATTCTCTTCAGACAAATGCTATGTAGGTGACAATAGTGCCTTATCCTTAAAACCACAAGAATTTTTTGTTAGTCCAAAGCTGTTTATATTACAGATAAAGCAACACTTGATTCGTAGCTTTTACCCAAAAGGGTCTACTTCAAAGTGTATTGGAGGTCTGGGTGAACTGGGAAATGAAATATAGACCCAGTGCACTTCAATAACTAAAAGCAGGATCCAGTACACTTCAATATGGAACACAGTGCACTCCAATGACAAGCTGGGGCTATGTTTGCAATATAATAACATTTACAGCCAGTGTTTCCAAATTCCAAATTCAAATGACCCATTTATTTCAATTGTGAAGTTTTCAGATTTGGATGGATAAAAGCCCTGGCATGGTTTGGCTTTGTTTTTGTAATTTTGCTTGGTTAACATGTGTGGGCATGGCCTACTGCCAAAGCCTTGAAATGGGTGAGCTGATGATCTGGGTTCAAGTCCTGCTGGCTCTCAGGTCTCGACATTACGATACGCATAAGTGACGGGTGCCCTCACCTTACCTCTGGGATTTTTGGGGTGTCTCTCTCTCTCTTTCTTTACACTTCAAACATAGTTTGATGGTCTGTCATGATAGTCAAAGATGGATGCCGTGGGGCATGTAGGGTGAAGAATCACTTGTATGAGGTACTGGAGCATACAACTGTAACAAGATCAATTTTTTTTTTCCTCTCCCCCTCTCTTGCACACAAATGAAGAGAATGAAATGTGAATGGAGTTTATAGGCTTGGATGAAAATTTCAATGAAGAATAAGATGGAAGAGGAAGGTGAAAGAAAATGAATGGAGCTGGTATCTTCATACATTGAGTATTGTAAATGCTAGAAGTGATCAAGAAACTAAAAATTTACTCAATACTTTCAAATGTCTCGTTCTCAATGTACTCTTACCATTATGCACTCTCCCAAGAGTCTTTCGAATTGAGTATTGTAAATGCTAAAAGTGATCAAGAAACTAAAAATTTACTCACTTAACACTTTCAAATGTCTCGTTCTCAATGTTATGCACTCTCCCAAGAGTCTTTCTGAAATGAAAAGATAATTGTAGATCAATGAACTTGACACAACGATGGACTATGAGAGCTCATTCATGTTAAGATATGAAAAGATCTTGTAGATCAATTAACTTGCCACAACGATGGACTAAGAGAGCTTATTATCAATTGAGGAGACAAGGGAGTGGTATGAAGCTCGTGACACAAGATGGAGTGTGTGTATGCACATGGACTTGTATGCAACACACACACACACACACACACACACACACACACACACACACACACACACACACACGAGGGGAGTTATGTTTATAGATTTTCTACAAACTCTAATGGGTCTTGCACCTAATTGGTTGGTCTAGTTAAAAATAGTCATCGGAGCTCATTTTGAGGGAAAAATGAGCTTAAAAAAAACATGGTCTCTACTTGTGTGATTGTGAGTGAATATCGAATTTGAATTGTGTCATTTCGTGGTCTTCACGTACTTCCATGCCTTCTATGCTTATTTGCATACTCTCTCTCATTGCTTTTGTCATAAAGGACATACATTTAATTGGGTTCGAATGTTGAAATGGTCAATTGTCAAAGAATTCCACTTAGTATGTTGTCAAATGAGCATCTAGATGAGTGCTGATGTATAGAAAGATTTATGAATGAAACACGAAGAACCATGTGGAAAGATTCTTGAATGTATGCATGAAGTGAGTGGAAAGATGCTTTATGCCATTAGAGTTTTTGATTTGGTACATGGGTCAAATCATATACTAGATGTGAGTTTTCTAACCTAGCCCTAAACCATACAAATGGCTTTTATGTTCCAAATCAAATGCCATGAAACAGCAACGCATGATCATCTTAAAGATTTTACAAGGCATGGATATATGGAATATTGGGGAGCTTCTCAAAAAGAGCATATTTAGGGACTAAATCAAATATTCTTCTACTAGAAACATGTTGGTGGGAAGAGCTGGTAGAAGTGGGTAATTCAACCAAAATTTCCTGATTCCTTTTAATGTTTTTTTCCCAAAACTACTCATGGATTTTTGTGTGATATTGTTCAATAAGGAGGAGTCATTTTGGCAGAGTAACAACATATGTCAATGTAGAATACATGAAGTAAGAGTGTTTCTCTATATCTTATGTGTAATGATGTTGATCGTGGCTTCTTTTGTATCCAAATTAATGAACTGAAGTTCCTTTCATAGTTCTAGATTATCTTCTTGTGCTTCTTCAATGGGCATACTATGTACAATTGGTGGGCTGCCATGGAGCAATGAGAAAGGCTCTCTTGCTAGAGATCATACTTCTCTAATTGTGTCTACAATGGTATTTTGTTGTAAGAGCTCGTATTCCATCCTAATGTCTTCTTCATATTGATGTTGCAATGAGTGTGAACATTGTGCACCAACATGTGAAATTCCTTTTCACTCGACATTGAGTTTTAGTCCTAACATTTTGTGTGTTTCTTCGATGGTGGTATCTACTTGCTCTTGGGCCACCTTAGTTGGTAGATGAAGTTGAATGATTCTTTGAGGTAGGAGTTGAGGGGTTCTTTTTAGGATGTCATCTCATTCTTTTCTTTTAAAGGGCATAATTTCTTCCTCCTACCCTTCTAGTTGGTCTTATATCCCTTGAATCACCACACTTGGAGTTTGGAGGATCACAAAATCACATAGGATGCACGAGGAAGAAGAAGCTTAGGAGCACAACACAATGTACTATTAAGTTTAGAATGTACAATGAAAAGTATTCCCTTAGGGCATTGGGAGGAAAGTGGCCTCCAAAAGAGGGAAAAAGTGCCTCGGTAATTCTAAGACTGTTTACACATCGCTACCAAAATATACTAACGAATCCCCCTTGGGAGTGATGCAATAAACAAGGGGCTTACGCCCATGTATAAAAAAGTGTGAAACGATTTGGGCTAAGGTTAGTTAATGAAAGAGAGTAAGCCCAAAGCTTTGTGAAACGCTTCAAAATTCTTGTGAGTGAAGCTTTTGTGAAAAGGTTTGCAACACTCTTGTGTGAGCACATACACCAAAATAATCTCTCCAGCAAAGATTCTCTCCATAACATAATGATGGCACATCTGAATGCTTAAAATGAGCAGGGAATGCCAGGTTGCTCGTAACTGCCAATGCAATTTGAGTGTTAGTAAATATAATGGTGCTAGAAGTTTGATCAACACCCGAGTCATCCATAAGGCATGTGATCCACACACACACAACAATAGTTGTGAAAGCTACCCTATACTCATCCTCACAACTAGAAGTGGCTTCAATAGGTCGCTTCTTATTCAACCAAGATATGCATGAGCTACCAAACATGAAGCAAAGAACACTTGTTGATATATGTGTTATAACAACCAACCCAATCTGAGTTTAGTAAAAGCATGTAAATCTAGTAGTACCAAAATTCCCTTGGGGTAAAAAAAACCCAAGCTACAAGGTATTAGATAAGTTGCGAAAGATACTCTTAACTGCTTGTCAATGCTTAACTCCTAGCCTGTGCATAAAATTTCTCACTTAAGAGAACAAACTAGGTGCTGCATACATAAACAAGGCATCAAACAAATTTTTGATAGAGACAAACATCAAATGCATCTCCAACATCATGAAGACTCAATCATAAAATTGTTTCAATGGAGGTGCCAATAAATTTAGAACTCTCAATGCTAAAAAGCTACAATATAGTTTCAAGATATATTGTTTCACACAAAGCAATGTCGCCATTAACTTGCATAAACTGAATGCCTAAGTAATTATCTAGTTTTCCTAGATTTATTTGTCAAAAAAGGCATGGAAACCATCCTTAAAATAAGAAGTATGTATCTCGTTAGGACCAGCGAGAAGATATCATCTACATCAATAAGAACAAAGTACATCATCTCTATGCTTCACATACAAGGTGCTTTCAGTTGGACTATTATGAAATCCATGTGCTAATAAATAGGCATATATTTTTTCATACCAAGCACATGGTGCTTGCCTTAATCCACACACTGCCTTCTTTAACTTGGACACTTTTCTTTCATACCCTTGTTGCACAAAACCACGGGGTTGAAAAACATACAATTCTTCACACAAGTCCCCATTCAAGAATGTAGTTTTAATGTCCAATTGATGTGCTTCCAATCATGGTGAGCCACAATTGCACAAATGCTATGAACAGTTTTCATATAACATGTAAGTGCAAAGGTCTCATGAAAATCAATGCTTTTCTCTTGAGCATAACCTTTAGCTACAAACCTAACCTTGTAGTAATCGATATTACCAATAGTTTTGCATTTCAATTTATGACCCATTTAATACCAATGGCAAGGAAATCACACAAAGACAAGTACCATTTTTTAAATTCCATAACAACCATCCAATTTTCTAGATTTTGTGCTTCATTTGCATCTACTTTTCATGAATTGATGTCCCTAGCATTATCTAAAGGCTAGAGACAACCATTTTGTGACAATTAGATGCAAAGGAAGCACCATTGAAGCATGAGAAAGTAGGATAAGGCAAAGGTGCATCTAACTTTCTATCTCTCGAGTTTTCACCAACCATTTTGGAATATATTTTTGCTCATCAATACAAAGTATGGAGCATTTCTTGAGGATCCACATTAGGGATTCAAGAGGATAGCAAGAGGAGAAAAGTCAAGTAGACTATTTGCATTTGAACTCCAAGACACTAGAAACATTGCTTTGTTCAATTATGGTAGTCAAACCCTACCAGAATTGGAAATTTGGCACAAGAGTTTATCTCATATAGGTGAAAGAGCTCTGAAGCAAATCAATAGGGATCAGAGTGTGATTGGTCTACCAAATATCTCCAAAAAACACATGATTTACAAATGTAGTGCTTATCAATTTGGCAAGTCTCACTGACAACCATTCATAAAGAAGGGATACATTCATGGAGACCTATTGGAGCTAGTCCATACTGATGTATGGGGACCAAGCAAGGAGCCATCAATCTCTAGATCGAGGTATTATGTGTCATACATTGATCATTGTAGCAAATGGACAATACTATAGTTTAAGAAGCATAAAGATGAAGTGTTCTCTTGTTCCAAGAAATACCTAGCACTTGTAGAAAATCAAATAGGTAAGACTTTGAAGAGGCTAAGGTCAATGGAGGGGGAGAATATTTCTCCCATGACTTTGATTCTTATCTCCAAGAGAGAGGGATCAAAAGAGAGATCACAACCAGGTATACGCCATAGAAAAATCAAGTGGAAGAGAGAAGAAATAGAACCATAGTGGAGGTTGCAAGATCAATGCTAGATGAGAAGAAGTTGCCCAATTACATATGGGCAGAGGCTATATCTATAACCACATATCTGATCAAAACACTCCCATCAAAAGCATTAGATGGGAGGACACCATATGGAGCATGGAATAGAAGAAGAGCTAGCCTTGATCATTGCAAGATCTTTGGATGCATAGCATATGAACACATACCTTCACAAATCAGATACAAATTTGATCCAAAGGTAGAGAAATGCATAATCATTGGCTATGAACTTAATAAAAAAGGTTATAGACTATATAATCCAAGAAATAAAGGTTTTATTGTGAGTAGAGATGTGTTTAATGAAAACAAATCTCGGCTTGAAGATGATTGCAGGAAAATCAAACTTCCCTATGACATAGAGGAAGACTTTCCAACATTGTCAAAAAGGAATGAGCATACACATGAAGAATCTAGCGATTTTGAAGAAGCCCCAAATACTCCAAGTCAACTCTTGGAACTTGAAAAGCAAAGCTAAAGTGCAGGAGATGAGAGATGTGGAAAAGTCATCTTTACAAACTATAAGAAGGTCTAATGGTGAAGGTATGGTTATGAAACTTCTTTGATCACTAAGCATTCTATTTCCATAGCTTAGGATACAAACTCAGAAGAACCATCGATATATGAAGAGGCCAAGAAGAAGCCAGAATGGAGAGATGCCATGGAAGAAGTAATAGAATCTTTACAAGAAAATCAGACTTGGGAATTGGTTCCCAAGAAACCATCTATGAAGGTCATTGGGTCAAAGTGGATTTACAAGGTAAAGGAGAATTCGAATGGTTCAGTTAATAGGTACAACGCATGACTTGTAGCCAAGGGGTTTTCACAAACCCAAGGTATTGATTATGAAGAGACATTCTCACTTGTGGCAAAAATGCCCACAATTAGAGTACTCATGAGTGTAGCATCTCCAAAAAAATTGGAAGATATATCAAATGGATGTTAAAATTTCTTTTATAATGGTTGGATTTTAGAGGAGGTATACATGGCTCAACCTCTTGGCTTTGAAGATCAATCATATCTAGAATATGTATGCAAGTTAAGGAAAGCCCTATGGCTTGAAGCAAGCTCATAGAGCTTGGAATCATGGACTTGTCACTTGTAGGATAAATGCTTATGGTAAGCAAGAAAAATCCTTCCCTCTTCATTAAGAGGAACCAATTGGAGGTCATATACCTTTGTGTATATGTGGGTGATATAATCATTACAGGAAGTGATGCAGATGGAATCAGAAGGATCAAGGCACAAATGAAGGAAGAATTCAAGATCAGTGATCTTGGCCTCCTCACATACTTCCTACGCTTGGAAGTGGTATATACAAAGAAAGGTATGTTCCTAACTTAGAGAAGGTACATTGGAGATATGCTTACCAATTTCAAGAAGGAGAATACAAAGGTTGCAGGTACACCCATGGAGGTAAATGTGAAGCTAAGTGCACATGAATGTGAGTTAATTGAAGATGTTACTAGTTACCAAAGCTTAGTTGGAAGCTTGAATTATGTTAGTCTAGCTAGAGTAGACATATGCTATGGAGTTAGTGTGCTAAGTCAATTCATGCACACCCCAAGGAAGCCTCACATGGAAGCATCCAAGAGAATCCTAAAGTATTTGAAGGGTACAATTAATGAAGGATTATACCATCCATATACATATGATTTAGATGTTAAGCTCTTCTTTGATGTAGATTGGTCAAGCTCTAAAGATGATAGGAAAAAGCACATCAGGTTACCTTACTTTTGCAGGTACCAAATTAATTTCACGGTCTTCTAAGAAGCAACCTACAGTTTCTCTTTCATCAACAGAAGCTGAATATAGAGGACTTGCAAATTCTACACAAGAAGCTATGTGGATTAGGACCCTATATTCATATTTAGGGTTGAATACTTCAACTCCACATATATTTAGGGACAACATTAGTTTACTACATCTTGCTGCTAACCCTATCTATCATGTGAGGACTAAACATATAGAGATTCACTACCATTATGTCAGAGAAAACATCATGAGTAAGGAGATACAACTCTCATATGTATCCACACATCAACATTGTGCGGATCTGATGACAAAGGCATTGGATTGAAGCAAATTAAACAGATTCAAATCAATAACTGGACTACAGGAAATCATGAAGGACTAAAGATTCATGCATCTTAGGATTGAGGGGGAGTTTTTGGTACATTTAGCAAGCCTAAGTGCATTTTTAAAGTCATGGTACTACACATCCATTTTATCTCTTCACAAGAAGAAACTATGTGTGAACCTATTCTAGTCATTCTTGGCATAGATAACTTGGATAAATGTAAAAGAAAAAGAAAAGGAATCTCGTGAAGTTAGGAAGCTGAACCCATGACTCATGTGGTAGGAAGAATCAACTCAAATCATCCGTAAACTGTAGGATCACTTTTAGGTGAGGGAAAATTCAAATTCGAACTCATAGTATGAATATAAATAGACATGTTTTTAGTTGTGGGCTGAGGGAGTCATTTTTGAGAGTCATTGAGCTACATTAGTGAGCACAAATTTAGCTCACTTCATGTCTGAGTAGTCCATTACACTTCCCTTGTATCGTATGTTCATTAGCATATACATTTTGATACATTTCTTCAAGTATATCTATGACTACTATTCTCTACTGCATCTTCATTATTACATTTATTTTGTGAAATCATTTTTCTCTATGTGTACTCATTGATTTTCAATAATTTAACTTGGATTAGTTAGATTAAAGTTTCTAATAGTTGTATATCAATTTTCATCACATGTGGTTCAGGGGATCTCAAGATATGGATCACTGAAGGTGACTAAGTTTGCATATCTTCTAGACCCTACATTGTCAGGATGACCCCCATGACTTGTTACATTCATTTCTCAGTGTATGGTGTGGATAACTTGATGAAATAACTTGCCTTAGTTAGATACAAACTTTAACTAGATGTGTGAAAAAGCTCTCTAGTCAATTTGTACCAGATTGTGAGCTCTGAACAAATCATTGAGCACTTCTATTCTGAAAATAGAAGGTTTCTTCACATTTCTAGTACATGCAAGTTATCTGTTTTGATGCAAAATTTTGGGAATGATGGTCTGAAGCACTTGGTGGTTCCAAATGCATAAATGTGAAGCTAAAGGATTCTATTAAGCATCCCTAGACTTAACTTGGCAGATGTAGAGCACATTTTGCACAACACCAACTCATCTCTAGAGCATATTCATCCATCTCCTCACAAGTTTATACGTTTTAAAAATTGTTTTTAATATTAGGTGTACATTTTATTTACCCAACCATAACATATTCATTTTGCACATGGAGCATTTGTTATGAACTATATGGATCACTAAAGATGTTTAGTACAGATGGAATGGAGAACTCACATTACAAAGCTAGAGGTGTTTATTTTAAAAACACACATCATCCCCGCTAGAAAATGGGAAAGCATTTCCATGGACTTTATTATGGGTTTGTCTTGAACCCAAAAAGGCCATGATGTAGTTTGGGTCATAGTTGATTGATTGAACAAAATGGCTTGTTTCATACCTACTCGTACTACATTAAAAACTCCAGAACTAGCTAAAATGTTCACAGAATATCTCTATCAACTCTATGGTATGCCTCAAGACATACATTTTGATAGAGATATAAAATTTACTAGTCATTTTTGGAGATTTGTGTTCAGTAGGTTGGAAACCAAGCTAGACATGAGTATTGTAGAACATCTACAGAAGGATGGTCAAATAAAAAAGGTCATTTGAATACTTAAAGATATGTTATGAGCGTATGTACCTTCCATCCAAGCTGATTGGGAAGACTATTTGCCATTATTCAAGTTTTCTTACAATAGTACTAAGCACTCTACAACTGGGTATAGTCCCTTCATGTTAATGTACTGGTTCCAGCCAAGAGCACCGTATGTAGTTGTACTGTGAAATGAGAAAGTCCAAGCATCTAAAGGTTTCTTAGAAGACATGAAATTTAAGCTAAAAATAGCTAAGGAAAACCTGAGGAAAGCCCAAGATAGAGCTAAATCATTTAGTGACCGTAAAAGGTGATATATTTCCTTTCAGATTGGATAACTATTATATCTAAAAGTTCTCGAGAAATATAAAAAATTGAAAGCAGGACCTTGTCCTAAACCCTCTCCAAGGTTTTGTGGCCCTTTCAAGGTTCTTAAAAGAATAGGGACTTTGGCTTATGAGTTAGAACCACTCAATTATTGTTTACTTCACCTTGTTTCATGTAAGTAGAGTAAAAAGAAAACTGCCTGAACAGGAGAATCTTGTATCTTTAGATACCATAGTTCAACCAATTTCCCTTCATAACATCCCTCATGAACTAGAAAAGATACTATGCACTCAAGATAAAAAGACTAGAAATCATCTATATAAAAAGTTCCTAGTTAAATGAAGGGATGGGACAAAAGAAAGCACCACTTGGGAGTGAGTAAGTTGCATAAACAAAAGATTTCCCTCTTTTCCAACTACAATTTAGAATCAGGAAAAATCTTTTGAGAGTGAGTCTATGATCAACCAATTGGATCATGTTGCACGGGGAAATACCCACATATTATACCAACACACATTTTTGAGGAGAAAATTATTAAAGGGGGAAGAATGTTGTATAAGCCTTGGGTAGACCTTTTGATATTGGTATTTATCCTTGGAAACCCTTGGTTTAATTTAATGGGTTAGATACTTGAAGTGGGAACCTATATTCTTGGTTTTAACCCTTGGTAATTTATTTCAACTGAAGTCTCAATTGAAGGGTTTTTACATTAGGAATAATTGTCCTAAGGTAAACAAACCTTAGTCTTGGGAGAAGCTTCTCCCAAGTGACACCTTGACTCTTATGTGAAGGGAAGGGTTCAATTGAAATAGAAGCCATGTGATTTACTTTGGAAAGTGTCCAGATGAAGGACATTTGGGAGGACACATGGATGAATATCAAGACATGCACCCCTTGGACCTTTGGTTCAAATATGGGTAGAGTTGGTTGGGTGGATACATACTTACTCACTCTATTGGTAGATGTTATACTCTAGGAAGCTTTCATAATAGAAGCAGACAACTATCTCGTATAGTGGCTACATTAACTTTTTTCAAGTTAATGCACACTATTGGCAGTAGTCAGAGGCATAGAAAATGCGGAAGCATGTAAAGACAGAGCAGGGAGTCATTCGAATCAATTTTTCAAAGACTTATATTTTATAAATACTCTTCAAAACCTCCAACAATGATTTTCATCATTTTTGTACCATATGTAACATAAAAAACCCTTTTTGTAATTTGTAGATCCATTTTGCGCAAGCCGAGGATTCCTCGAGCTTGAGGAGCTTAGGTAGAATGAGCATACCAATTTTGGTTATTTTTAGACATCGTTTACCCTTTCAAATAGCATCTAGAACCTATTTTTTAACTATGCCGGTCACTAGATGTGAAACCGGTCAAAACTAGTCTAGAATCTATAAAAAAAAAGAGAGCTCATTTTTGAGGTTAGTTAGTGTAGAATTGTATGAGCTAGAGTGAGCTTGAGCTTGTAAGAGTGTTTTTGAGTAATAGAGTTGATTTCTCACCTTCCATCGTGTCTTGCTTGTCTCTTCGTTGTGTGTGTGTATGTGTGTGTGCATCTCTATGCTTCTAACCATCACTCTCACTTCATCTCACATTCACGATCTTCATATCACTCCTATCTCTTCCGCGGATTGACATTAAGGAGGTGGAGCTTCTTAACGTGGTTCTCACCATTGTGCTAGATGCAACACCAAATTTGGCACCGTTGCCGGGGATCGAGTCTAGGACGAATGTGTGATGGTAAGAGTATAGCAAGAAGTGGCGTTGGAAGGTAAAAATTTTCAGTTTTTGTTGTTGATTTTACTTAGTTTTTGGTGTTTTTCACCTCCCCCATACTCATCTTCATCACCGCATCATCATCGTCCACTCCAAAAAAATCAGAAAATTCACCATATCCACCCATTCTCCTCATTTCCCCTCATTTGTGCATGCGAGAGAGAGAGAGCTTTTGTGCTTGCATGTGCTACTGTGTTTTTGAGTTTTCTTGCAGGTACATTGCTCCAGAGCATCAACAAAGCTGCAAAAAGGTAAGTAAATCACTTTCTGTCAGAAAATGCTGACTGTGTCAGACCATCGTGATGGTCTGCCAAGTTTGGAATTTGAGGTAAGAGAGTTCACCACCGTATAGGCGACCCTTGCGCATTTAGGAATCCATTGTTGCATTTCAAAAATTTGCATTTTGGTGGATCATCGCGATTGGCTCACTCCATCGCGATTGTGTCACACCATCGTGATTGGCTCATGCCATCGCGATGGCTCAGCCGGACCATCGCGACGGTCTCACACCATCGCGACGGTTCACTTGGACCATCGCGATGATCCCGTCGACCCCATGCCATCGCGATTGGCTCATGCCATTGCACCGATGCTGCCACGTGGCAAGCTAGACCATCGCGACGATACCCTCAGACCATCGTGATGCCTCGACATTTGAACCATCGCGATTGGCTCACGCCATCGTGCTTTGTGACCATTGCGACGGGCTCACGCTACCGCGATTGTCCCGTTGACCGTTGACCGATGCCATCACGATTGCTTGCCGATTAGACCATCGCGACGGTTCATTCACAGCATCGCGATTGTTCACTCACGCCATCGCGACGGTTCGCAGATCACGCCATCGCGATCATTCATTTTCAGACCATCGCGATCATTCATTTTCGGACCATCGCGATTGTGCCACGCCATTGCGATGGTTCACCTGGACCATCGCGACGGTCCCAGACCATCACGATTATCTCAGACCATCACGATTATCTCAGACCATCGCGATTACACATCCCAAACGCAAATTTTAGGGTTTCAATTTTTGACCAATTTTGGGGCTATTTTTTGAAAATTTTTGGATCATTAAGCTCATAGGAGACCCCTCAGCTCATACTTGGAGAAAAACTTGTTTGTCAGTTTTTACCCCCGAGGGCCTGAATGGTCATATCTTTTTCATCCGAAGTCCGTTTTTTGAGCTTTATAGCTCGTTAGAAAGCTCTTGACGAGTACTACGTGAGCTCAACCATTTTTTCATAAAGAATATGTTGAATTTTAGATAAGCTAATTTGAGGTTGACATAGTTGGGACTAGAAAGCCAGGGGGCATTAAAATTTTGGGCAAAAGGGAAAGGACCTTTAAGGGTGTATATACTCAAGTGCTTGATCATCCATTTGAGAATTGGTCTAATATTGGATTTTTATAGGTCCAGCAAGGACAATCAAGGGCAACCAAGGCAAGGCAGTGAAGAATGCAGGGCTTGGGAAGCGCGGCTTCTTGGGCATCAGAGCAACCAGAAAAGCTAACTCGAGGTTGGAAGATTACTCAACCCCCTCAGTCAATTACTAGCTTAGGCTAAATGTGAGCATTGTGGACTAGATTAACGACGATAGGAACACATCAAGTTCAAGAGATTTAATTTTTCAAGTTCAAGACTAAAGAAAAGGTGTGTGATACGAAAACCTAAAGGAAAAGAACCTAAGTCTGACGGAACGAGACCTCAAAAATATAACGAAAAGTCGTTTCTTGACGCTTATAGTAAGACAAGACAAGAACTTAAAGGAACTCAAAAAGAAACAAGCAAGAAAGAACAAAGAACCATTGACGATCTGAGCGTGTACTGAGTGTGCAAGGAAGTAAATTCATGAACCTTAGATCGGGCAAACATATAGGTAAGTCAGAAATTAAGACCCACTCAGTTAGTAAAATCCATGAAAAACTACTTTGATGGGACAGGAGATCCCTATGATCATGTTGTTAAGCAAGTGCTAAGGGCAGAGCAAGTAGAAGACATGTTCACGCAATACAATGCGTTTGGACTAACGGTAAAGAATACCACTTTAACTTGGTTCCAACCATTGCAACAAAGGCAATTTAGAGACATCCATCACTTTTTAAAGTCATTCATCACAGAATTCTCTAAGAGTGGAATCAGACGTGACACGTCTTCGTTGATTCATAGTTTCAAACAAACCCCTCAAGAAACAGTTAGACTGGCAGGACGTAGGTTTGGACAATATGTTGAAAGATGTCCAATGCAAGAGTTACCCTCACAGGCCAAGCAAGTTTCATTGTTTCTAGATGGCCTGTTGAGCTCTAAACTACGCTAGAGAAGTGTGTAAGAATTTTTATAGACATCGAAGATAACTTAGGAGACGAGTTGGAACTCTCAAAAGTTTATAAGGATTGAGATTGTTCATCTCTAGCATCCACAAAATTGTCTAGCTCGATAGAGGACCTAGTAGAAAAAGTGGCCCAAAAACTAAGAGTTTCTAGTAAACAGATGCCTATGTTAACAACAAACAAGCGTTGTTACACTTGTGGTGGTGATCATATAGATAGATAGATAGATATATAGAAAGATAGATGATAGACCACAAGCCAACCCTAGTGGCCAGTACTGTACGATTGAGAGAAGATACATAAATCATACGGCTCAGGACTGTACGACCTCAACCTGTTTTAGCTCATCAGCCACCCCCATCAGCTAATGTCATCTCAGTTAAATATGCTGCTGCAGAAGAAAACCTCAATAGGGCTTTAGTGCCTTCTTCACCTTTAATCATGCAAAGCGACCCAAACTCAAACAGTTTTGACTCTACTCATGTAGATAGTCCACTCGCGTACTACACAGAGTCACCAGAACACGTGGAAACATATCAATACGATAGTCCACCATTGGAACCTAGTTGGGAGCCCGACTATGCTAACGTGATATATACAAACCCTAATCCACGGCCCCAATTAAAGACAGCAGAGACCACAGGGCCCTAGAGGACCTTGCTTTAGGTGCCAAGGAGATCATTTCACAAAGGATTGTCCACATCCTCCGATAGCAGGACAGTCTAAGTATTATAACATACAAGGCTTTTGCGTCGAGTGTGGCAAAGAGCATGTCATAAAAGATTGTCCTAAGAACCCTGCTAATGCTTCAAATGTGACATCAATCAACATGATAGGTATTGTAAACAACGCAGATGGATCCAACCCTACATACGTGCCTATCCAAGCTATAACAAGAGCCCAGGCGCTCTTACAAAACCAACAGCTTAATCATGAGAAAGTGGTCAGAACTAGTGAAGTTGGAGAATCTAGCAGTAAGAAGACGAAATCTTGGAAAGATTCCAGAGAAAGTATTAAGAGAAAGTGGAGTAAGAGGATAACTGAGTTGGAACGAAGTTTAAAGGAATCTAGAGCCAAAATCCAAGAATTAGCTTCACAGGAATTGAATCAAGAGAACCTAGCTCAAAAATCAGGATCTGTTTTAGCGGAACCCATACCGGAAAACCTAGACATGATGTTTCGTGCATATCAAGCTAGAATAAAAGAAGGACCTCAAATAGCTGAAATGAGTAAGAACTACCCTCGAGCAGACTTAGAAATTGAGAGGACTAAACTTTGTATGAAGATGGTAGAATTAGCACAAGCTATGTTTGAAGCCTCTAGATATCTAAATTGGAATAACATGGCTAAACCAGAATTACACTTTCAAGGACTGAGGGAGAGGCTAGAATACTTGATTGATAGCAAAGAGAAAAAGAATCAGCATAAGAACCCTATTGTTCCAGAGACACAGGAAAGGAATGCACCATCCCTGTCTCAAGTACCCTACACAGAGGGTGAAGACAACTTGTCTTCCATACACAGGTATTCACATGATTTTCTAAGAGAAATCCAAGAAGAGAAGTGGAGAAAAGAACAAGGAACCCATCCTCCTATTCAAGAAAGATGACTTGCAGGAACAATTTCCCCAAGACATCCCCTCTATCTACGATGATGTAGAGGAAGAACAACTGAGTGAACACACATGTTTTGAATCCAATTCTTTGCAAGAATTAGCTCAGTTCACAGGACCTTGGGAAGCCAAGTCTATTAGTATGAGAGCACCCACAATAATAGTGAGGAATGAAGAATCAGTAATCCCAAGAAACACGGAAGTGATCAAGAATACCAAAGTACAATGTAATCTCACTCTAGAGGAGTTGTTGAAGGTAAGACCAGAACTATGGGAACATGTAGCAAATCAATTCCCTGAGCTTGCTACTACTCCCTCATAGATAGGAACACACAAGAAGGTACCAAAGATACCCATAGAAAGCATCGGAGATGTAAGCGAAGGAGAGGAAGGTAACACGTATCTTCCAATAACCCATCAAGGCTACACCACGAAACCCATCTTAGATTTAGGAGCCGGAGTAGCCATAGCTACCACCGCTTTATGGAAACGTTGGGGTAAGCCAGCATTAAGACCTACCAAGATGAAGCTACAAATGGCTGACGTACACATAGAAAAACCATTAGGCTTACTAGAAGGCATATCTCTCACCACTTGTGGTGTAGAGTTTGAGCATACTTTTGCCATTTGTAATTTTGTGAAAAATCATGCTTACGAGATGATTTTAGGACGACCATTCATGCGTCAGTTGCAAATTGTACAAGATTGGGGAACTAATTCTTTTTACTTGCAACATTTAGGAGTGACTACTAAAGTCAATCTTAAAGTTTATTCACATCGAGACGTACCCCCAATACAATGGAATACCATCCATAAGACACAAGAAGAGGCGGAATCGATACATTCATTAGAATCAGACCCCTCATGGTTGCACGAGGACACTCATTTATGGATGTGTAAAGTAGCCAAACAAGAGGAAGAATGGTTAGAAGCCAGGACCTTAGGTGCAGAACAACATCCACAAACCCTTCAAGACCCTACACACCTGTAGTATTTCCAGACGAAGAATTCGAACCCCATGGTTGGGCAGAAATCTTAGCAACCATGGATGTAGCCATCAATGAAGAACAATGGACACCCCACTGTGACAAGGATGGCTATGACATTTCAGTTTTCACAATAGAGCCAATCATGTGTGATTCGATTATAGAAGAATGTGAACCTAACACTGATGCATTCGAGGACGCAAGTGACTTTGATCTAGAGTCAATTATTATGGACCCACCATTTGCATCAGAGGAAGAGTATTTCTACGAAGTAGAAACTTACCCTCACAGACACAAAGAAATTATGAATGATGTGAGGTTAACCACACAAGTGACCACCAAAAGTGAAGGAAAGAAAAGAAAGAAGAAAGAAACCATGTCAGAAGAAGAAGAATCTTTGTTTGAGGTTCCCGAGAACTTCAAGAAATATGAAATAGAAGATAGATGAATCATGGTACGAATGCCTAATAGAAAAGCTGACGTTGGAGAAGTATATGATAATCGAGAGAAAACCAAAAAAATCATAGTGGCCATAGAAGGAGAAGAAGAGAAATGTACTTACATAGGGCATGATTTGACGATTGAAGAAGAAGAATTAGTTGCCCTATTGCGCGAATATAGAGATGTGTTAGCTTGGAGTTACAAAGACCTGAAAGGAGTTGACCCGGATATATGTTCTCATAGAATCCCTATGACTCCAGATGCAAAACCTATGAAATAGAAACCATACACGTACAATGATAACTACGCCGTGAAGATTAAAGAAGAAATAGATCGTTTGATAGAAGCAAGATTCATGTACGAAATTGAGCATACCGAATGGGTATCCCCCATTGTGGTTGTGCCCAAGAAGAATGGAAAATTTTGTGTGTGTTAACCTTAAAAAAGTTAATGCCGCCACGATTAGAGACAGTTATCCTCTTCCTATCACGGAACACCTATTGGAAAGAGTTGCGGGCAAGGAAGTTTATAGCTTTCTTGATGGTTTCTCAAGCTATAATCAAGTAGCCATTACTCCAGAAGATCAACACAAGACGGCTTTTGCCACAGAATGGGGCATATTTGCATTTTGTGTGATGCCATTTGGCCTAACAAATGCACCCGCCACTTTCCAGCGACTCATGTGTCATGTTTTTAAGGAATTCTTACGCAAGAATTTGGAAGTTTATGTCGATGACATATGTGCTCATTCAAATATGAGGCAGAATCATATCCCAGAGTTAAGACAAGTATTTGATAAATGTCGAGAATATCAGGTTTGTCTAAACCCAGAAAAATGCGTTTTCATGGTCAAACAAGGCAAAATTCTAGGACACATTGTGTCAAAGAATGGAATTTCTAGAGATGAAGAAAAAGTAAAGGTAATTGCAGATCTACCCAGGCCAAATAACGTAAAAGAGGTACATGCATTTATGGGACATTGGTTATTACAGACGATTCATACACACGTATGCAATCATAGCCAAGCCTCTGTACTCTCTTTTGACCAAGTTTGAATGGACAGATGAATGTGAAAATTCATTCAATGAACTTAAACGACGTTTGTGCTCAACACCTATATTGACAACCCCAGATTGGAAGCCATTCCATGTACATGTGGATGCATCCAACTATGCCATAGGATGTGTGTTAGCACAACCCACAAATGAAGAAAATATAGATCTCCCCATAGCTTATGCGAGCAAACAGTTGAATGCAGCAAAAAGAAGCTACACCACTGCGGAACGAGAAGGATTAGGAATGATCTATGCAGTAAAGAAATTCAGGCATTATTTGTTGCCGAATAAGTTCAAGTTCTTTACAGATCATCAAGCATTACTGTACTTAGTCAATAAGCCATGTAACACGGGAAGACTGATACGTTGGTTTCTATTACTCATGGAGTATGACTTTGAAGTAGTAGTCAGGAAAGGAAAGACACATCTCAGAGCTGACCACCTCTCGAGATTAACCTCAAGAGAAGCTCCTCAAGGAATAGTAGATGAATTACCAGATGCATATTTGTTTAACCTTGAGATAGTACCAGAATGGGCTAAGCCAATAGTCTCTATTCTCACCTATGGACCCAAGAATCCTAGGATAAGAATCACGGAAGATAAGAATCAAGGAAGGAGAGATTACAAAGTCTCAAAGATATCAAATAATAGCAGGAAGTATATATAAACAGGATAATCAAAAGATTCTTGCTTGTTGCGTAGATGAATCAGAACATGTGAATTGGTTGCAATTAGCACATGTAGGTGCATTAAAGCAACATCACTCGAAACATCGTACATTGCAGACTCTGCATAGACTAGGAGTGTATTGGCCTTCTATGGAAGCAGATGTCTACAAGTTGTGTAAAGAATGCCATGTTTGTTGTGAAAGGCCACCAGTAGAACATGCTACATTATATCATGTGTCTCTCACACCAGAATGGAGTGAACCTTTAGTGACATACTTGAGGACGAAAACATTCCCTCAAGGAATGACCTTAGCACGACAACGAAGCCTAGAGCAGGAAGCTCAGGACTATTCGCTTATTGGTGACAATCTATACAAACGAGGACGAGATGGATATTTAAGACAATGTGTTCATGAGAGCGATTATTTGAGTGTACTAGAGACTGCACACCAAGGTGTTGCAAGAGGTCATTTTGGACCCGATAGGATCATCAAAGCCATCCTCTTTGCAGGATTATGGTGGCCCACTCTTCACATGGATGCTCATACCTATGTAAAGAGATGTGATGTGTACCAGAGAGCTCAGTTCCCTACTCGTAGAGATGAAATGCCATTGAAACCCATGATGGGAGGACGTGCATTTTCTAAGTGGGGTATAGACTTTGTAGGACCCATTAACCCCCCTGCAAAAGGTACACATGCTGAATACATTATTGTTGCGACATATTATCTTACCAAATGGGTAGAGGCAAAAGCCACAAAAAAGAATGATGCACACACGACTGCAAAATTCTTATTTGAAAATGTCTTTACAAGATATGGATTGCCTATAGAGTTAGTGAGCGATCAAGGAACTCACTTTCTAAACCAAGTCATTGAATATTTGCTACAAGATTTTAATGGTGATTCACAAGAAATCCGCACCATATCATCCTCAGGCCAATGGTCAGGCTGAAAGCACTAACAAGATCCTTTGTAACATACTGACGAAACTCGTGAACAATAAACATTCAGATTGGGACAAACAGCTACACCACGCTGTTTGGGCATATCAAGTGGCCTACAAGATCGTACTCAATGCAACTCCCTTTCAGATGGTTTTTGGTCAGAATGCTGTGCTTCCTTTGGACTTCTTGATACCGACCCTTAAGGTTGCACAAGAACATCAGTGGACTGGGCATGAATTATCCGCAAGAATAATGGACTTGGAACGATTAGGAGAAACCAGGCTGAAAGCAGCAGCAGGCATATACGCAGCAAAGAAACGACATAAAGCCTATTTCGATGCACATATGAAAGATAAAGGCTTAAAAGAAGGAGATTTAGTCCTAGTATATACGCTTAAACAACATGCATGGAAGTTAGAAAAGCGAGGTTATGGACCTATGATCATTAACAGACTCTCAACAAGTGGAGCAATATAATTAGCCACCTTAGAAGGAGACATAATGCCTAGTTACATTAGTGGCTGTAGAGTCAAGTTATATCAAGAACCTCTTACTGAGGATATGCTTAGACGACTCATGTTGGCAAAGAAGCGTAAGGAGGAAGAAAAGAGAATACGAGCAAAAGCTCAGGCATAAGCTATAGAACGCATTAAGTGCATGAAGCTAAGAAGACAAGGACTAGGGAGAGAACATTATAACAAACTGGAAACAACACCCAGATATCCCATGGCCATGTGTTAAGCAAAGTCAAGTACCCATCCTAGCATAGTGGATCAGAGACCATTCATTACAGTCAGGCTAGAGCACGACAACCCTTGCCAAGAGCTCAGGGCTTTAATTGACTCAGGTGCTGTGAATAGTGCGATTAGATGGTCCCACTATAAGGACTCAGGAATAGAAATGCAGCCAATTGAGGCATACCTCATAGGGCTAGGAGGCATGGAAACCCCTTGCATGGGTGAGGTGGACCTTCCTATCCTCATACATGATGTGACCATGGCAGTGAAGCTACTAGTGTGCATGACGAGGACCTGATAGAACCCCTAATCCTTGGCCAAGATTGGCTATACGATCACTCAGTGGACCTAAATCTTAGACAAGGCTCCTTGCAAATTGGAACCTTAGATCAGAAGCGAGTGATACCGCTTGACTTCCCTAACGACAATCCGCCTGAAGTACGTAACCCTAGACCATATGAACAACATGCGAAGGAGGACCGGAAGATCTTTGGTCAGATAAGTCACGTTACGTCTACACCAACCCACGCGGGCTTGGCGATGGACAATTGTCAATCAGAAGGACGTGAGGAGATTTTCCCTTGGGCTTCTTGCAAACTAGAAGGGGCAACCACCCAACCGCTTGGTCAGATGGACACCATCAGCGGTCAAATGGACACAATCAGTGGTCAGGTGGGTTACATCAGCGGATAAATGGGGACCATTGCAGGTCAAGTGGGTTACATTAGCGACCAAATGGACACTATCAGCTGTGGCGCCCATCCTTCCACACTTACTGTGGATTGGCCTAGATTAATAGTACAAAATGGAGCATTTCCTAATGGGCAGGTTTCGCAAGTGTTGGACCTCCCTTCTTTTCCAAAGCAGAGTGTCCACCGGACCTCTCAACCTCAACCACAAAGGAGTCAACCACGACAAAGGAATCCAGACCGACGACAATATCAAACTGCTCAAAGAAAGCAGCAATATCAGTATCACAAAGCAAAAGGCATAAGACAAATATGGGTGCCAAAAGGATAGAAACCACCAACAGATTTCAACAATGGAGACAAGGATAAGAAGAAGTCAAGGCAGAAGCAGAATCATTATCCAACATCTCCTTGACCTTCTTCCACGAGTATGAATATTCGACAAATTTGGATTGCCAAGAAGTACCTTACAAATCGACCCACACCCACGCAGATTTGGGTACCCAAACAGTGTATTATAGCTCAACTCTCAAGCCTTGTAATATATAACCCTTAGAAATCTCTTCACCCTTTAACCCCACCGCATCCAATCTCAACTTTTGTCCCTCAGCAGAAACATTCCACCCGCTCAGAAACTCTTAGGAAGTGGATATCGAAATGTATCCAGACGTCTCCTCCAACCCCCTTATCTAACATTACTCCCACCCCGACTAAACAAGACCCTTGTAATAATTTATCCACACCTAAACCTTGTACAAATCCACACACTATAAGCCAACATCACTGTAATAACATCTCATCAAAAAATGTATGCATCATCTGAAGCATGTAGGTGTCTAGAGACCTGCACTAGTTTTGCAACAATCATTCCATAAACCACATCACGACACTCGGCTACACGGGTTACACATCGGTTATGGAAAGGGATTGCGGTCTCACTTTAATGGGATCAAGATTAATTTCCATACTAATGTGTTAATCTTTTGTAGCAGATCTACTACACGCTTGCATCATTCATAATGCAAGAAGAAGGACCATCTAAAGCTGGCCCCAGTGTACCCATGACAAATATTGGTGAACTACTAGCTGAGCCCCATATGACGGCACAACCACCAGAATTTCAGGGATTTCCAGGACCCATGCCAATTGACGATCCTCCAAGGGGATATACTGAGAAGATTCATCGCAACTCACATTGGTTTCAAGGGTTAGCAGGACCGTTGGCGGATGCAGATTTCATTTTTGAGGCCAATTTAACTTTTGACAACCATACATGGGGCAAGTACCAATTTTTCTCAAGAGATTTCGAAGGACTATAGAACACAGAAGACTTAACACATGTTTGGGCAAGAGCAGGCTTCACAGAGTATTTTAGTGACCCTTTGCCTAAACCAGATTTCTACAGATGTTACTACTTGGTAACAACATTGACAGCTTCGGAGAACAAAGATTTGCCAGGAACATTCATTTTGCCGTATTTGGTAAATGATCCGCCATATAAGAAGCTTTATCTGTCCAAAGATTTGATTAGAGCTGCAATAAAGATACATGGAACCCACACGCCGACAGAGCGAGAAAGGCTAATTCCAGAGCCTATGAAATGTGGGGATGTTACTAAATGGGAAAATATTTCTGCTATCACACATAAGCTATCTAAGCCATTAAGGATATGCATGCAGCGCTTCGCTTTCCCCGCTCAGGACCGATTCACCATGCCCCACAAGCGTATCTGGTTTGGACTATATTTAGCATGTACTGGACCTCAAAGAGTAGACCTAGCAAGCTGGGTAATTGATCAGTTGTACTTAGCCCAACATAGATGGGAAAGAAAGAAGGTCATCAATGGATGCTGCGCTCTTACGAGAATTATTTACATGTGTTTGGCCTACGACTTGCCAATCGAGCGTGCAATGACGAGTGAGGAGTTGAAAGCATTCAAGGGGATAGCAAAGAAAGCTAGGAAGGCTAGCAAAGGACAAGCAGGAAAGCGCATGAGAGGAACCATTCCATGCCTACAGGTCCGAGAATCACCGTCACCACAACCCTCTCCAGAACAGTCTCCGACAGAAGCCACTCCAATGGTACAACCTATTCGCATAAGGTTGTCTCGACCTATTGTTACAGAGGGCACTAATAGTGCGGTTACCTCACAACCAACATCACTTCAGGAACCTACCACCACTGCAGCAGAAGTCCCCACCACTATTGGTGCAGAAGCTTTTTCTTTTCCGATACCCAACATGGAAGCAGAGCCACTAGATACAACCTTTGATTTTGAAATGCCAGATGCTTTCTCCAATGAATTCCAGTTTTCTGAAGGACAAATTTTTTCTCAAGAATATGAACGTCCAAGCTACCCGACCACTCCCTCGGATCAACCACAAGGACAAGTAGTATCTAGTTTCGAGGACGAAAGAACAGAAACAGATGAAGATGAAGGCGACGATGAAGCTAGCCAGGGCACTCATGAATCCCAAGAGCATGTACAGACAGATGAACAAGGACCGCAAACCGACACCCAAGGTGACACCAGTACGCATGAAAAAACCTTTGAAGCAGCAGCTTATACGCTGGCCATCAAAAAGTTGTATCGTACTATGGAAAAAGTTTGGGCATGTAGGAAGTTATCTGAAGTAGAGAGCCAAGCACTCATAGAACAAGAACTTGTCTCAGGCGGTTTCGAAGAAGTATACATGAAAGGATTCAGGGAGCTTGTTAAATCAGTAGGAGCTAATGAAGCATTAAGATATTTGCAGAGGAAACCGTTACCGCAATTTGACCCCCGACAAGTACGACTCTTATCAAAACCGTGTGAATACATTTGAGTACCGATAGGTGCTCAGTCATCCCAACAGGCACGAGAAGCACATCTCATCCCTAAAGGCTCATTGGCAAAAGACACCATTGTCATCGACTCCCCACCCTGTACTATTGCTGTACATACCACCACAGTTGTCGAAGTACCTACCACCCCAACCGCTCCTCCTTCACCTCCCATCCATCCAGTCTCCCCCATACACCCTCCTTCTCCCAGAACATCCACCTCCTTCAACGGTGAAGTAGTAGAAGCCCTTGTCACATCCATTCCTCCCACCATGTCCACACCCACTCAACCTAGTCTACCTCCTAGGACTTCTACCTTTCTATCCAGTCCCTTTCTCCCTCCATCTTTCCCATCCTTCCCCACACCTCCAAGAAACCTTTTCCCATTCCCACCTCCATTAACCTTCTCCCTAGTCTCACCTCCCCGACCTACCATAATTCCTCTTTCCCCTTTCAACCAAGGCATACAAGAGACCCCAACTATAAATTACTCTTCAAACTTTGTAAACCCTATATTTACACCCACACAAGCACCCACTCTCACGCCATTATTCACAGTCACCGCACTTGACACCACGTCCAATGACATGGACATCTCACCGCCCACCACACCACCACTCACTTCATTCATGGCACAACCATATTTAGGCACTTCACTTTTTTCCACAATAACCACAACATCCACTTTTCCACCCCCATTCCCCATTCCCCATTCCCTTTGCATCTACACCCACTGCATCTTCACTTAGCACATCGTTAATATTATCACCCATTGTAGACACTGCATTTCGACAGATGTTCACCTGCATGACTCAAGTAAGAGATGAGTTTGCATCTCATGGAACTAATTATCAGACGCTGCAAAAGACAACCAATGATTTACAGTCGCAGCTCAATTCACTGACCATCGAAAATGCCTCACTAAATACCCGCTACCAAAAGCTACGGGAGGCATACCATAAACTGGAACTAGAGAGTGAACAAAAGACCAAAGAAGCCATCACTGACATAGAAAATTTGTTAAGGGCCCAAACGATTCACAATGGGACGCTCAACAGGAACATGGGCTTACTCAGACGACACTTGGCAGCAGCGAAAGAAGAGAACCAGTGTTTACAAGAACAGAACAGAGAAAATTTAGAAGTTGCTCTAGATCAACCAGACCAACCATTAAGCCCCAGTCGTTTCAAAGCTGTGCCCTCAGAATCTATGAAAACGTTGCTAGATGATCATGTCAGATTGTTAGATGAATACGATAACATGAATGAGGAGTTTCAGAAGCTTAAAGAAGAACACAAGATATTGCAGTTAAGAGCACCTGTACAAGAAGGACTACCAGCTCCTGCGGAACCATCTCTTGATATCATAGAGGAACTCAACGCATTACGAGCCCAGGTATCAACTCTTGAATCACGGATAGCTATATATGAAGCACCTCCAAGGCCAGAATCCCCACCGAAACTACCAGCAGAGGAAGAAACAGTGACCATTCCGGTGGAAGAAACCTGTGAAGAAGCATATGAACCCCAACCCATCCCAGGCGGATGAGTCACGGCCAAAGGTCAGACGACTTTCGAACTTCCAACTCCCACATGGATGAAGACGATTGAAGAACTTGGAACAACCCACTCACCAAGGGTAGAGGCGCAGTTACACGCAATGGTAATGATTGAAGAAAGAATTTTACAGTCTCCTTATTTCACTCATTTAGCCCCTCGCAGATACATATCTAGGCATGAGTTACAATACAAGCCTTACTTTATGTTAATGGCAGAATATCAATTAGCCATAGAAAAAGAAACAAGCAAAAAACCCTCTCACGTGACCCAGTTCAAGCCTGAAGATTTGCCACTAGATGCGTAGCAAGGAGAAATCTATCAACTAGATTGGCGCAAAGATTTATTACAGGCATATCCCAAGATGATTAGTACTTGGGTTAAGGCATCATTACACTTAAAATACAACCCATGTTGGGGACCAGTGCCATGTCGCCGCTCCTGGAAGGCATTTGCGATTAAGGTACAGAACAACAAGCAATGCCAGGATTGGTTGAATTACCCGTACTTCACTCCACCCATAGGACAACCTACAGTTGGATACATGATGGCAACGATTTGCCACTGGCTCCCTCGCTTAAAACATATGGACGATATAGCAGCGCATATGACTGTCAAGATATTTGACATGATGCAAATGGTATTCAAAGTCTTCCATCACGTCAAGGCACCACATGTAAACACCCCGGGTTTCGAGCATGGACATCTCGATTTAGCTTATGACATGAGCACAACACCATCGCTCCGGGTGTGTTATGCCTAGCATTGCAAAATCAAATACTTATCGGCGTGCTACAAGCAAACCTTCGAAGAAATGTTCACAATCGATTTCTGGGAATATCATTCAGAAGTGTTCATCAGCAGGCCCACGCATTTGCTTCAATTATTCGTCTGTGAACAGATGGTATATTCCACGCATTATCGACTCCCACCATCCGATGAACCACAACCAATTGATTGGGAGAAACTCGAGGCAAATCTGGCCCGAGGAATTTGCATATCAGAACACACCCTCGCTCAAGAACTACTCTAGAACTATATCCGATAGACCTCACAACAAGGTTCTGTCGCGGATGACAGAAGTGAGAGGGAGGGGGGTGTTGGCAATAGTCAGAGGCATAGAAGACACGGAAGCATGTAAAGACAGAGTAGGGAGTCATTTGAATCAATTTTTCAAAGACTTATATTTTATAAATACTCTTCAAAACCTCCAATAGTGATTTTCATCACTTTTGTACCATATGTAACATAAAAAACCCTTTTTGTAATTTGTAGCTCTATTTTGTGCAAGCCGAGGAGTCCTCGAGCTTGAGGAGCTTAGGCAGAACAAGCATACCAATTTTGGTTATTTTTAGACATCGTTTACCCTTTCAAATAGCATCTAGAACCTATTTTTTAACTATGCCGGTCACTAGATGTGAAACCGGTCAAAACTAGTATAGAATCTATAAAAAGAGCTAGAGAGCTCATTTTTGAGGTTAGCTAGTGTAGACTTGTATGAGCTAGAGTGAGCTTGAGCTTGTAAGAGTGTTCTTGAGTAATAGAGTTGATTTCTCACCTTCCATTATGTCTTGCTTGTCTCTTTGTTGTGTGTGTGTGTGTGTGTGTGCATCTCTATGCTTCTCACCATCACTCTCACTTCATCTCACATTCACGATCTTCATATCACTCCTATCTCTTCTGCGGATTGACATTAAGGAGGTGGAGCTTCTTAACGTGGTTCTCACCATTGTGCTAGAGCAACACACACACATAAATTTTTATTTTTTTTGGGAACTACCTCAATGGGGGATACCCATTTGGTATGCTCAATTTCATAGATAAATCTTGCTTCTATCAAGCGATCAATTTCTTCTTTAATTATGGTTAAATAATTGTCATTATATGTGTAAGGTTTTTGCTTGGTTGGATTAGCTTCTAAGGACATTGGTATTCTATGAGACCAGATATCTGGATCCACTCCTTTCAAGTCCTTATATATCCAAGCAAATACATCTATATACTCTCTCAACATACCTATTAACTCACATTCTTCTACTTCACTTAAGTCGTGTCCTATGTATGTACATCTCTCTTCGCCATCTTCTATGGTCACTACAATTTTCTTGGTCTTTTCTTTGTTTTCATAGGCTTCTCCTATGAGTGCTTCATGTTTGGGAATTCTTACCATGATCTTTTTATCTTTTATCTCATACTTCCTACAATTCTTTAACACTTGAAACAAGAGATTCTGCTCCTTGTGAGGTTGAATTTTTCTTGTCTCTCTTTTTCTTACTTATATCATCTTTGGTCGTGATTAATTCCTTCTCCAACTTACTCCTTTCTAGTTCTTGAGTCTTAGCCTCTATCAAATAGAGATAATCTTATTTTGAGGCACAAAAAGGTTCCATGATGATAGATTCCTCATTCTCATCACCTATGCTTCTAGTGTTTAATCTTTTCTCTTCGTCCACTACAAATTTACACACCCACAAATGTGTCCTTGTGCATCCATGAAGATTGTGATCATATGGAACACACCAAATCTATTTCCTCTAAGATTCTATGGATTGAGTTCCATTGCAAGGGTGGTACATGTCTATGAGAATAGTAGTTGAGATTGACTTCTTCCCAAAGTCACATATGGAAAATGTGTATTAAAAATCTACACCACAAGTAGTGAGAGTTATCCCTTCCTGCAAACCTAGGGATTTCTTCATATGACTGCCTTCTGTTTGCGACTTCATCCTAGTTGGTCTAAGAGCTGGCTTGCCCTAATGTTTCCATAGGGAAATGGTAGAAATCACAACTCTTGCCCCCAAATCTAGGATCACCTTTGTTGTATAGCCCTGATAAGTGATAGAAAGATAGATATTTCCTTCTTCTCCCTTGCTTATGTCTCCTACCTTATCCACCGCTATCTCTGGAACTATCTTTTGTGATCCTACCTAAGATTGGGACTTAGCTTCCTTTGGCATTTGACTAGCTATGTGCTTCCACAATTCAAGTTTAATCCTAAATAGCTCCTCTAAAGTGAGGTGACACTGCACTTTAGTGCTCTTCACTACTTTTTGTGTTCCTTGGTAGAACTAATTCATCATTCCTTACCATACTTGTGGAGGAATCTCATGTGAATAGACTTAGAACCCCATGGGCATGTAAAGTGAGGCAATTCTTGTAAAGAATTGGATTCAAAGTCTATATTGTTCACTTGACTACTCATCTTCTTGATCCCCATAAATAGAGGGAATGTCATGAGGGAATGATCATGAAGATCATCCACTACCTAAATAAGAGGAGGGTTCTTGCTCTCTTGCCCCATTTCTCCTCTTGTATTTCTCTCAAGAACTCCTAGGAGTAATGATGTACAGAGGAAGAGATTCCATCATCAGTAGAATTAGGAAAATAAGCTTCCTTAGAGGTAAACTTATCCTTTCACTTTGACTACATTGAGCCTTTGGTGTAGCCATAGTCTTGGGTTTAGCTACCAATTGATCTAGCCTCTCCAAAAATCCTTCAAAATGTAACTATGGCTTCACTAATTTTGTCTCATTGAAAAGATAGCCTGCATTGAACATAGCCTTAGCTAACTCTACCATTTTTGCACAAAGCTTGGTCATCTCAATCTCTAGATCTGTTCCGGGATATCACTTATCTAACTCAGCTATAATTATTACTTTCTAAGTTCAATCCTCATAACCCTTGAATATTATGTCCAAGTTTTTAGGAGTAGTTTCTACTAAGAGTGACCCTGCTCTGGGTGGTGGTGGAATGGATGGTGGGTTTTGATGAGATGGTATTGCTGTAAAGGAGTGCATATAGGATGCAATCTCAATTAGTTTTGTTTTATTTTCCTTTAGAATTTCTTCTAGTTTGCTCATCTCTCTCACCCACTGTCTCTTCACTCTTTCTTGGCTATCCTTTCAAGCTCTAGTTCTTTTTCTGGCTACACTTTTGATTCATTGGCCTCTGATTTCTTCTTCTGATCTATGCCTAGGGTTTGTTGTAGTGCTCGTGCTCTAGTCACTGCTTGTAGAGGGGCTATAGTTATCAATCTTCCATTGGATTCTACAACCAAGCCAATGACATTGATAGGGGTAATGTTTTGTGCATTGGCTCGATTCTTAGGAAAATATCTCAAGAGGTGTTCCTTTCCACAATTCGGATAAAATCCTTGAATGACCACATATTGGGGTTATCCTTGTGGAGGAAGTGGGCAATCACATATGAAGTGATCTCCCTGACATCTGTAGCATGGGCCACTAGGTGCTTGGGGTTTCATTTGCTGTAATTGGGACCTAGGATTTGGATTTGTATACATCACATTAGAGTATTCGGGCTCCCAATTTGGTTCTATTGATGTTTCATATGGATATACCTCATTATGCTGAAGTGAATGCATGTAGTAAGCTAGTGGGTTATCTATGTGGTTTGAGTCAAATCTATGAGCATTTGGATCACTTTTTGAGATCATTGGGGATGTGGCACTATAGCTCTATTCAAGTTGTCCTCTATCGTGACATATTTGATAGAAACGACATTGGTCGGGGATGGAGGTTGTTGACTTAACACGGGTTGAGGTCTCTATTGAGCCAGATTTGTGGATGGTATGATTGCTATGGATTATAGTAGGGCTTCTATTGGTATTGGTTTTGATATCTCCTCGACTATTGATATGGATGTTGATAGTTTTTCCTAACCGCTAGTTTGTTATATGGACAATCTTGTGCAGTGTGGTTAGTGTAATTTCTCTAAGTACTTCTTGCATTCTGAGCCATTTCGAGAAATAATTGGCCATCTGATCTCCTCCATAATTATAACATCATCTTAATGATACCATCCTAGAGGTTTGTCTACTAAAGACTCCTAACTTTTGAGCCACTTTTTTAGCTAATTCATCAATTAATATTGAGGGTTTCGATGTGAAACTAGTAGAGCTGTCTGAATTTTTGTAGATCTTTGAAAGTTCTAACTCGTCTCCCAAGTTTTGCTCAATGTCAATGCACAATCATACACATTGGTTTATAGTTCTAGGTTCCTTTAGGTACACATATGATCTTATCTATGCACATAGCAGGCAATCCAAAAACATGGAAACTTGCATTGTCATGGTACGGGACATCTCTCAATGTATTGTCTAAACTTTCACTCTACTAACTCAACTGCCTACTTGAGGTGTCTGCTTGAAGCTATGGATCAAGGATGAAGTGTTATGCCCGATGTCACTATTAGAGAATATAATGAGTGAGTCCAACAACTAGTTTATATTCGTGAATTGACCTTGATGTGATAGTTGAAACCACATCAAGGTTGTATTTGTTGAAGTTAGACCAAAAGTATTGTATTGAGTGAACAAATCTTCAACCTATTCAACTTTGAATACTTGTTTGAATTATGATACATGGTCATAAGGATCTCCAGTGCCATCAAAGGACTACTTCATTGACTTTACTAGTTTGATAGGTCTCAATATCCTAGGGTGTTCTTTGGGTCTATTAAAGGGGAACTCATCCACACCTCTCTGATGCCTATGTCCTCTCGATCTCTCCTGATCAATTCTATCTGTTTCTAACACTGATCTTTCTCTTCCAAAAGGGTTTGCAAAATTCACTTTGGACTTTCTCTAGTTTTTTTCCTTATGACTACTTGGGATATGGGAGGATCCAACTCCATGCTCACTATGAGGCTCACTATCTCTATGGAGGGAAAATAAGTTCACCCTTCCAAGTGTAGGCATGTCTACCATGCTCCATGACCACGAACATCCTCTCAGAAGATTTATCTAGATAGATTACCTTTCTAGGAACATCAGGATCTTTGAACTCATAAATTGTTACTCCATCTACCTCGCTCGGTTTATCTGGCTTGAATCTCCTGAATGCTTCATCTATATCTCTATTCAAGAAAATCTCTATGCTTTTATTGTACTAGGGGATCCACTCTAACATGATTATCCTTGATAGGATTGACTTTCCAAAAGGTGTTGTAGGATCTTTTCCCATGTTTCCTATTCCAGCTCTCATGTCTCTAGCTCAAGAATGATTATTCCAAACTCATTAGTCCTATCTGGTAAGCTGGTAACCACATACATGGTTCCTTGCTTATCAATGTAGGAACCATCTTTGAATTTTTCCACTAGGTGTTCAATTCTGAAGGTTCATTAGAGTTTTTGAGTTGGAACATTGATTGCCACAAACCATCCTCAAAGATGTGTGCACCTAAGCAGTTGGTTTGGATGTATTCTAACTGAGTCTTGAAGGAATCCTCAGGGGTTTGCAAGTATGCTAGCCATACCTATGGGTCGCTCCATGCTAAAAGACATCTCTAAATCACTCGTTTTGAGATCAATATATAAGGATATCCAATTAACTAGTAAGCCCATGACCTAGAAGTTTCATTGACACTAGCTTCAAATGATATGAAATGCTGTTTCTATCCCATCCTAGGTATCTACCTAACCTAAGGTTCATATGTTTCCATGGTTTGCAAGTTCATATGTTTTGATGGTTTTCCCAATGCCCAAGTACAACCACATTGTTGGGTGATTTTGTAATAATTACGTGTTCTTTTTAATTTCTTTTGATATATTTTCTTGTCTTAATATATGTGCCATTGGGAACACTTAAGA
Source organism: Ceratopteris richardii (assembly GCA_020310875.1). NCBI lineage: Eukaryota > Viridiplantae > Streptophyta > Polypodiopsida > Polypodiales > Pteridaceae > Ceratopteris > Ceratopteris richardii. The sequence goes on from CM035407.1 coordinate 166,893,496, forward strand.
TTTTTTATACTTTGATGTACATTCAAACAAATTACATTCTTTTCCAATTAGTTTTTTCCCTTGAGTTAGCTTAATCTACTCTTTAACTTGTGAAATTAAAGGTTAAATTGGTCATGCCTATCATAGACCTAAATTAATCAAATTCACTTATTGCACTTAGCCTAAGCCAAGAAATTCACTGAGGGGGTTGAGAGTTCTTCCAACCTCATGGATGATGCCCTTGTTGATGCTTGATTGCCCAGGATGTGTGCTCCCAAGTTTGCTAGCTATTGTTAGCTCGCTTAGCCCTTCCAAAGAGTACCAAGTATTTGCAAAAATCCCAAAATTTAGAAAAATTATGATAGAAAATCAAAACCTTAAAAACCCCTATTTCCCCTATCTATCACGATGGACAAGCCTGTCTATCATGATGGACATATGCTGTTGTGGGGCTATCTATCATGATGGACATGTATGTCACAGAAGACATGTTTATCACAATAGATTGGTTTGTAGCAATGGATAGAGTGTGTCATGGGTGCTATATATCACGATGGACATGTCTATCATGATAGACATGTTTCTCATGATGATGTGTCTTTCGTGATAGATTGGTCTGTCAAGATGGAAAAATTCTATCGTGTGGGCAGTATATCATGATGGATATATTTTTTGTGATCTTCTATATGTCATGTATCATGCGATGGGCAGTGTTTGTCAGGTGTGTAGTTTGTTCTGATGGACATAATACTCATTGGGCTATCTAGTGTGATGGTCAGTTGGTCTATCATGATAGACAATGGCATCTGTTGCAATGGATACTGTTTGTTGTAAGTCTCTATTTGTCTTCTATCATTGATAGACTCAATCTATCATGATGGATAGAAATAATGCCTATTTTTGCAAAAAAATTAGTGATTCATTATGTACACATGGCGCAACATATAATGCTCTATTTGAATTTACAAAATACCTAAGTTTTTTGTCTGTTGTGATAGATAGAGATCTTTTTCATGGGATGCATGTAGAATTTTGTCATTGAATGATACTCCTACTAATACTGATACCTTTGAAAAAGCTCACAAAAGAAAAAAAAAACAAAATGCATTAGATTGCTCTCTCACTCTCTCTCACAAGTGAAATGAGGGCAATGAAGTAATATGAACAAGGGGGTGAGAATTTCACGATGATGGAGATGGAGGTCGGGGGATAAGAGGGAGGGTAAGGATGATGATGAAGAAGGTAAAAAGTAAAGAAAAGATAAAATTTCCTATGATTCCAATGTCAAACTCTATGTCATCACACACTCATCCTCAAAGCTCGCTCCCCACAACGATCCCAAAACTGGTATCAATCTAGCACAATGGTGAGAACAAATGTGAGGAGTTCTACCTCGTAATTTTCAATCTGTAGAGGCATGAGGACCATGAGCAAAAGGAATGCACAAGTGTGTGAGTGAGAAGCACACTAGCATGCACACACATACACACACAAGGAAAGATAAAAAGATAGAGCAATGTAATCTTCTATTGCACTACTTTAAATATATAGAATATGCTCTTACAAGATCAATTCCCAAAAATCCCAACCTCAAGAATGAGCTCTAGCTCTTTTTATAGTTTCTAGACTAGTTTTGGCCCAGTTTAGACCTCGTGTCTGAATTAGTTAAAAATTGGATTCCTAAGCTAATTTGAAGGCTCAAACAATATCTAAAAATTATGAAAATTGATACAAGGATTCTTCTAATACTCCTCAATCTCAAGGAATCCTCATCTTGAAAAGAATGGAGTTTGAAATGTCAAAAAAGAATATTTATAATGAGGGTTAGTGATAAAAATCACTGTTTGTATGTGTGATGGATTGTAAAAATTAGTGATTAGGCCTATTCCATACTCCCTTGATGACTTAACCTACTCTTTCCACTTACACTATGCAACACTTATGAAGTATATGTTCACAAACATAAAGCCATAATAGACATAGTTGAATGCACATGGGAACTAAAAAAGCATCATTTCTATTAGATTTGTTTACAATTGGCTCTTTGCCTTCAACCTTTTGACTACATTATTTCTTCTTTGGTAAGGTTTTGGCAAGTGGTAGGTCAAAATAGAGTGAGATATTACATGGGTGTCTTTCAATCCAAGACCCAAAGAAATTCTTGTTTGTCTTAATATTACCTCTCTAAAGTTAACACTTGGGGTAGTAAGGGCAAAGGAATTCATAGCAAAAATTACATATTTGGTCCCTTTAATTATTTTAGATAGGCACAAAGGTTCACTCAAGGGCTTCAATCACCAAGTCATGAAGTTTCCTTGAGGGGAATAGTCTTGTGGACAATCACAAAGTCTTCCTTTGGCAATTTCCCAATGTACTTTGCCAAGAATGAGCCATCACCATGAGAAACCCGATCACCACTACTCCTTGCCGTAAATTTGTCAACTTCAATAGATTCCTTCACATAGACATTTATTGAGTACAAATATGAAAGATAGTCAATCATAAAATTTTATAGATACTTACATCTTGAAGCCTCTCCTCATCCTTTCGTCTTCCCAATGCATCTAGATGAATTGAAGACTGAGTAGCAACATTTGGATTAGCATCACTCAAAATCTTCTCACACACCAAGGCAATACTATCTGCGATTGAATCATCAAATGAAAGAGTTGATTTTTCAATCAATTGTGAAGAGTTATCCATGATGCATCAAATATCAAGAAAAAAAAATCTAAGACATTCAAGGAGGCATAGACCAAATGCCTTCTCAATATCATGTAAGAACAAAAACTCTTCCTCATCTACGATAATAAAAAACATTTCCATCTCTACCTCTGGTAGAGTGGTTTCCAAGGGCTCCAAGTTGGAGGGAAGATGCTCTTTTGAAGTACTATCTTCATTTAATTTGTCTGTAATGCCATGTGGAGATTCTCTACTTATTTTATCACTTTCTTCTAATAAGTTGAGAACTTATTTTTTTGGTTCCTTCTTATCATCTACAAAACCCCCTGTAACAAGATGGGGTAGTTCCATGGGTGTAGGGTTAGGATTCTCATTGACTGTAAAGGTTGTTGCAGCAATGTAAGATAATTTTTTCTTTCCCATCTTCCTCTTCTTATTGTAGTGCATCATTATTGGCACTGTATTATATAAAAAGTGCCATGTATCCTCAACAATGGTGATGAAACACTTGAGAAACTTCACAAAGGCCTCATCTCCTTTATGGATATGAAAGAGTAGGCTATAGGGGAACCATTTTCCCTCATATGGTGGAATATCAATGGAATATCATAGTATATAACACTCCATATGATGAATAATTTCCTCAAGCACATCAAAGTTCATGGTTAGTGTCCCTAAAATAAAGTAGTGGAAGTTCAAAAGTGATTGTTTTTTGAAAAAATAATGCACAAAACACCAAACCATTTCAAGATTTTTGCATTAAAGCAAAAATTTAACCATAGAATTACAAAAAAAACATGAATAACCATATTGCAAAGTAGTGAACATAGAGTTTGGACAATCCAGAAGTGATGAAATTACCATTGCAAATAAAAATGTATTTACAATCCCTATCATTTATTACTTCATCTTGTAAGTGCAAACAAATATCAAGTAGAAAGATTAAGACAAAAAAGGTAACAATCTATACTGCAATCATTAGGTTGCAAAAGAGCTATAATAATGAGATTTCAGTTCTATCTTTACTTCAATTTCAGGGAATCTCATTTTTTTCTTCTAATCTCCTTCCAACTTATAGCCAATTTAAAAGAAAATGAAGTTATAGAATTGAAATAAGCGACAATGACAAGACTGCTCATATAAAAGCACAAGACATTTCTCACCTTAAGCCTTTGTATTCTAAATTTTGATTGATTTAGTTCCTCAAAGCCCATAATCACCATGTTCTCTCACATTAGCCAAGGTCCAAAGACGATTCACTAAAATAATTTTCATTTCCTTGTTGGGAAAATTAAGCTTAATTTCAAACAAAATGAATTTAGATCCCTGAGAAATCTGTAATGGTATCCATCAACCAAGTTTGCATATCCAATGATCATAATAAAATTTAATATACAATGAACTATGATGTTTCAAATATCTATATCCTATTCCCATTCCATCCATTTTACAAAGATATCTATCACCCTTTGAAATTTCTTCTATCACATCCAAAATTTCACCTAGAAGACCTTCCACTTGCTCATATGTGATATATTTACACATGAACATGGTGGAAATATCTTGGAATGAGACTACTTGAAATTAGCATACAAAACAATGGATGGGAAAACACTAGTGCAAACCTTCAGATCTAGACACTTCTGTGAATTTCAAAGAGTTATGTATATGCATTATCATCTCGTGCTTCAAAGATGATATGGACCATATGTCAAGGTGTCACTCTAGCACAATGGTAAGTACCAATGTGAGGAGATCCACCTCATAAATGTCAATCCACGGAGATGGCACAAGTGCATGAGTGAGAAGCACAATAGCATAAAAGCACATGTACACACATGCACACACAAGGTAAGAACAAAGAGTGGAACAATGGAAATCTTCTATTGAAAAAGAACTCTCTTTAAAAAGCTCAAATCTCTAACCAGATAACCTCAAAGATGAGCTCTCTACCTCTTTTTATAGTTTTTTGAGTGGTTTTGGCCCTGTCCAGACCTAGTGTCCAAACTAGTTAAAAATTAGGTTCCAGGGCTCAAATGGAGTCTAAAAATTATGAAAATTGGTAGGATGATACTTTTGATAGTGATCAAGCTTGAGGAATCCTTGGCTTGAACAAAATGGAGTTGCAAAAATGTGAAATGATATTTACAATGGTTTTTAGTGATGAAATCACTATTTTTATAGGGATTTCTTTTCAAAATTTGACATGTGCTTCTTGGAGCTCCCTACATGATCTCTCTTCTTGTATGTCCACTTCTTTGACACGTGCCCACACCTTGTGCTTGACCTTGAGTGTCAACACTCCCCCCCTCTCGAGTCTGTCATCCCTGACAGACCCTTGTTAGAGTGGGTGTTCCATATAGTACTCTGAGAGGTAGTGTCCATCATGTATCCACAAGAGCGGTGTGCCTTCCAAGTGTATCAGGGTTGATTCTCGTTTTCTTCATTGTGTAACTACTAGCCCATGCAAGTGTTGTTCCCTTTGCATGTAGTGCTTCTTTGGATTCTCCATGAATGTGTCGTTGTGGGCTTCCAAAAACTGTTAGATGCTGAAAAGAGGTTGTCAATGTGATTTTGAGCAATTGTTGATTGTGCATTGCTTCATAGGTACTGATGTTGTAACCATAATTTCCTCTAGATCTTGTGAACATGGGTTTTCACTCTTTTCATGCAAGTACTCGTGTCCCATAACGAATGATGGGTAAGTGCATTAGTGCATGGGTTGAAAAAACTATGTGCCTTGTGCACGGCCTTGTAATGTAGACCTATGCATGCATACTTGGGGAATGCATTGGAAGAAATATGCTGCAAGAAATTGGGTCTTGGGTAAAGTGCTCAAGGGTATGTTGACGAAGAGGTTTCCTAAGCTATCATGGTTATGGTTTTGTCAAAGTAGATGATTCTTACCATGGTGAAAGGTCCATCGATCTTCACTCTTTGTGTTGTACACCCATAATGGTGATTGACCATTGACATGTCTTGATTTGTTGATGAATGTTCTTGTTGATGATTCACTAATAAGATTTGTTGAGCACATGGTCCCGTTTCTTCTTCTTTTTTTTTCTCTTTTTTTCTCTCTTTTTTTTGTTTTTTTTTGTTGGAGCAATGTCACAAGACAAGAAGAAGGTGGTTAGTATCAATAAAATCATTTACATATCTCAATGTGTCTCCTATGCCTGGGATTCTCAAATGTATCTATGCACAACCTTGTAATGTGGCCCTATATTAATGCATACTTTGGAAATGCATGACCTGAGTGGTGCAAAAGATGGGGTTATGCCAAAGGCACATGGTTTTCACACATCAAGCCTTCTGATGTCACTTGCAATCTTGTTTGGAGGCATCCATTGGTCTCGAAATGATGAATTCCTTCTTATAGGCATCCATTTGAGAATAGTGGTTGGTCGTGTCTTGACCATTTTTGGCCCCTTCATCTTTGCATGGTTTCTCAAATTTTCTATCCCTCGTTGGGGGCTCTTTGGTTCCTGGGATGCTATTGGTACTTTTGGCTTCCAAATCCATACCCTTGATGATTGTCTTTTTACTATTGCCGAAGAGGTGAGTTGATCTTCTTTTGTTCTTTGTGCTTGGTTCTGATTCTTGCTTCTCCTTGGCTTCTTTTTTGAGATTTTTCTTGTGAGGGAGATCATAGGATTTTGTGCATGTAAGAGTGCCTTGGGTACCCACACATGTAATTTCCCTTGTTGAGTTGTAGCTAATTTCTTAGGCACCCAAATTTGTCGGATACCTTGTGGTTGAGCTCGTCATAGTTTCTTGGTTCTTCGTTTGTCATGATTGACCTTCTTGGATGGGAATTGTTATAGCAAAGCTAGTGGTTGTTCTCCTTTTTGTACCCAAATCTGCTTCATGCTCATAACTACTTTCTTCTTGAATTCTATTTTTCTATTTGATATAGCAGTTTTCTTGTATTTTGGCACTTTTCTCTTTGGTTGAATTGTTGTGATTGTAGTAGTCTCTGAAAATGAAGAGGGGTCCCCTCGCATTTGAGACTATTCTTCCATGATTGAGTCCTTCTGGACCATAGAACTTTCCACACATACAACATCTTCTTTGCTAAGATTGGGCCTAGAGGAACTAAGATGTGTGCTACTTGGATTTGTGCTCATGAAATTCTCTAATTCTAATGTAATTCATCATTCATGTACCCAAAATTGATGAAGTTGAATTCTTAGGTTTAAGTTGACTACATGTTCATAGATCTAGTCTTGACCCAAGACAAGTGGTTCTGTAAGGTCCTCATCATCACATACTAGCATTAAGACTATCATTGGGACATCTTGAAGGTAGATGGGAAGCTCCACCTTGCCTAAAGAAGGGGTTTCCACACCTCCCAATGCTATGAGATAGGCTTTGATGAGATTGATGTTCAATTGTAGGTCTAGGCAGTATGAAAGTCTAACTGCAACAGTTGCTGCACGTGAGTCAATCAAGGCTCTCATAGTCCTAATATTCTCTCCTTGTCCTACCTCTATGGTCACAAAAGGATGTCGGTCAATTATTTGAGAAGCAATTGCACTTCATGTTTGGCACGTGCCATGTGATATCATGGGGCTTCAAGATTGACATCTAGGCCTAATTGCCTTAACTTATTTTTCCTAATGTGCTCTCTGGTCTCTGCGTGTGCTTCTTCTTGAACCCTTAACTCTTCTTATTTTCACTTCTTACCAATGTTGAGTCTGCTTAGCATATCCTCTGTAAGAGGTTCTTGATATAGCTTGACCCGTCAACCACTAATATAGTTTGGAAAGATGTCACCTTATAGGGTGGCCAATTGAACTCCACCGCTAATGGAAATTCTATTAATGATCATGGGTCCATATCCTCTTTTTTCCAATTTACGAGCATGCTGCTTTAGTCTATACACCAACACGAAGTATCCCTCTTTCAATCCTTTGTCGTTAACGTGTGCATCAAAGTATGCCTTTTGTCTTTTCTTTGCAACGTAGATGCCTGTTGCTGCTCGTAGCCTCGTCTCACCTAAGTGTTCTAGATCAAAGATCCTTGAGGACAACTCGTGTCCATTCCACTCGTGCTCTTGTGCTACTTTTAAATTTGGGATCAAGAATTCTAATGGTAGTGCAACATTTTGTCCGAAGACCATATGAAATGGGGTGGCATTGAGTACCATTTTGTAGGCAACTCGATAATCCCAAACAACACGATGAAGTTATTTATCCCAATTAGCACGCCTATTATTTACCAGTTTTGTTAATACATTACATAGGATCTTATTTTTTCTCTTGGCTTGTTCGTTAGCTTGTGGATGATAGGGGGTAGACTTCTTATCTACCACCAAGAGTTCTTAGAGAGGGTTTTCAATGACTTCATTCAAGAAGTGCATGCCTTTATCACTTACTAACTCTATTGGTAATCTGTACGTGGTGAACACATTCTCGAATAAGAACTTAGCTATTGTTTGAACATCATTATTTGTCGTGGCTTTGACTTCTACCCACTTTCTAAGGTAATCTATGGCAAAAATAATGTATTTTGCATGGGAGTTTCTCACTAGGGGGTTGATAGGACCTAAAAATTCTATACCCCACTTCGAGAATGCACGGCCTCCCATCATTGGCATCAAAGGCATCTCGTCTTTTCTAATCAGATATTGTGCACATTGGCATGTACCACATTTCTTCACATAGGTATGTGCATCCATATGAAGAGTGGGCCACCAAAGTCCTAAGAATAGAATGGTCTTAATTACTCGGTCAGGCCCAAAGTGTCCACCTCCAACACTGGTATGTGCAGTTTCTAAGATTTTCAAATAGTCCGATTCGTGAACACACAATCTTAAGTAACCATCTTTTCCTCTTAGGTATAGGTTGTCTCCTTCTAAGGCATAGTCCTGAGCCTCTTGCTCCATGCTTTGTTTTCTTGCTAGACTGGCCTCACTAGGTAGTGTTCCCGATCTCATAAATTCTACCAATGGAGCACTCCAATTTGGAATTAACGACACATGATAAAGGGTAGCATGCTCCAGTGGGCGTCTCTCTTTGCACAATGGACAATTCTTAATCCAATCATGTATTTCTCTATCCATACTAGGCCAATACCTTCCTAAACATTTTAGATTCTACAATGTTCGTTGTTTAGAATAGTGATTTCCTAGGAAGGGCTTGTTCTAACCAACTACTATGTTCATCATCCTTGACACAACAAGCTAATACACCTTCTGTATCTTGTTTGTACATACTTCCTACCAATATTTGATATTTTTGTGATTTTACAAGTTCTTCCTTGTTTGTTCTCACATTCTTATTTGCGGATCCGAAGGTTAGGATAAGTACCAACTTATTTGCCCACTTAAGAAAAACTTCTAAATTGAACACATAAGCATTAGACAATTCATCAGAAACTCCTTGCAGTGGCTCTCTTGAAGTGATGCGAGAAAGGTGATCTGCCTTGAGGTGGGTCCTACCTTTCTTGGCCACAACTTCAAAGTCGTATTCCATTAGTAAGAGGAACCGTCTTACTAAGCATCCAATATTGCAAGGTTTATTGAACAAATATAATAAAGCTTGATGATCAGTGAAAAACTTGAACTTGTTGGCCAATAGATAGTGTCTAAATGTTTTCATGGCATATACCATGCCTAAGCCTTCTCTTTAAATTTTTGTATAGTTTTGTTCAACTGCACTGATTTGTCTGTCAGCATATGCTATATGCAAATCTAGATTTCTTTCACATGTTGGTTGTGCTAGCACACATCCTATTGCATGATTGGATGCATCTACGTGGACATGGAATGATTAATTCCAATCAGGAGTAGTTAGTATTGGTGTTATGCACAAATGTCTTTTCACATTCGTCGTTCCACTCAAAGTTTGTCAATAAATCATAAAGAGGTTTAGCTATGATCGCATACATGTGGATAAACCTGCGGTAATATCCAAAATGGCCCATTAAGGCTTGTACCTCCTTAACATTGCTTGGCCTTTTCAACTCCGCTATGGCTCGCACTTTATCCTCATTCGTTGATATTCCATTCTTAGAAACAATATGACCTAAGATTTTACCTTGTCGTACCATGAACACACACTTTTTTGGGTTCATACAAACTCAATATTCTCTACACTTGTTGAAGATCTATATGAGCTCAGGGATGTGGTATCTTTTTTCTTGGGAATGATTGCATAGATCATCCACATATACTTCTAAGCTCTTTTGCAAGAACTCTTTGAAGACATGACACATGAGCCTTTGGAATGTTGTAGGTGTGTTGGTGAGCCCAAATGGCATCACACAAAATGCAAAGATTCCCCACTCTATGACAAAAGTTGTTTTGTGTTGATCTTCTAGGACAATGGCTACTTGGTTGTAACCTGAAAATCCATCAAGGAAGCTATAAACTTCCTCACCTGCAACACGCTCCAATAAATGTTAAGTGATTGGAAGTGGATAGCTATCTCTAATTGTAGTGGCATTAATTTTTTTAAGGCTAATACACACTCTCAACTTTTCGTTCATCTTGAGCACCACTACAATGGAGGATACCCATTCAGTATGCTCAATCTCATAGATAAATCTAGCTTCAATCAGTGTATCAATTTCTTCTTTTATTTTGGCTGCATAAATATCATTATATGTGTAGGGCTTCTGTTTGGTGGGCTTGTCATCAGTTGTCATAGGGATTCTATGAGAGCATATTTCTGGATCTACCCCCTTTAGGTCTCTATAAGTCCATGCAAACACTACCATATATTTCCTTAATAAAGCTACAAGCTCTACTTCTTCTTCTATGCTTAGGTCTTCTCCTATGTACGTACATCACTCTTCATTCCCTTCAATTGTTACAACAATTTTTTTGGTCTTTTTTTATTATCATATGCTTCTCCTATGATGGCCTCTCTCTTATGCATTTGTACCAAATTTTTTTGGTCTTCAACTTCATATTTCTTGAAATTCTTTGGTACTTCAAACAATGATTCCTCCTCTGCTTGTTTTATTGCTTTTCTCTTCTTTTTCTTTTGCCTACCTTCTCTTTCCTCCTTTGACTTTACAATTTTGATGCTTGTGAGAGGTTCTTCTTCTTTTTGGTTGAATACTCCTACATCTTCTAGATAGTGTTCCTCTGAGTTAAAGAAACTATCCATCACTATGGAATCTAGATCATCATCGTCCTCTTCTTCTTCTTCTATGACATCACTAGGGTCACATTCTTCTAGCAAGGGCTCACACAGGAACACAGAGATATCATAACTCTCATCACAATGAGGTGTCCACTGTTCTTCATTGACAACAATGTCCATGGTGGCTAAGATTTCTACCCAACCATGAGGCTCATATTCCTCCTCTCGAAGATCATCGGTGTGTAGGGAGGGTCTCTAACTAGTCTGATTTCTTGAGAAGTCCCTTCTCTTTCTTTTTGGCATCTTTCTTGTTCCTCTACAACCTTGCACATACATAAGTGAGTATCTTCATGCATCCAGGATTGATCAAAAGAACTTTTAGAATGCACAAAGATTGAATCTTCTGGCGCCTTGTGGATAGGATTCCATTGTAGGGGTGGTACATCTCTAAAGGTATTATCCTTCAGATTGAACTTGGTGGTGATCCCTAAGTGCTACAAGTACAAGGATTTGGTTCTCCAATCTTGTACAATTTGCAGTTGTCATAGGAAAGGTCTTCCTAGGATTATCTCATAGACATTATTTTTGCCAAAGTCACATATAACAAAGGTATGTTCAAACTCTACACCACAAGTGGTTAGAGTTATCCCTTCTAGCAATCCTAGAGGTCTTTCAACATGGCCATCATCCATTTGAAGCTTCATTCTAGTTGGGCTTAATGAGGGTTTGCCCCATCGCTTCCACAAAGAGGTGGTCACAATTGCAACACCAACACTTGAATATAAGATAGATTTGGTTGTGTAACCTTGGTAGGTGATTGGAAGATAAGTATTACCTTCTTGACCTTTACTCATGTCTCCTATTTTGTCTAGAGGTATCTCTGGAACTTTCTGCTTAGAGCGTGCTTTTGGCATATTGGAATCAAGTTCTGGAACCTAATTTGCCACATGTTTCCACAACTCAAGTTTTACTTTGAGCAGCTCTTTTAAGGTGAGATGACATTGAACCTTGGTGTTCTTCACGACTATGGCTTGGATTACATCGAAGGAATATATGTTGGAGAGTTCTTTTTCTTATGCTCACTTATTGTATTTTTTAAAAAGATTTTTCATGGATCTTTTACCATTTGTAGAGGCCTAGAACTTTACACATCTAAAAGTAGAAAGAGAGAGCTAAAATTCCACGAATTTGTGGTGGTTGAGTTGCAATCAAATCAATCAATCAATCACGTAAAAGTAGATCAAACTAGATCTTCACTTTTTCTAGATTATAGGAAAGTGAATTGATTCCCTCCAACAACTCTTATCTCCTTCATTTGAATTAAAAATCCAATTTTAGAAGTCGTGGATCAGTTCTAGAGTCTATATAAAGACTTCAAATCACTTGTAAAATATATGGAAGCAATATACATACACTTGTGACCATCATTGTCTTGCTCCATTTTTTTGCATCATCTTCTTTGCGAATAGTAAGCTTGCAGAGTTTCTGGTCTCTCTACAGAGCTCCAAATTGGATGAGAGATGGATCATTGGAAAGATATTAGTATCTATTTTATGTTCGTAAATTTTCATAGGATTTGATTCAGTAGATTGGGATAAATTAAAGTTTTGCTATCTCAGGGTCAATCTCTATGTATTCTTGAAAAATAAGAGGTACCAAAAGCATATTTTGTTTATTTCTTGAAATCTTGTGCATTCTATACACTCATCCTTATGTGTATCACTCCCATAAAATGATTTTTTCTAATTTTAATCACATCGGTCACTATGAGCATTTGAAGTTCATTATCTCATCCAAAGATAATAAGTTTTTTGAGCTAGTCGATGTGCAAACCTATCTATTTTGTATTGACTCTTTCTCCTTGATGCTCCAAAGTACATAGTGCATTTTATTGCACTTATCGCATGAATATAAGGCCTATTTGAGTCTCCATAAGCTCAAGGTCTAGTCTTGTGCCGGTTGACGAGACCAAACTTCGTCGCTTCGCAACTCACTTTTCTACCTTCTACAAGCTTCTCCAAGTTCTTTTAGCGGTATCAGAGCTATATCAAGATGGGTGATGGCTTTCCTTCAATGATCTGGAAGCTTGATCAACAGAACTACATGGCTTGGAAAATCAGAATGGAGGCCTATTTGCAAGGTACAAATCTTTATGGAATTGTAGCAGGCGATGAAGCTATGCCTATTCCAAGATCCAAAGGAGGACCTACACAAGGGGAGACAGATAAGCTCACACTTTGGTGCACAAGGGATGCTCAAGCAAGGTCGTACATAGTAAAATCTATCTCTAACTTTCTATTACTACATATTAGAGGATGCAAGACATCTCAAGAGACTTGGGATGCCCTCGAGACTTTCTTTTCTACTAGTACCAAAGCAAGAAAGAATCATCTTGGAACGAGTTCAACCAAATGAAGAAGACAGCTAAACAAACCATCACAGAGTTTGTTACCAAGGTTAAGGAGGTTGCGGATCGATTAGCATCCATTGGAGAACTCATTGAAGAAGAGGATATCATGAGGCAAATTATCAATGGGATTCGAAGCGATAAGCAATGGAAATCCTTCACCATGGCTTACGATCTCATCATGGATGTGCAAACTCCAGACTTCAACATCTTTCTTGGACAACTCTTCAATCAAGAGGTCAACAATAGCATAAAGGAAGCTAACTCCTATCATGGTAATTCAACTAGTGATCTATATGCAGATAAGAAGGATAAGAAACTAAAAGGCAAGAAGAAGGAAGAAGATGAAGAGGAGACTTCCCAAGCCAACTTTTCAAGCAAGAGCAAGTAGAAAGGGAAGAAGAAAGAAACAAAGCATGACAAAGCCAAAGGTCAAAATGTTCATCCTTGTGCCATCTATGATAAGACCAACCACACCACTCAAAAATTGTTGTTTTAATGGAAAGACCCAGAAAGGAAGTGGAAGAGGTGGATATGGAAACAATAGAGGTAGAGGTGGACACAACTTCAACAATAACAATAGAGGCTATAATAGAAGGGACTTTGATAATTATTCAGAAGATCAACCACATGAAGGCTCATTTTTTCTTATGAATCTAAGCCACAAAGAAGGTAAAGAAGATGATAATTTGTTCTACATAGATTCTGGATCTTCAAATCATGTTGCAGGCAACATTGCTCTTCTATCTAATTTGGAAAGTCCAAAGCATAGACATGAAGTTCAAACAGGGGATGATACAAAGCACAATATGGAGAAGATTGGTAATGTTAAAGCTTCCAATGGTAGGAGAAACATTCTAAGTAAGGTTCTCTATGTACCCAATATCACTAAAAACCTAATAAGTGTAGGCCAAATAGTTGAAAAAGGCTTGCATGTTAGGTTCACCCAACATGGAGCTTTTATGGAAGATCCATGTCAAGGCTTCAAGAAGATAGCCAAAGGTGAGAAACATGGTAGGCTCTTTACTTTTGAAGTAGGAGAAATTAGGAACATAGCTCTATTCACTTTTGGGTCTCAAACCCATAGTGAGCTTGAAATGTGGCATAAGATACTTGCTCATGTGAATGAAAGAACCTTGAAGGATATATGCATGGGTCAATGTGTTCTTGGACTACCAAACATATCAAAGCAACACATGATCAACAAGTGTGATGCATGTCACTTTGGGAAGGTAGAAATACAACCATTCAACCACAAAAGCTACATCCACAAAAACTTATTGGACTTAGTACATACAAATGTATGGGGATCAAGTCAAGAACCTTCATTGGAAGGATTCACCAGTTGCAAAGATGACGACAATCATAACATTGATAAGTGTAGTTGCTACAAGGAATTGGATACTCCTCCAACTTGATATGAGAAATGCATTCTTAGATGTTTGGATAAGTGAAGAGGTATACATGTCACAACCACCAGGTTTTGAAAACCCTAATCATCCATCTTATGTTTGCAAACTTAAGAAAGCATTGTGTGGATTGAAACAAGCTCCTAGAGCTTGGAATTATAGGTTGGTAACATACGTTCAAGATCAAGGGTTCAGACCTAGCAACTCAAATCCTTCTCTATTCATCAAAAGGGATCACAATGAGGTTATCTATCTATGTGTACATGTAGATGATATTATTGTGATAGGTGATGATCTGAATGGCATTCAGAGGATCAAGAGACACATGCAAGAGGATTTCAAAATCATCGACTTAGGTGAGCTCACATATTTCCTAGGTATGCAGGTGATATACACAGATGAAGGAATGTATTTGACTCAAAGTAGATGCATTTAGGATCTATTTCTTAAGTTAAAAATGGAGAACACTAAACCTGTAGGTACACCTTTGGAGATAAATCATAAACTTAGTGTTTATGAAGGTGAGAAAATTGAGGACATTAAAGAGTATCAAATCTTGGTAGGTAGCTTGATATATGCTACTCATACAAGGGTAGACACTCATATAGTGTGGGAGTGCTAAGCCAATTGATGCACTCACCAAGAAGATCACACATGGATGCAACTAAGAGAGTACTTAAGTATCTAAAAGGTATAATCAATGAAGGTATATTCTATCCTTACTCTTCAGATTTGGATATCAAAATCTCATGAGATGCAGATTTTATTCAAAGCTATGGTAGGTATTCAACTTATTAGAGAATGAAGACTCAAGCATACTTTAGCTTGAGGGTGAGCTGTTGGAACATCAAGCTTACACTATGCTTGAGGTGGATTTGATCTACATCAAAAACTATGGCTTGGATTATGTCAAAGGAATATCCATTAGAGAGTTCTTTTTCTTATGCTCACTTATTGTATTTTTTAAAAAGATTTTTCATGGATCTTTTACCATTGTAAACGCCTAGAGATTCACATGTAAAAGTAGAAAGAGAGAGCTAAACTTCCACGAATTTATGGTGGTTGAGTTGCAATCAAATCAATCAATCAATCACCTGAAAGTAGATCAAACTAGATCTTCACTTTTCCTAGATTGTAAGAAAGTGAATCGATTCCCTCCAACAACTCTTACTGCCTTCATTTGAATTCAAAATCCACTTTTAGAAATCATGGATCAGTTCTAGAGTCTATATAAAGACTTCAAATCACTTGTAAAATATATGGAAGCAACATACATACACTTATGACATCATTGTCTTGCTCCATTTTTTTGCATCATCTTCTTTGCCAACAGTAAGCTTGCACAGGATGCTGCTCTCTCTCTCTCTCTCTACAGAGATTTAAATTGGATGACACATGGATCATTGAAAGATATTAATTTCTAGTTTATTCTTGTAAAATTTCATAGCATTTGGTTTAGTAGATTGGGAGAAATCTGAGTTTTTCTGTCTCAGGGTCAATCTCTACATATTCTTGAAAAATAGGAGGTACCACCGTTGAGTTTCTGGTTCATTCTAGTAACATATTTTGCTGATTTCTTGTACTCTTTTGCATTCTATACACTCAACTACATGTGTACCACTCCCATAAAAGCATTTTTTCTAATTGTAATCACGTTGGTCACTATGAGCATTTGAAGTTCATTGTCTCATCCAAAGATAGTAAGTTTTTTGAGCTAGCTGATGTGCAAACCTATCTGTTCTGTATCGACTCTTTCTCCTTGATTATCCAAAGTACATAGTGCATTTTATTGCACTTATTTCATGCCTATAAGGATTATTTGATTCTCAATAAGCTCAAGGGTTGATCTTGTGCTGGTTGGCTGGACCAAACTAGGTCATTTCACAACTCACTTTTCTACCTTCTACAAGCTTCTCCAAGTTCTTTCATTTCACCTTGAAGTCTTGATCTATCTCTACCCACAATGTGTTCAAAGCTTACTTCAGGTCTCTCTCTAGCTCTCTACCTTTGGGTTTCATGAGCCTAGGATGATCCTGCTCCTTAGAGGCCATGGGAAATATTAGATCTTGGTGGGGGGAAAATCATTTCTCCTTGCCAAGTGTATGCATGCTTGCCATGCTCTGTCACCAAGAACATTCTCTCAGATGGCTTATCCAAATAGACAACTTTGCCTGGCATCTCAAGATCTTTGAACTCGTAAATGGTGACTCCACCCATTCTGCTAGATTGATTTGGCTTGAATCTCCAAAAGGCTTCCTTCGTTTATCTATTCAAGAATAGTTCTATGCTTTTGTTGTCTTAGGGAATCCACTCTAGAGTTATCACCCTAGTCAAGATTGATTTGCCACGGGGTGTCTTGGGTTATAGACCTAGGTCTCCTTGCTCTAAGTCTCCTATCTGGTTCTCAGGAATGATATTTCAAAACTCATCTATCATGTCAGGTAAGCTGGTAACCACATACATGGTTCCTTGCTTATTAATATATGAACCCTCTTTGAATTTGACCACTAGGTGTTCAAGTCCAAAGGGTTGATCATGATTTTTGAGTTGGAAAATTGATCACCTTAGACCATCCTCATAGATACGTGCACCTAATTGGTTAGTCCTGATATACTCAAATTGTGTCTTATATGGACCTTTTGGTGTCTGTAAATAGGTAGTGTCTGAACTACCTATAGGTCTCTTGATGCTAATAAATTTCTGAGTCACTTGTTTCAGAACTTAGTGAGTAGTAATAACCAGTGAGTTGTTGAGCCCCATGGCTTGGCTGTATGGTTGACACTAGCATCATAATATCTAATACTTTGTCTATCCCTGCCTAGGTTTCTACTAGATCTTAGGTTCATAAGCCTTGTCTACCAGTCCCAATTTTCCCTTTTATATTGCTCAAAATCCTTTGGAACCCCTTGGCTTCCTCCCACCTAAGGGTCAACTTAAAAATACTATACCTAAAACTCCCTGTATTACTTTGTGTGGGATTCGAAACGACTTTCCATGGAACCCAAAATCACAACAAATGGATTTTGTATGCAAAAGTTATGCCAATTCAGGGTTCTAGGACTTAAAACAGGGAAACAAGACCTCTCTGGGATTACTTCAGAATAGATGATACACGATACTTAGGAAGTATCTGTGATACTTGGGAGCAAATGATACATGATACTTGTCCTTGGTTGATACACAATATCTAAACTATATAATACACGATATCTTAGTCTGGACGATACTTGGTCTCATGAGATGATACTTGAGGTTGGTGATATTGGGAATTCCACGATACGATAATTGATATCACCACGATACATGATATTTCCCTTCTCCATGATACACGATACTAGATTTTCATGATACAATACTTGACCATGTAAATGACCTGTTGGTGATACACGATACACAAGGGAACAAGAACAATATGATACTTGGCTTGAGCACGATACACAATACACGATACTTGCACTCTGACAATACGATATTGGATGGTCACAATACATGATACTTGAGGATGCACGATACACGATACCAAATTTTCACGATACGATATCAACCTTCACAATACATGATAATTATGAAGTATCGCAATACATGACCCGACGATACATGATACTTGACAAGTATCGTGATACATAGGACTTCTGGTGTCATGATACCTGAACTCAACCGAACACAATACTTGGAGTTTTTGAAGTCCAAATTCAAATTTTTTTGCAAATATGTGTACCTTATGTCCTCCTTGTCAATCCTATGTGCTTGTAGATACAAAATCTCTCTCCAAACTCAAGATACAACCCTTGCGATACCTGTTGTAGGTCGTGTCATGTCAGGATTGGTCGCTTAGATTTTTGATGTTTTAAGAGCGGCAACCTCTATATTTCATCCATGTTTTAAGTCTAAGAACTCTCTAGGCATCTCGCACAACCATGAAATGGAAAACGGAGTAAAAGGGATGAATTTACAGTGAAAAAACAAAAAGTTTCTGCTAAGGTGAAGGTGGTGATGATGATGAAGATGGTGGAGAAAAACTCAAAAACTGAACCTAAAATGACTATTTTTTTACCTTCCAATGTTGCGACTCTATGTCTTACCATCACAAGCTCATCCTCTAAGCTCTCTCCCTGACAATGATGCCGAATTTGGTGCCACTCTAGCACAATGGTAAGTACCAACGTGAGGAGATCCACCTCATAAATGTCAATTTGTGGAGACGTGAGGACTCGCATGAAGACCGTGAGCAAGAGATGGCACAATTGTGTGAGTGAGAAGCATAATAGCATGCACACACATACACATATACGTGCACACAAGCTAAGAACAAGGAGTGGAACAATGGAAAGCTTCTATTGCAAAAGAACTCTCTTACAAAAGCTCAAATCTCTAACTAGCTAACCTCAAAAATGAGCTCTCTAGCTCTTTTTATAGTTTTTTGATTGGTTTTGGCCCTATCTAGACCTAGTGTCCAACCTAGTTAAAATCTAGGTTCCAAGACTTATTTCAAGGCTCAAATGGAGTCTAAAAATTATGGAAATTGGTAGGATGATACTTATGATACTCCTCAAGCTTGAGGAATCCTTGGTTTGAACAAAATGGAGTTGTAAAAATATGAAATGATATTTAAAATGATTTTTGGTGATAAAAATCACTATTTTTATAGGGATTTCTTTTGAAAATTTGATATTTGCTTCTTGAAGCTCCGTACATGCTCTCTCTTCTTGTATGTCCACTTCTTTGACACCTATCCACACCTTGTGCTTGAGCTTGAGTGTCAACACAAATTGTGGCCACTCCAGGATAAGAAGAGAATCTACTTAATTCTCTTTAACCTATTGAAACCACTGTCTGTAGAGGATACAACATATATATGTGTGTAAGAGAAAAATGTATCATGGAAAAGTTGAGCACGAGATACTTGTGAAAAGACTAGTGCACCAACACTCTTGCATGCAATGCTTGGAAAGCACCTATAGATCTATGAAGGGACTGCTCTTCCACCAAAGTAGAAGGAAATATATCTATAACAAATAAAAGCATACCGAGAGTCCAAAGATATCTTCAACACTATAAACCATATAATAGTGCAGAGAAATACTTACAATTGATAGGATATCTCATTCTAATAGAGTTTTTGAGTTTCATATTTGCAATTTTCAACTTTCATTCTAATAGAATATCTCACTTTAATAGAGTTTTTGAGTTTCATTTGTACAATAGCAACCCTCTCATTGTCTTTGTGCTTCTTGAATCCAAGTAGCTTTCCCTTCCAATGAAGACCCAAGTTTCCATGATTCTAAGTCAATGAGGCCCAACTCTAGAGGTATGCATGTACACACATGCACCTTTTCAGTACTCATGTGGTAGGCATTGTCCCTCTGTAGCTTTGATATTGTGACATGTTAATGTTAGGAATTCATTTTGGTTGCCTATGAGCATTAGATGTGGCCATTGAAGTTCAACGTCTTCAAGCTACAATACTAGTGTGAGATGGGATGTAGATAGCTTGGAATACAAACATGAGCTTCAATGTTATGGTATAGAGAGAAACTATTGGAAAGAAAAAGAATTTTTGGGACCTAGGTATGAGAATGTGAGGTCTAAGAGGGAAATAGTTCTTTTTGAGTTTTTTTTTGAGAAATTTCATTTTTTAAGCCCAAAAGATGCAAGGAATTGAAATTTGAGGCCAGAAGGAGTTTTCACAAAGTCCACAACACTCTTATTTAATTGCTTCTTTAGACTTGTAAATTTGAACCATAGCTGGATTTAACTATAAATGAGTTTGCCAAGGAATCCTTGGATCACCATGCAACCAAGTCTTCTTTCTCTTCATGTGTTGGCTATATTTTGTTTCTTGTAATAGGCATCATTTCATCACTTGTTGCATATCCATAGGGGTTTTTTTCCTTGTAAGTATTCTTTCATCCTCATTCACGAAGGTTGATAGCAAATGCTATAAATATTTTCAATTTTTGATGGAAATGATGCTCAAAACCTCAATATTCATGAGGTTATAATGATGCTGAAAGGCTCAGTTTTCATGAGGGGAATCTATGAGTCTAGACACTCTTTCTAACATGGGTGAGTATGAAGTTGAAATGGATACAAGAGAGCACCAAATATAAGAAAAGGGTGCATTTCAGAATGTGTGTCAAATCATCAATAGTAGAATCCTAAGGAACAGAAGATTTCAATGCATGCTCATTATGGAAGAACTATTGAAAGTAACACCTCATCTTAGGGAGAATCTAGTTCAACTTGTGAAGCCATATGATGAATCCAATTTAGACAATACTTCTACTCAAGATAGCTCTTGTGTAAAAAAAATTCCATTGGATAAAATTGGAGAATACAATGAAGGGGAGGATGAAAACACATGTTTTCTAGTCCTCTACAATGATTACACAAGTAAAGAAATATTAGAGTCAGGCACAAAAGTTTCCATAACAATGAAAGGCCTACTAGAGAAATAGAAAAATTCTACCTTGAGGCCTACACAAATGAAATTGCAATTAATAAATGGACATGTAGAATTTCCCTGTGAGACTTTGGATGTGGAGTTACATTTGAGCATACATTGTCTATTTGATAGTCTAGAAAGGAAGGAAATTATCAAATGATCTTACAAAGAACTTTCATGAGATAGCTCAAAGTGGTTCAAGACTGAGGATCTAATGAAAGCACTGATCTTATCACTATCCATTGTATAAAAACCCCAATTTTTTAAACATATGCTCCATTGTTTTCAAGACAAGGATTCCTTGAGCTTGGCTAGCTTAGTCAGAATCCACATATCAAATTTCACATTTTCCAAAGTCCATTTGAGCCTTCAAATCAGCTTTAAAACCTAATTTTAACTGTGTCGGACATTGTGTGTGAAAGTAGCCACAAAATACTTAAAACGTATAAATAGAGCTAGAGTGCATATTTTAGAAGTTGCATTTTTGGATAAAGAAATATTGAACACTCAATTAGAAGATTTGTAAATAAGAGGGGATCAATTCTATTGTTCCTACTCTTTCCCTCTACCTTGTGTGTGTGTGTGCATCTTGCATGCTTCTCACCTTCACCTTCATGCACATCTCTTGCTCACAATCATCATATCATCATCATGTCTTCATTGTTAGACAATAACAAGGTGGATTTCCACCTACATTGGTACTTTCCACCATCCTATGAGTTACAAAAACACATTGAAAATTTTTTAATGACCATGTTTTACATGCAAGAAAGAGATTGAATTAGGCACCCACTTCCATTGAGATCACTTAGTTACTGAAAGTGTAACAGTTTCTAAGCAAACACAGTAGGGAAGTGATTCCACACTAGAAACGAGTGCAATGCCACAAATGGAGGAGCAATAAGGGCCAAAAAATTATCTTGAGAAAAGTAAGTCAATACCAAATGAAAGAATGCATGAGTTACTAAATTCTATGATTGAAAAACCCATACCTATTACACTACAAGACTTGACAACTGTTGGGGATTCGGGGACAAGAAGGAGTTTGAGGGTTTGTAGGAGAAAAAAAAGAGATGATGAAAATGGAATAACAGTGAGAACTTCTGCAAAGAAATACTCTTGGAAACCTTGAATATTAATTATCCTTCAACCATTACAATGACTGCGCACAGCCTAATCAATGACTAAATACCACTTCAGAGAGCATCAATTACTGAAGACCAATTATCTCAAGTCTTCCAGCGGCCGTGCACCAATCCTTCACTTGCTTCCCGCTTCCCTTGTGCACACCTTGCACTAAGCTTCCGCCAAGCTAAGGAATTGGTATCACTGCACACGCACGCAATAGCCCTTGGAACTCTTGGAATCCAGCCCGCCTTCTCTCTTCTCTGCACCCTTTCCTCTTGGCACCTCTTGCACTCTTGAATGTCGTCAGCACACTGGAGGCTCTTCTTGCTTCCGCTCTTGCTCCTCTGAAGCTCTCTCTTGCTCCCAACTCTTGATGTGTAAGAATAGCCTTTGTCCTTCCTTTTTTTTGAGAGTCCACCGGTTCGCGCACTCTAACTGCAGTACAATCTTGGTGTCCTTTCAATGTCCCAAGATTGTCTATTTTAACTGGTCCTCAACGATTCGCTACTTTGTCTTGTAGTGACTTTAGAACAAGAGTGACTTTTAAAATAAAATTTTGATTGGGCGGCCTATTTCCACCTTTTCGTACGCGGCCTTCCACCTTCACTTTTCCTTTTAATTCTTTTTCCTTTTTCACCTTAAGATTTAGATTCAACCTTTGAACCTTAAGAGGAAAAATACCTTGTACCTTTAGTTTCAACCGGCTAGGGCTCTACAGATGCCCACCACCTAAAGATCTCTCCGTCCTGGAGAGACAACAGCGATACCAACTGAGAGATTGCAAAGACACATAGATGAGAATGACGCAGGCAAGAGAAAAAGAAAGGATGTGTATCTTATTGAGAAAAAAAAGTGTAATGCACCCGACAAGAATGAGAGAATCAAAATTATGAGGTAATTATTGGCAAAGGGATACTAGAATCTAAGAGCAATATTTTATGACCGGGATGAGCAAGTTATTGAGACTGAGGAATTTAATTTATTGTGGAGGGTGATTGAGGTTGTCAGCAGAGGTTGATGGAGAAGGGGGCAAGGGAGCAGAAGCTTGTTCGATCGTAAGCTGTAGCGAACTCAGGCATTGTCTAAGGTGATCCCTTTCCCTGCGGATACGTCGGCATGCAGCATTAGCACAAAGCCCTAAGTTGGAGCGATTCTGAAGATCTTCTAAGGCTTTCATTGCAGAGTCGGCCATATCGCGATAATGATCTCGCTCTTCTTTGAGCAAGCGGGCCGATTCGTTGAGGGAGTGCCATTGAGAGGTTGCCATGCGATTGATGTTTTCTATTGTTGAGATATACTGTTGATGAACCGAAGCTGCTGCGGAAACCGAATCCAAGGAAATCTGAGAGGCCTGAGCATTGCCGATAGCGACTACACTCGCGTCTTGGAGTAATTGCAAAAATGAAGGTGTTGATGGTAGGTCAAAAGGCAGAGTGGGATTGGCCGGTGGAGCAGGAGGGGGAGGGGGAGGGGGAATATACGGCGGAGTATGAAGGGTTGGAGTGGTCGATGGAGTGGGAAGTGAAAGATTGGGGGAAGGGAGATGTTGACTGACAGGAAGGTTACTGGTAGAGGGGGATGCGAAATCCGGGTGAATGGGGGGCATACAGGTGGGGTTTTGTGGGTTGAGCTGGGTTTGAATAAGTGGGGTGAAATCGGAAGAGAGGGGAGGTCTAGGGATAATAGGAGGGGTAGGCATGGATGGAGAATTTGTAGATACAGGAGGGAAAGGGGAAGAAGATTGGGTAGTGAAGGAGTGGACGTGAGGGGTGGGAGTCATGAATGGAGAGGAGTTGGCTGTAGGCGGGATAGGTGAAGAAGATTGGGGAGGGAAGGAGGGCACATCAGGGGGATGAGTTAAGAACGGAGAAGTGGTAGAGGCAGGAGGGATAGTTGGAGAAGAATGGGGAGGGATGGAGGTTACATCAGGGGGGTTAGTTATGAATGGAGAGGTGGTAGATGCAGGAGGGAGGGGTGAAGAAGATTGTGGAGGGCAGGAAGTTACATCAGGTGGCGCGG
Organism: Ceratopteris richardii; assembly: GCA_020310875.1. Classification (NCBI taxonomy): domain Eukaryota; kingdom Viridiplantae; phylum Streptophyta; class Polypodiopsida; order Polypodiales; family Pteridaceae; genus Ceratopteris; species Ceratopteris richardii. Next base: position 166,917,658 of record CM035407.1, read on the forward strand.
AGGTGGGTGTCGAGGCGGAAGCTGAGTCAATAGAGATTAGAGGGGGGGAAGGAGATGGAGCAATGGAAGGTCCAGGTTGGGAGGGGAGATAAGCAGCATTGTGTGCAGAATGTGCTGGAATCTGATAGAGCCAAGATAAGAAGGGTGCAGAATAGATGGAAAATGCATGAGAGCCTCTAGAGATAGCCTGGCGTAGGCGACGGGAGCGCAACATCAAGGAACTATAAATGAGGTGTGCGTAAGGGTAGGGGCGGCTATGGAGAAAGCAAAAGAGCGGATCAGCGATACGAATATCAGACCACGGAAGGGAAGAGGTTTGGCTGCGTAGTAAGAAGAAAAAGATGAACGCATTGAGAAGGGTGGTCATGCGGAGCGAAAACCTAGCATTACTTTGAAAATGTGTGTTACAAAAGGCAATAGTGGCTGAGGCGGACAGTCCAGAGTATAGGAAAGGGGGAGCACGAAAATCTATTAAGGGAGACCCAATACTTGCGGCAATGTCTGGGATGAAGAGAGTGCCGGTTCGAAAATGAGGGAAGAGGCGGATGGCTTCATAAACCTGGGTAAAATTGGCGGGGTTGAAGAAAACATTAGCCAAGCCCCACAAGCCCGCCTGTTGAAGATCCTCAATAGAAAACATTTGACGAAGGGCAATGGTAGGAATGGAGAGGTACATTCGGATTTGCAGGTTTATGTCAGGTGGGAGAAACAGGCGCATATAATCCCCTGTTGGCGAAGATGGGTGGGATGAATGAGATATAGATGGGGAAGGAGAAGGAGGGTGCGGGAGGGGAGGTGGGGAATACAGGTAGCTGGAATCTGAGTCTATGGAATAAAGGGGAAGATCCAGGGTCGGTGGGGGTTGAGTCGCTTGAACAGATGGATCTGCCGATGAAGGAGGAGGGGGATTGGGATGGGCAGAAGCAATTGTTGAGGCAGGAGCAGAACTATCACCCGGAGCGGGGTCCGCCATGGATGAAACTGGGGCAAGGAAATGGAGCAGAAGAAAGCCACTAGAGGGGAAGAGGAATCGATAGATTGAAGTGGAGGGAGGGGGGTAGAGGGTGTGATGATTGGATGGAGTTGGGAGGAAGAGGGGGGCGTACGGTGGAGAGGGAGAGGGGTGGTTGAGGATTGGAGAGGGGGTGGCTGGGGGGTGCTGCGCCGAGGGGGGGTGGGCGTGGGTTTGAGAGGGGGGGTATTGAGAGAATTGTAGAGGGGGGGCTGGGGGGTGTTGCGCCGAGGGGGGGCGGGCGTGGGTTGAGAGGGGGGAGTATTGAGGGGTGATGAAGAGGGGGGGGGCTGGGGGGTGCTGCGCCGAGGGGGGTTGTGAGGGGGGGGCTGGGGGGTGCTGCGCCGAGGGGGGTTGTGAGGGGGGGGCGTGGGTTGGAGAGGGGGGGTGTTGAGGTAATTGGAGAGGGGGGGGGCTGGGGGGTGCTGCGCCGAGGGGGGTCGTGAGGGGGGGGCGTGGGTTGGAGAGGGGGGGGTGTTGAGGTAATTGGAGAGGGGGGGGGCTGGGGGTGCTGCGCCGAGGGGGGGCGGGCGTGGGTTTGAGAGGGGGGGTATTGAGGGTATAGGAGAGGGGGGGGCTGGGGGGTGCTGCGCCGAGGGGGGTTGTGAGGGGGGGGCGTGGGTTGGAGAGGGGGGGGGTGTTGAGGTAATTGGAGAGGGGGGGGCTGGGGGGTGCTGCGCCGAGGGGGGTTGTGGGGGGGGGCGTGGGTTGGAGAGGGGGGGGTGTTGAGGTAATTGGAGGGGGGGGGGGGCTGGGGGGTGCTGCGCCGAGGGGGGTCGTGAGGGGGGGGGCGTGGGTTGGAGAGGGGGGGGTGTTGAGGTAATTGGAGGGGGGGGCTGGGGGTGTTGCGCCGAGGGGGGGGCGGGAGGGGGGGGCGGGCGTGGATTTGAGAGGGGGGGGGGTTGATGATATTGGAGAGGGGGGGCTGGGGGGTGTTGCGCCGAGGGGGGGCGGGCGTGGGTTGAGAGGGGGGGGTATTGAGGGGTGATGAAGAGGGTGGGGCTGGGGGTGCTGCGCCGAGGGGGGTTGTGAGGGGGGGGGCGTGGGTTGGAGAGGGGGGGGTGTTGAGGTAATTGGAGAGGGGGGGGGCTGGGGGGTGCTGCGCCGAGGGGGGTCGTGAGGGGGGGGCGTGGGTTGGAGAGGGGGGGGTGTTGAGGTAATTGGAGGGGGGGGGGCTGGGGTGTGCTGCGCCGAGGGGGGGCGGGAGGGGGGAGCGGGCGTGGATTTGAGAGGGGGGGGTTGATGATATTGGAGAGGGGGGGCTGGGGGGTGTTGCGCCGAGGGGGGGCGGGCGTGGGTTGAGAGGGGGGGGTATTGAGGGTTGATGAAGAGGGGGGGGGCTGGGGGGTGCTGCGCCGAGGGGGGTTGTGAGGGGGGGGCGTGGGTTGGAGAGGGGGGGGTGTTGAGGTAATTGGAGAGGGGGGGGCTGGGGGGTGCTGCGCCGAGGGGGGTCGTGAGGGGGGGGGCGTGGGTTGGAGAGGGGGGGGTGTTGAGGTAATTGGAGGGGGGGGGCTGGGGGGTGCTGCGCCGAGGGGGGGCGGGAGGGGGGGGCGGGCGTGGATTTGAGAGGGGGGGGCTGATGATATTGGAGAGGGGGGGCTGGGGGGTGTTGCGCCGAGGGGGGGGGCGGGCGTGGGTTGAGAGGGGGGGGTATTGAGGGGTGAGGAAGAGGGGGGGGCTGGGGGGTGCTGCGCCGAGGGGGGTTGTGAGGGGGGGGGCGTGGGTTGGAGAGGGGGGGGTTTTGAGGTAATTGGAGAGGGGGGGGTTTTGAGGTAATTGGAGAGGGGGGGGCTGGGGGGTGCTGCGCCGAGGGGGGTCGTGAGGGGGGGGCGGGCGTGGATTTGAGAGGGGGGGGGTTGATGATATTGGAGAGGGGGGGCTGGGGGGTGTTGCGCCGAGGGGGGGCGGGCGTGGGTTGAGAGGGGGGGTATTGAGGGGTGATGAAGAGGGGGGGGCTGGGGGGTGCTGCGCCGAGGGGGTTTGTGAGGGGGGGGCGTGGGTTGGAGAGGGGGGGGTGTTGAGGTAATAGGAGGGGGGGGGGCTCGGGGGTGCTGCGCCGAGGGGGGGCGGGAGGGGGGGGCGGGCGTGGATTTGAGAGGGGGGGGGTTGATGATATTGGAGAGGGGGGGCTGGGGGGTGTTGCGCCGAGGGGGGGCGGGCGTGGGTTGAGAGGGGGGGGTATTGAGGGGTGATGAAGAGGGGGGGGCTGGGGGGTGCTGCGCCGAGGGGGGTTGTGAGGGGGGGGCGTGGGTTGGAGAGGGGGGGGTGTTGAGGTGATTGGAGAGGGGGGGGCTGGGGGGTGCTGCGCCGAGGGGGGTCGTGAGGGGGGGGCGGGCGTGGATTTGAGAGGGGGGGGGTTGATGATATTGGAGAGGGGGGGCTGGGGGGTGTTGCGCCGAGGGGGGGCGGGCGTGGGTTGAGAGGGGGGGTATTGAGGGGTGATGAAGAGGGTGGGGCTGGGGGTGCTGCGCCGAGGGGGGTTGTGAGGGGGGGGCGTGGGTTGGAGAGGGGGGGTGTTGAGGTAATTGGAGAGGGGGGGGCTGGGGGGTGCTGCGCCGAGGGGGGTCGTGAGGGGGGGGCGTGGGTTGGAGAGGGGGGGGTGTTGAGGTAATTGGAGGGGGGGGCTGGGGTGTGCTGCGCCGAGGGGGGGCGGGCGTGGATTTGAGAGGGGGGGGGGGTTGATGATATTGGAGAGGGGGGGCTGGGGGGTGTTGCGCCGAGGGGGGGCGGGCGTGGGTTGAGAGGGGGGGGTATTGAGGGTTGATGAAGAGGGGGGGGCTGGGGGGTGCTGCGCCGAGGGGGGTTGTGAGGGGGGGGCGTGGGTTGGAGAGGGGGGGGGTGTTGAGGTAATTGGAGAGGGGGGGGCTGGGGGGTGCTGCGCCGAGGGGGGTCGTGACGGGGGGGGCGTGGGTTGGAGAGGGGGGGGTGTTGAGGTAATTGGAGGGGGGGGCTGGGGGGTGCTGCGCCGAGGGGGGGCGGGAGGGGGGGGCGGGCGTGGATTTGAGAGGGGGGGGTTGATGATATTGGAGAGGGGGGGCTGGGGGGTGTTGCGCCGAGGGGGGGGGCGGGCGTGGGTTGAGAGTGGGGGGTATTGAGGGGTGATGAAGAGGGGGGGGCTGGGGGGTGCTGCGCCGAGGGGGGTTGTGAGGGGGGGGCGTGGGTTGGAGAGGGGGGGGTGTTGAGGTAATTGGAGAGGGGGGGGCTGGGGGGTGCTGCGCCGAGGGGGGTCGTGAGGGGGGGGCGGGCGTGGATTTGAGAGGGGGGGGGGGTTGATGATATTGGAGAGGGGGGGCTGGGGGGTGTTGCGCCGAGGGGGGGCGGGCGTGGGTTGAGAGGGGGGGTATTGAGGGGTGATGAAGAGGGGGGGGCTGGGGGGTGCTGCGCCGAGGGGGGTTGTGAGGGGGGGGCGTGGGTTGGAGAGGGGGGGGTGTTGAGGTAATAGGAGGGGGGGGGGGCTGGGGGGTGCTGCGCCGAGGGGGTGCGGGAGGGGGGGGCGGGCGTGGATTTGAGAGGGGGGGGGGTTGATGATATTGGAGAGGGGGGGCTGGGGGGTGTTGCGCCGAGGGGGGGCGGGCGTGGGTTGAGAGGGGAGGGTATTGAGGGGTGATGAAGAGGGGGGGGCTGGGGGGTGCTGCGCCGAGGGGGGTTGTGAGGGGGGGGCGTGGGTTGGAGAGGGGGGGGTGTTGAGGTAATTAGAGAGGGGGGGGCTGGGGGGTGCTGCGCCGAGGGGGGTCGTGAGGGGGGGGCGGGCGTGGATTTGAGAGGGGGGGGTTGATGATATTGGAGAGGGGGGGCTGGGGGGTGTTGCGCCGAGGGGGGGCGGGCGTGGGTTGAGAGGGGGGGTATTGAGGGGTGATGAAGAGGGGGGGCTGGGGGGTGCTGTGCCGAGGGGGGTTGTGAGGGGGGGGCGTGGGTTGAGAGGGGGGGGTATTGAGGGGTGATGAAGAGGGGGGGGCTGGGGGGTGCTGCGCCGAGGGGGGGGTTGTGAGGGGGGGCGTGGGTTGGAGAGGGGGGGGTGTTGAGGTAATTGGAGAGGGGGGGGCTGGGGGGTGCTGCGCCGAGGGGGGTCGTGAAGGGGGGGCGTGGGTTGGAGAGGGGGGGGTGTTGAGGTAATTGGAGAGGGGGGGGCTGGGGGTTCTGCGCCGAGGGGGGGCGGGCGTGGGTTTGAGAGGGGGGGTATTGAGGGTATAGGAGAGGGGGGGGCTGGGGGTGCTGCGCCGAGGGGGGGCGGGAGGGGGGGCGGGCGTGGGTTTGAGAGGGGGGGGTTGATGATATTGGAGAGGGGGGGGCTGGGGGTGTTGCGCCGAGTGGGGGCGGGCGTGGGTTTGAGAGGGGGGTGTGTTGAAGGGTGATGAAGAGGGGGGAGGTGGAAGGAGAAGGAGGGAGAGGGGGGATCGGTTGTTGCCGCCGGGGGTTGGGTTGTGGAGATTGTTGAGGGGGATTGAGGGTGAGGGGGTGTGAAATGCTCTCCTTATTTCCTCCCTAGCACAACTTGGTACTGAAAATAAGAACGGAATTCCTGAGGATGGTGAAGCAAGAATGAGAAAAGAGGCCATATTATATAGGTGGTTCGAATGAGGGAGCACCTCTCAAGAAGGAGCGGACTAGCATAAAAAGGTGATCAAAAAGAGAGGAGATGACAATGTTAATCTCATCCATCCGAGAGACAAACAAAGGAAAGGGCAAAACTGAAAGTTACTTAGCAAAGCTATGAGCCATTCAAGTGATGAATTTCTTTTTTATGAATTGATGAATTCTTGACTTTTTATTGATGGAAAAGAAAACATGCGCCCAAATTTGATAAAGAAAAGAAAAAAAATCGTGCGCCCAATTTTCGGATTTTCACCCAAAACTTGCGCCCAACAAATTTATGATTTTCATAAAAAACGACGCCCAACAATCCTGTGAGCTAATTATTACTACTTATTAAAACAATCCAAAACCAACAAGATAAAGGAAAATGCAATGTTTATGATACTTGATAATAAGCCTTGAGTCTGGAAATGTTAACCAAAGGTAGGGTGTTGCCAGCGAGTGTTTCCAATTGCACTGCACCCCACTGCAGCATCTTCGTAATGCGAAAGGGGCCTTCCCAGTGAGGGATCCATTTCCCTTTGTTTTGATTAGAAATTTGTGGTCTGTGTAGCAGGGCTAAATCTCCAGGCTTCAAATTGTTTTGCCATAGATTTTTGTCATGAGTCTCCTTCCTGTGTAATTGCAGCTTCTCTAACTGTTTGGATGCTAAAATTCTCGATTCTTCCAGTTTATGCAAAGCAGTTAGTCTTGCTGAAACTTCCATCCCATTTCTCTCTAGTGTTTCCGTTCTTATAGAGCCTCTGATAAATTCAAATGGTTCAATAGGAACCAAGCCATAAACTAATTGAAAGGGGGAATACCCAGTCTCTTTATAGGCCAGTCTGTATGCCCATAATGTACCCAGATAGGCCCGTCCCCAAGAGGTCGGCTGCAACATGCATTCTTTTCGCAACATTGAAATTAATACTTTGTTCGTTGATTCGGCTTGTCCATTAGCTCGTGGGTAGTATGCACAAGAAGTCCTGTGCAAAATGCGATACCTGTTGGAAATTTCCTGCAATATTTTGTTAACAAAATGAGTACCCTGATCGGTACAGATTTCCAGCGGGCATCCAAATCTGCAAATGATGTTACAATACAAAAAGTCAGCCACTGTTTGTGCAGAGCAATCCGTTGATGCAATAGCTTCAGCCCATTTTGTTGCGTAGTCCGTGGCTATTAGTAAGTACTTTTCCCTTTTTGGAAGTGCCGGAGGGTATATAGGCCCAACAAAGTCTAATCCCCACTTCTCAAAGGGCTGCCAAGAAGTGGAAACTACCAAAGGGTGATGTCTTTGCTTGGTGGGTTTAGGTCCACACCTCTGGCACACATCACATGTTTTTCTCCAATTATCTGCATCCCTAAAGAGTGTAGGCCACCATAGACCAGCATCTAATATTCTCTGGCTCATGATATGCCCTGGAAGGTGCCCACCACCTGTTCCTTCATGTGCAAATTGCAGTATTTCCCTCACTTCATGTTCCTCTAAGCATTTCCTCATCCTGTCATCCTTGCCCTGTCTGTAGAGTTTACCCTGAATGAAAGTATATGGTCTACTCTTGATAAGTAGCCTCTTTCTTAGTACAACATTAGCACTTTCTGGATACAATCCAGTATTAATGAACTGCTTGATATCATCATACCATCCTTTAGGTTGTATAGCAAACAAGTGTGCATCAGGGGAATCATCATTGATACCACTGGTTTGATCCTTCCTATTTATTCTGGACAAGTGATCCGCCATCACATTTTCTCTTCCTGGCTTATGGATTACCGAGAAGTCGAACTCTTGGAATAACAGTAACCACCTCCATATTCTACCCGTAGCATGTGGTTTGTTGAGTAAGTACTTGAGTGGTTGGTGATCTGATATAATAATAAATTTTACCCCCAATAAGTAATGGCGGAATTTTTGAATTGCAAAGACCATTGCTAGTGCTTCCCTTTTGGTAGTACTGTAATTTCTTTCAGCCTTGGTCAAGATTCTACTGGCATATTGAATTGGCCTGTCCATTTTAAATTCTTCACTGGGTTGAGTCAGAACTGCTCCCACTGCATATGCACTAGCATCGACATGTATATGAAAGATTTTTGACCACTCCGGGGTGACCAAGATAGGAGCACACACTAGCCGTGACCTTAATATCTGATATGCTTTTTCCTCCTCTTCTTCCCATTTGAAAGGTACTTCTTTACCTGTGAGTCTAGTCAGAGGTCTAGCTATCTCTGCATACATTTTTATAAACCTTCTATGATAACCGGTATGCCCCAAAAAACTCTGGATCTCTTTAGGAGTTTTGGGTTTAGGTAACTTTAATATAGAAAGAATTTTGTCAGGATCTGGGGCCATACCTTTAGCGGATACCACATGTCCTAAGAGGGTTCCTTCTGTCACAAGGAAATGACATTTATTTGGATTGAGCTTTAACTTAGTTTCTCTGCATCTTTGGAAAATATTCTGCAGCTGTCTCAGGTGTTGGTCCAAACAATCTAGATGAGTTTCTTTGTGAGATCCTGAAAATGAAGAGAAATCATCCATGAAGATTCTAAGTGATTCCAGCAATAAGGGGCCAAAAATGAGATTGACCGTTCTGTTAAATGTGGCTGGAGCATTTCTTAGCCCAAATGGCATTTTTACATACACATACGTTCCTGTAGCTCAATGATGAGTAGCACCTCCTTTAATGTCAATCCGGGAAGACGTGAGGATGGTATGAAGACCTCGAGCAAGTGGCGGCACAAGTGCGTGAGTGAGAAGCACACTAGCATGCACACACATACACACACACGCGCACACACAGTAAGACAAAGAGTGAGAATCAATGGAGCTTTTAGATTACTTTCAAAATGCTCTTACAAGTTCGTTTCAATTACAATCTAACCTCAAAAATGAGCTCTCTAGCTCTTTTTATAGTTTTTGACTAGCTTTTGGCCCTGTCCAGACCTAGTGTCCGGCCTAGTTAAAAATTAGGTCCAGGGCATATTTGGGGGCTCAAACGAGATCTAAAAAATACGAAAATTGGTACGCAACTACTTCTAAGGCTCCTCAAGCTCAAGGACTCCTTGGCTTGCACAAAATGGAGCTACAAAAATGTGAAATGATATTTACAAATGATTGTTAGTGATAAAAATCACTATTGTTGTAGGGATTTCTTCTCGTGATCTGCCATACATATCTTCGAGCTCCCTACTTGCTCTTCCTCCCTGCATGTCCATCTCTTGATTTGCATTAATGTCTTGAAAAAATATTGGCCTACTTGCCAGATCTTCTTTGACTGCCCTGTTTGCTTGTGCTGTCCCTTCGCTCTGACTCCCTTCTTTGACTTTCATGTCTTGTACGTCCTGGTGTACCAAGGCTACTGCCAACACCCCCCCCCACTCTCGCGTCTGTCGCCCCTGACAGACCCTTGTCTAGCTGCTTTTTGGACGTAGTATTGTACAACATCGGCGGCGAGGTGGTGTTCTTCTAACCTGAGTCCCCTTGCTAGATCTGTCAGCAATGCATCCCAATTGACTGGCCCTGGGACATCTGGATGTGGCACCCGTAACTGCTCTGAGTGAATGGTTCGCTCCACAGCAAATAAATGGAGGAGATGTGAGGGTCTGGGTACAAATATTTCTGAGTGGTATTCCCAGAACCCTGTTATGAACATCTCTTCGAATGTTTGTTTGAAGCAGGCCGGGAGGTATTTTATTCTGGCGTGCCAAGCGTATATCACCTCTATGGAAGGAGTGGTGCTCATGTCATAAACTAAATCTTGGTTTCCTGTAAGGAATCCGACGCCTGAGAAGTGTGGGTCCTTGATATTCTTGAATGTCCTGAATGTAATAAGCATTAACTCAAAAATTTTCATGCACATCTGGGCCATTACATCAGGGGTATTCTTTAATCGGATGCTCCAGTGCCGTATAGTGGAAATCATGTAATTGACGGTGGGAGGCCCTTGAGGGGGTGCTAGATAGACGTAGTTTAACCATTTGGCGCATCCCTTGATATTCTTGACTGCAATGGTAAACTCTGGCCATGTGCGTCTGCGGAGTACAGGAACATAACAAGGGTTATATTTAATAAAAAGAGGCATATTCGTCCAGGTGCGAACCATCTCCGGATAGGTTTCGAGGAGTCGGATCCTCCAAGTGGGTTGATGAATGGATCCTTTTTTAGCGCTCTCTGGGATGTCATCTGGCCCAAATTGTGTAGCAAACGTTGGAGGTTTGCCACATCTGTGTTGGATTTCTGCATTGTAGTCCGCCAGAAGTATACAATATGGCACGTATTGATCATCATTGGTTCCGATCCATCTATGGTGGGACATGCTGCGGAAGTATTCTGATTTAATAATAGTGTCCTCTATCTTTGCCATAGATTGGATCTGGACTGCCACTCGATCTTCATGAGTTGATGCCGTTTTCTCTAGTGTTTGGAGCCACTCAGGTACTTCGATTTCTAACGTATCCATTCCTTCTGCGGTTTGCTCACCACCTGGCATTGGCATAGGAACGTAAGGTTCCTCATACGTCTCATCTACCTCGATGGGTACCAAATCCTCGGGTTCAGGTTCGACAACTGGAGAGGGTTGCCTTTCACGTGTGAGTAATCTTGCCTGTAATTCGGCCACCTGCTCTTTCAATGCCTTGACTTCCTCTGAAGTCGTGGTCGTTTCCGTGACTTTGGGTGCTGTCTGTAGCTCTTGGAGTTGATTGCGCAGCGCATCACGTTCCCTTTCCAAGTCATCATGAGCTTCTAATAGATCTGCATAGCTGTCCAAGATGGTCTTCATTGTCTCTGAGGGCACAGCTTTAAACTGCTCTGGATCAATTTCGTGTGGAGAGCCTTCCATTGCTGCTTCTAGATTTGCTTCATTTTGCTGCTGCAGTCTCTTGTTTTCCTCAAGGGCGGCCGCCATGTGTTTTCTGAGAAGTGCCAGGTTACGCCGGACTTTGAGATTATCGGCTTGGTATACCTCGAGCAAAGCTTCTAGTTGTTTGGCACCTGATTCTGTCGATGGTTGGGGTGCCGCCAATAATGTTTGGTGAGCCTGCTCAAGCGTCGTGTAGCGTTGATTCAGTTCTGCATTTTCTGTTTGTAGAATGTGAAACTGTCTTTGTAAGTTCTGATGGTGCGTTTCCAGTTGCTGATACCGGTTGTCCAGAGCTTTGTACTCATTCTGGAGCTGGTATACACATTGGTTTAATGCTAAAAATATGTTATTTACATTAAATAATGCTGGGAGGGGTGAAGATGCAGGGGGAATGGGGGCGGGAATGGGAGAGGTGAATGATGTGGATGTAGGCGGAGATGTGGGTGGAGGGGGTATAGGTGAGGAAGGTGTCATGGGGGGAGGAAGTGGTGCTGTGGCAGGTGAGGTTTCCATCGTGTCAACTGTTTGAGTGACGGTGTAGATGGGAATCGTGGGTGGAGTGGATGTGACATCGGTGAACAGGGTGGTGAAGGTGGGCATGGTGACTCCCCCGTAATGGATTCCCGGAGAGAGTGGGATGCCCATGACAATGGTAGTGGTAGTGGATGTGGTAGTGCTAGTGTCCTGTGGTGGAGTGAATTGTGTAGTGTGAGGTGGGGATGGTGGTGACAACGGTGCTTCATGATATTCTTCTGCTTGCGCTGACTCGCCTGGTGCTGATGTATTGATGTGAATTTGCTTTCCGGACCTCCTGGGACGAGCAGGAACTCTTTTTTCAAACCTGTGGATGTAGGCCATTGCCTCATGGATGGCCTCGTCCAGTCCTACAGCGTCGGCATGAAGGTTCATGGACTCAATGAACAACTCATCCACACCTTCCTCAGCTAGCAAGTCGTTCATGAGTCTTTTGCCCTGTTCTAGAGACATCTTATGCTGTTCCTGAACCAGTCGCATGGTTCGATATAGTCTCTTGATTTGTGCCGAATATGCTGGGGCACTTGCTAACTCGGAGAGTTCGTCATATTCTTGATGTTGTTCTTCGTCGGCTTCTTCTTCGTCTCCTCCTGCCTCTTGTTCATCTACATCGACTTCTACAGTTTGTGGTTGGGTGGGGGCCGATGTTGTTTGGGGTCGCGGTTCCTGAGCTCGCGCTGCTTCGGCTTCGAGGTTAGAGTCATAGATTAATCTGGCAATTTCTTCATCCGTGAGGTCCTCAAGAGTAAATCCCTGCGGAAATTCCAAATCGGATGGAATAGGTGGAAACACCAGATTAGGCCCCTCTGTGCTTGGTCTTGGTAACCGGATTGTGAATGGCCTAACTCGTCGTGTCTGGGGAGGGGTGATTTCTGGTGTAGCGGTAGCTCCCCTTGGTTGGGCACAGGGTAGTTGGACTCCCCCCCTCATCTTCTTTGATGGGGGACCTGCTGCTGATAGTCTTCTTTGGAATTCTTGGACTCGGGACCATACGAGTGCCCGCTGAACAGGCACGTCATAAGCCAAGCATCTATAGATTATTCTGGTCAGAGCACAACACCCGTGGAGCACATTCTTCTGTTTCTTGTTCCACCTTTGATGTGCTAGGTGGATCTGGTCTATGATCCAGTGTGGCACATTGATGGGCAGGCTTTCGGTTTCTGCTAGATATAAACTGAACCATATTTTTTTCGGGGGCATTGTGAATCGTTCTTGGGCGGGAAACGCAAAATGTTGCATGATGGTTCGCAGGTGAAGCGCAATGGTAGGTGTCATCGCCACCATGTCCTTGAGCTTATTAAGATCCTTGTGCTTCATTCGACCTGGAACCATGGTTTCCTTTTCTGTTGGGATGTGCATGCCATACATACCCAACGCTTCTCTTACCAGGTTGAGGGTCAACTTGAATCTTTTGAGCTCATTACCCGGCAGCAGTGATGGCAACACAAAGGTGCTGTCGCCTCCTTTGGCCCTGCTTGGCGTGATTGTACTGATCAGATATGAACATCGTAAAAAATCCGGCTTTGGTATGTGGGCCCTGAAATAACTTTCCACACCCGCTTTGACCCAAACTGATCTCATGACTTCGGCATTTTGGTAGCTTTCAAATTCGCGTGTGAAAAAGTGGTATCGACCCCATTTGCCATTGAACTCCAATTCTGCTTCCCAGAAGTAGGTTCCATCGCCCAGTGGTCCAGCAACATCACTGAACCAATGCGCATGCTTACCTACTTGAGAAGTGTGTCCTTGAGGAGGATCCTGGATGGGAAGCACATGCACTTCTTGAAGCTCTTGCGGTCTTGCAGTGAGACGTGGCTCAAGGAGAAGGGTTTCTATGTCCACGATCTGGGGACCAGATCCGGCTTGAGAGCTGGTACCTGCTTCTGCCATGGCCCTGTTTGCTGATTGGTTCTGTGAGAATATAGAACCAAGTGTTAACATCGTAATGGACAAAATAATTCCGTTGTTGTCCCCGTTACAACATTTAACATGAGATGGATGATGAGTTAGTGGTTAGTAAGTGCATGAAGACAGTGTGTGTAGTTAGTGCTTGTGTTGTCCTAGGAGACTACTGCAGTTAGTAAGTAGGTATGGATTTACAAATTGGGGTCGGGGGGTTTATTACAGGCCCTAGGCTGCCAAATGCAGTGAGTGGGCTTTGCCTTCGGTTTCGGAGAGTCTCTACAGAGCCTTCTCGGTGTCGTGGTTTGAAGATGAGGCCTTTTTGGGACCCATTTACAATTGATTACATGTACGCTCTTGGGTTTTGGTGTGTACATGAGTGTCGAGAACGAGTGAAATCTGGCAGTATGCGTCGCTGTGTTATGCTGTTTAAGTTGTGGCCTCAGCGTAGCTACTTGTGCCATCAAGCAAGCCTTAGGCACCCAAATTTGTCTTGATTGTGGGCTTGCCTTCATCGACTTCTTGGGCACCCAAATAGATTTTACTTTAGCAGAAGAATTTCTGAAAGACTTCTTATTAGCGTTGCATTGTTGGTCACTAATAAGAGGCTTTGCCCCTGTAGTTGACGGTGGTGCAACTGGTCGTTCGCCTTTCCGCACCCATACCTGGTCTATTTTCTGGGCTGTTCCGCTGCGCAAGTACTTTTGATCTCTGACATAGGTAGTACCCTGCTTCTTCTGCCTTTGATCCACCTTGGGTTGCTGCCTCCTTCTAGCCTTTGGAAAAGAAGGGAGTTCCGTTGCATTCCTGACTCCTTTTTTGCAAATATCATTCCTCTGCAACACATAGTTTTGGACAAGAACAGCATGGTCATCTTCATGTGTACCCCTGGAAGGACCAGGAGTCTGTGCCTTTCCTAGTTCCTTGAGTGCTCCATTGTCTAATTCTACTGTAACTCGACTATGATTGACCCAAACCTGGAGAAGTCCACTTCTTAGGTTTAGATTGACTGCTTGGTCATAGATCCAATCCTGACCCAAGACGAGAGGTTCAGTGAGATCCTCATCTTGACACACTAGTACTTTAACGGTCATTGCTTCATCATGAATGTAGAGGGGAAGTTCCACCTCGCCCATACAAGGGGTTTCCACGCCTCCCAATCCTATAAGATATGCCTCCACAGGATTGACAGTTAACTGTAACTCTTGACAGTAAGACCTTCTAACAGCACTAGTGGCTGCACCTGAGTCAATCAAGGCTCTTACAGTCCTTGCACTTTTTCCTTGTCCTATATCTAGGGTTACGAAAGGACGTCGATCAGTTATCCTAGGTGAGCTGGTTCCTGCGACTTCACACATTGCCATATGATATCCTTGATCTGCATAGTCATCTGTCCTAGGCTGCTCTCTACCTTGCCTACGTAATTTCATCCTTCTAATGCGTTCTAAAGCTTCTGCTTGAGCTTCTTCTCGCACTCGCTTTTCTTCCTCTTTGCGTTTCTTAGCAGTGTTGAGTCGGCAAAGCATTTCCTCCGTGAGGGGTTCCTGATACAACTTGACTCTGCAACCGCTAATATAATTTGGGAGAACATCACCCTCTAATGTGGCCAATTGTACTGCTCCGCTTGTGGAGATCCTATTGATGATCATAGGTCCGTAGCCTCTCTTTTCTAGCTTCCTCGCGTGTTGTTTGAGTGTATAGACTAGGACTAGATCTCCTGCTTTCAAGCCTTTATCCTTCACATGGGCATCAAAATATGCCTTCTGTCTCTTCTTGGCTGCATATATCCCTGCAGCGGCTCTCAGTCTTGTTTCTCCTAATCGTTCAAGGTCAAAGATCCTAGAGGAGAGCTCATGACCTGTCCATTCGTGCTCTTGTGCTACTCTCAATGTAGGGATCAGGAAGTCCAAGGGTAGCACAGCATTTTGGCCAAATACCATCTGAAAGGGGGTGGCTTGGAGTACCGTTTTGTAGGCAACTCGGTATGCCCAAACAGCATGGTGTAGCTGTTTGTCCCAATCAGAGCGTTTAGTGTTCACTAACTTTGTCAGTACATTGCATAAGATTTTATTAGTGCTCTCAGCTTGTCCATTAGCTTGAGGGTGATACGGGGCAGACTTTTTGTGTATTACCAAGAATTCTTGGAGTAGATTCTCAATCACTTCGTTCAAGAAATGAGTGCCTCTATCACTTACAAGCTCTATAGGTAGCCCGTATCTCGTGAATACATTCTCAAACAAGAATTTGGCAGTTGTTTGAGCATCGTTCTTTGTCGTAGCCTTTACCTCTACCCACTTGGTGAGATAATCTGTTGCCACAATGATGTATTCCGCATGAGAACCTTTAGCTGGGGGATTAATAGGACCTACGAAGTCTATTCCCCACTTAGAGAATGCACGTCCACCCATCATAGGTTTCAGTGGCATCTCATCTTTGCGTATAGGATACTGAGTCCTTTGACAGACATCACACCGTTTCACATAGGTATGTGCATCCATGTGAAGGGTAGGCCACCAGAAGCCCGCAAATAGTATCGCTTTGATCACCCGATCTGGTCCAAAGTGTCCTCCTGCTACACCCTGGTGAGCAGTTTCTAAGATCTTAAGATACTCACTCTCATGGACACACAGTCTCAGGTAACCATCCTTACCGCGTTTGTATAGATTATCACCAATGAGTGAGTAATCCAGGGCTTCTTGTTCTAAACTCCTTTTCCTTGCCAGAGTCATGTCTGGAGGGAATGTGTTTGTCCTCAAGAATGATACTAGAGGTTCACTCCAATCTGGCGCAATGGATACTTGGTAGAGAGTGGCATGTTCTACCGGTGGTTTAGTGCAACAGATTGGGCATTCCTTGCACAACTTTTGGACATCCGCTTCCATAGTTGGCCAGTGTACTCCGAATCTCTTTAGAGTCTGTAAAGTTCGTTGCTTTGAATGGTGTTGCTCTAACGCACCTACATGTGCTAATTGCAACCATTTAGCGTACTCATCCTCTTCCACGCAACAAGCCAAGATCCCTTGATCTGTGTGCTTGTACATGCTTCCTGCCATGATGTGATACTTTTGGGCTTTTACGATCTCTCTATTCCGTGTGTTTACCACTGGATGGTTAGGCCCGTATGTCAATACTGGTACCAATGGCTTAGCCCACTGCGGTACAACTTCCAAATTAAACAAGTAAGCATCAGGAAGGTCATCTGATACTCCTTGTGGGGCTTCTCCCGATGTGAGCCTAGAGAGATGATCAGCTCTCAAATGAGTCCTACCTTTTCTTACCACGACCTCAAAGTCATATTCCATTAGCAAGAGAAACCATCTCACTAATCTTCCTGTATTGCATGGCTTGTTTACGAGATATAATAATGCCTGATGATCAGTAAAAAATTTAAACTTATTTGCAAGCAAATAGTGTCTAAATTTCTTGACTGCATATACCATGCCTAATCCTTCGCGCTCTGTAGTGGTGTAATTCCGTTCAGCCGCATTCAATTGTCTACTGGCATAGGCAATTGGAAGATCCATATTTCCTTCACCAGTAGGTTGTGCGAGTACACATCCAATAGCATAATTGGATGCATCAACATGAACATGGAATGGCTTATTCCAATCTGGTGTGGTCAAGATTGGTGCTGAACACAATCTTCGTTTAAGTTCCTGGAAGGAATTCTCACATTCATCCGTCCACTCAAAGTTAGTCAGAAGTCCGTACATGGGCTTTGCAATGACATCATACATGTTGTTGAAGCTCAAGGTCAAGGACAAAGCATGGAAGCACATCAAAGAAGTGGACATAGAAGAAGAGAGAGCAAGTAGGGAGCTCCAAGAAGTGTATGTCAAATTTTCAGAAGAATCCCCTACAAAAATAGTGATTTTCATCACTAGAAACCATTGTAAATACCATTATCTATTTTTAGTAACTCCATTTTGTTCAAGCCGAGGAGTCCTCGAGCTTGAGGAGTATTAGAAGTACCATCGTACCAATTTTCATAATTTTTAGACTTCGTTTGAGCCCTCAAATAAGCCCTGGAACCTAATTTTTAACTAGGCCGGACACTAGGTCTGGACAGGGCCAAAACTAGTCAAAAAACTATAAAAAGAGCTAGAGAGCTCATTTTGGAGGTTAGCTTGTTAGAGAATAGAACTTTTGTAAGAGAACTCTTTTGCAATCTAAGCTTTCCATTGTTCCTCTCTTTGATCTTACTTTGTGCGCGTGTGTGTATGTGTGTGCATGTTTGTGTGCTTTCACCCACGCACTTGTGCTTTCACTTGCTCGTGGTCTTCATACCGGTCCTCACGTCTCCGCGGATTGACAAGTAAAGGAGGTGGTGCTTACGCTTGAGCTACACCAAATTTTGGCGCCGTTGCCGGGGAGAGAGCTTCGAGGACGAGCGTTGTGATGGTAAGATCGTAGATTTGCGACGTTGGAAGGTAAAAAAACTATCATTTCAGTTCATTTTCTGTTTTTTCCTCTTCATCTTCATCATCATCATCATCTCCACCTTCTTCCATCTTCTTCTTCATAGAAATTTCTCGTTTTTTAGTGCATTTTCACCATCTTCATACCATTTTTCATGCATTATTGTGTGGGAAGGAGTTAGGAGAAGCAAGGGAGAGCAAGCGCTGTGTTTTTTTTCATGATTTTCTGCTCATACGGAGCTCGCCATAGCCGGCGCTCAGAAATTTGAATTTCCCGCCAAAAAACGCGATTCTGTGATGAAAATCGCGATTCTGTGAAAATTCAAAATTTTTTGAAAAATCACGATTTTCAGTTTTCCCGCCTAAAAGTTGGTTGAAAAAATCGCGATTCTCTGAAAAACACGATTCTCTGCTCAAAATCGCGATTCTCACCAATCACGATTTTCAGCAAAAACACGATTTTGTGAAAAAGGCGATTCTGTGAAAACACGATTTTTTGCTCAAAATCGCGATTTTCAAAAACACGATTTTGTGCTCAACATCGCGTTTTTCATGTGAAAAATACGATTTTCAAAAAACACGATTCTCTGCTCAAAATCGCGATTCTCACCAATCACGATTTTCAGCAAAAAAACACGATTTTGTGAAAAACACGACTTTCTGCTCAAAATCACGATTCTCACAAATCACGATTTTCAGCCAAAAATACGATTTTGAGAAAAACACGATTCTGTGGGACAAAATCGCGATTTTCAAGTCAAAAACACGATTTTGAGAAAACACGAATTTTTGCTCAAAATCGCGATTTTCAATTCACGATTTTCTGCTCAAAATCGCGATTTTCAGTCAAAAACACGATTTTGTGAATCACGATTCTCTGAGTCAAAATCGCGATTTTCAGAAACACGATTTTGTGATCAACATCGCGATTCTCAGAAACACGATTTTGTGATCAACATCGCGATTCTCTGAAACACGATTTTGTGATCAACATCGCGATTCTCTGAAACACGATTTTGTGATCAACATCGCGATTTTCAGAAACACGATTTTGTGATCAACATCGCGATTCTCAGAAACACGATTTTGTGATCAACATCGCGATTCTCTGAAACACGATTTTGTGATCAACATCGCGATTCTCTGAAACACGATTTTGTGATCAACATCGCGATTCTCTGAAACACGATTTTGTGATCAACATCGCGATTTTCAAATCACGATTTTCTGCTCAAAATCGCGATTTTCAAAAACACGATTTTGTGCTCAACATCGCGATTTTTTTGACTTCACAGCATCGCGATTTTCAGAAAGTTCACAAAATCGCGATTTTCTCCAAAGGTCCTGTTTGCCTGTTTTGACCCCCAGGAGCCTGATTTGACATAACTTTCTCATCCAAAGTCCATTTTTTGAGCTCTATAGCTTGTTGGAAAGCTCGTTTCAAATCCTACACGATCTCAACTGTTTTTTTCAAGAATAATGCGTTGATTTTGAGATAGGATAATTTGAAGTTGACCCTCAGGTGGGACTAGGGAACCAAGGGGGCTCTAAAGAATTGTGAACCATACCAAAGGGAAAATTTGGACTCTTGACTAAAGCTTATGAACCTGAGATCTGGTAGACACTTAGGCAAGGATAAACAAAGCATTAGATCTTCTGAGGCTAGTGTCAACCATACATCCAAGTCTTGGGCACAACAACTAAGTGGTCATCTTTTACTCAGATCAGACACAAGTGATTCAGAAATGTCTTTTAGTATGGGAAAACCTGCAGGTGGCTCAGGGACTGCCCATCTACAAACACCGGAAGGTCCCTATAAGACACAGTTGGAATATATACGGACCAACCAATTAGGTGCTCGCATCTATGAGGATGGTCTGAGGCGATCAGTGGTCCAACTCAAAAATCCAGATCAATCCTTTGGACTTGAACACCCGGTGGTCAAGTTCGAAGAGGGTTCATACATTGATAAGGAAGGAACCATGTATGTGGTTACCAACCAACCAGATAGGACCGATGAGTTTGGAAATATCATTCATGAGAATGAGATAGGAGACCTAGAACAAGGAAACGTAGGACAAGGACCCCAGACTCCTAGAGGTAAGTCAGTTTTGACCCGAGTGATCACTCCGGACTGGATCCCTCAAGACAACAAAAGCATAGAACTATTTTTGAATAGAGAAACAGAGGAAGCCTTTTGGAGGTTCAAGCCAGATCAACCTAGCCAATTGGGCATAGTTATCATCTATGAATTCAAAGATCCTGAGATACCAGGCAAAGTTGTCTACCTGGATAACACATCAGAGAAAATTTTCTTGGTAACGGAACATGATAGACATGCATATACATGGAAGAATGACATGATTTTCCCCCCACCAAGATCCAATGTTTCCCATGGCCTCCAAGGGGTAGGATCATCCCAGGCTCATGAAGCCCAGAGAGAAAGAACTAGAGAGAGACCTGAGGTAAGTTTTGCACACACCGTGGGCAGGAATAGGTCAGGATTTGAAAATGAAAGACCTGAAAGAGAGAGACATCAAGCACATAGGCAACAAAGAGATGAACAGGATTTTCCATTGCCTAGACCCCGGGAGTACCCAAGAGCCCTTAAACCCAGTCACGTGATCAAGGCAATGAAGAACTATTTCGATGGGACAGGGGATCCTTATGATCATGTGGCCGAGTACAAACAAGTGCTGAGAGCCGAACAAATTGAGGACTGGTTCACCCAGTACGAGGCATTTGGTTTGACCCTTAAAGGCACGGCCTTAGCTTGGTTTCAACCATTGAGTAGAAGCAGCTATCGCGATATAGGTCAACTGCTAGACGAATTCATTGTAGAATTTTCCAAGAGTGGTATCAGGCATAACACATCGTCCCTGATCCATAGTTTCAAGCAAACACCCCAAGAAACAGTGCGACTAGCAGGTAGAAGGTTCAGACAGTACCTAGAAAGATGCCCTGCTCCAGAGCTACCCACACCAGCCAAACAAGTGGCTTTGTTTTTAGATGGCTTATTGAGCACAAAGTTAAGATCCTATGTATACTTGAAAGATCCTAGATCCATAGAAGAGTGTGTGCGGACGTGCATAGACATAGAAGATAACTTGGGTGAGGAGTTAGGATTGGCCAAACTCTACAAAGATTCGGATAGTTCTACTAGCCATACTTCAAAGATCTCCACAGAAATAGAAGAGATAGCTGAGCAAGTTGCCAAGAAGCTGGGAGTCCAAAATAAACAAACACAGGGAGTCACTTCATTGAATCGGTGCTATACTTGCGGAGGTGACCACATGGCTAACGTATGCCCAATGCAAAACCAAAACATTAGAGAAAGGAATGCTCCATATTGCACTATTGAGAGAAAATACACAAACCACACGGCTCAAGATTGTCCCTACAATAGGCAGGCTGTTAGACAAAATTATCAGCAACCTTACCCACAAGGTAGGTATCAGAATCAATACCAACAGCCATATTACAGACCACAACAGCAATATCAGGTACCATATAGGCCACAACCTGTCTTGGTAAACCAACCACCAGCTCCAGCCAACGTGATTCCAGTCAAGTATGCTGTGGGAGAGGAAAATCCAAATAGAGCTTTGGTGCCACTAACCCCATTGATACCAGATAATGACTCTCATGCTCATAGTTCAGACTACTCCCATGAAGGTAGTCCACATGCTTATTACACAGAGCCACCTGAACATAGTGAGATTTACTCGTATCAATATGAGGCACCGCCTATGGAGCAAAATTGGGAGCCAGAATACTCCAAGGTCATGTACACAAATCCTAACCCTAGGCCCCAGTTGAGACAAATGAGACCACAAGCCCCTAGAGGATCTTGTTTCAGATGTCATGGTGACCATTTCATTCGTGACTGTCCCCACCCACCATCTCCGAGTCAAGGACAGGCTATCACAATACAGGCTTTTTGTCCTGATTGTGGCAAAGACCATCTCCCCAGAGATTGTCCAAGAAACCCCTCTAGTGCACCCAAGATTACACCCATTAATGTGGTAGGCTTAGTGGCAGATCCAAGTTCAAGTAGTAGCAATGTGGCTCCTATACAAGCTGTCACTAGAGCACAAGCCTTAAAACAGGATAAACCAGTAGAACAATCAGAGCCGAGTGAATCGGGAGAGCCTAGTAAGAGGAAAACAAGAACATGGAAGGATACCAGAGAGAAGGCCAATCGCAAGTGGAATAAAAAGTTATCGGAACTAGAAGAAGGCTTAAAAGAAGCGAAAACAAAAATAGAAGACATTGCATCTCAAAGCCCCTCGCATGCCGAAACTCCATCCACTCCACCTCATCCCACCCCACCACCCACTGTAAATAGACCGCAACCAGGGTCTGTTCTTGCAGATCCAACCCCAGAAGGCTTGGACATGATGTTCAAGGCCTACCAGGCTCGACTTCAAGAAGGGCCTACAGCGGCAAACCTAGACAAGAGTTACCCTAGAGCAGATTTAGAGATTGAACGGATGAAAATGTGCATGAAAATGGTAGAACAAGCTCAAGCCATACTTGAGACTAGTCAAAAGTTCAATCAGACAAACTCTATCAAATCGGATTTGCATTTCCAGGGCTTACTAGAACGATTAGAGCAGTTGGTAAACAAACCACAAGTTTCTCTACCTCCACAGGCTCAACCAGTTATTGAAAGAGGAAGCTCACCACCAAGGGGAGCTTATGTTCCTAATTCCACGGATGCTGGAATACCTCCTTCTATTCAACAGTACTCTCAAGAGTTCTTGCGGGAAATACAAGAGGAGAAATGGGCCAAGGAGAAGGGTAATTCCCCTCCTATTCCTGAGATTGATGATCTTCATGATCAATTTCCCCAAGACATTCCATCTATTTACGAAGATGAAGCAGAACAAGAAGACGAAAGATTAGATTTTGAATCTAATACCTTAGAAGAACTGCCTCAATTTCCAGGCCCATGGGAATCTGAATCACTCCAGATTAGAGCTCCCACAATACTAGTAAGAAATGAAGACTCAGTGGTTCCAAGGAACACGGATGTCGTGAAGAACACTAAGGTTCAGTGTCATCTCACTGTAGAAGAGCTGCTCAAAGCAAAACCTGAGTTATGGAATCATGTGAAGGATCAGGTCCCAGAACTTGATTCCAACATGCCAAAAGCAGGCTCCAAGCAAAGGGTACCCGAGATACCGCTAGACAAAATAGGGGACATGTGTGAAGGTGAAGAAGGTAATACTTATCTTCCAATCACCTACCAAGATTACACAACCAAAGCAATCATAGATTCAGGTGCTGGTGTTGCTATTGCGACCACCTCCTTGTGGAAGCAATGGGGCAAACCCACATTAAGACCAACTAGAATGAAGCTCCAAATGGCTGATGGTCATTTTGAAAGACCTCTAGGATTGCTAGAAGGGATCACTCTAACCACTTGTGGTGTAGAGTTTGAGCACACATTTGCTATATGTGACTTTGAGAAAAATAATGTCTTTGAGATGATCCTAGGAAGACCCTTCCTACGACAATTGCAAATAGTACAGGATTGGGGAACTAACTCCTTGTACTTACAGCACTTAGGGGTCACCACTAAGGTCAATTTGAAGGATTACACCTTCAGAGATGTACCACCCCTACAGTGGAATTCTATCCACAAAGCGAAAGAAGATTCCATCTCTGTGCATTCTGAAAGTTCACCTGATCCATCATGGCTGCATGAAGATACTCATTTGTGGATGTGCAAGGTCGCAAAGGAAGAGGAAAAACGTTTAAAGGCAAGAGAAGAAGGAACTTCGCTAGGAGATAGACCAGTTAGGGACCCAGCCTACACACCGATGATCTTTCCAGATGAGGAGTTTGAGCCTCATGGCTGGCCAGAAATCTTAGCCACCATGGACATTGCTGTCAATGAGGAACAATGGACACCTCATTGTGATGAGGAGGGTTATGATATCTCAGTGTTCATGTGTCAACCCCTGCTAGAAGAATGTGACCCTAGTGATGTCATAGAAGAAGAAGAGAATGACGATGATTTGGAGTCTATTGTGATGGATAGTTGCTTTAACTCAGAGCAGCACTATCTAGAAGATATAGGAGTGTTCACCCAGAAAGAAGAAGAACCTCTCACAAGTATTAAAACAGTAAGCTCAAAGGATGGAAGTGAGAGTAGTCAAAAGAAAAAGAAAAGAAAAGCAGTGAAACAAGAAAAGGAGGAATCATTGTTTGACGTACCAGAAAACTTCAAGAAATATGAAGTTGACGACCGCAAAATTCTGGTACGAATGCCTAAGAGAGAGGCCATCATAGGAGAATCATATGATAATAAAGAAAAGACCAAGAAGATTGTAGTGACCATTGAAGAGAACGAAGAGAGATGCACATATATAGGAGATGATCTAAGTGCAAGAGAAGAAATGGAGCTCATAGCTCTATTAAGGGAATATAGGGATGTGTTTGCATGGCACTATAGAGACTTGAAAGGGGTAGATCCAAGAATTTGTTCTCATACTATCCCCATGACTGCTGATGCTAAGCCCACCAAACAGAAGCCCTACACATATAATGATACCTATGCAGCCAAAATCAAAGAAGAAATTGATAGGTTGATTGAGGCTGGATTCATCTATGAGATTGAGCATACCGAATGGGTGTCCCCCATTGTTGTGGTACCCAAGAAGAACGGGAAGTTGCGAGTGTGTATTAACCTTAAAAAAGTTAATGCCGCTACGATTAGAGATAGTTATCCACTTCCAATCACAGAACACCTATTGGAGCGTGTTGCAGGCAAGGAAGTTTATAGCTTCCTTGATGGATTTTCAGGTTACAATCAAGTAGCCATTGCCCCAGAAGATCAACACAAAACAGCTTTTGCTACAGAGTGGGGAATCTTTGCATTTCGGGTGATGCCATTTGGGCTCACCAATGCACCTGCAACATTCCAAAGGCTCATGTGTCATGTCTTCAAAGAGTTCTTGCGAAAGAGCTTAGAAGTGTATGTGGATGATTTATGTGCTCATTCCCAAGAAAGACGGGTTCACATCCCTGAACTCAGACAAATCTTCAACAAGTGTAGAGAATATCGAGTGTGTCTGAACCCAGAAAAGTGTGTGTTCATGGTGCGTCAAGGTAAAATCCTCGGTCATATTGTTTCTAAGAATGGAATCTCAACGGATGAAGATAAGGTACGAGCCATAGCGGAGCTGCCAAGGCCAAGGAATGTTAAAGAGGTACAAGCCTTTATGGGCCATTGTGGATATTACCGTAGGTTTATCCACATGTACGCGATCATAGCTAGACCCCTTTATGCCTTGTTGTCTAATTTTGAGTGGAACGACGAATGCGAGAATTCTTTCAATGAACTGAAGAAACGTTTGTGCTCAGCACCAATACTGACCACTCCTGATTGGAATAAACCATTCCATGTCCATGTGGATGCATCCAATCATGCCATAGGATGTGTGCTGGCACAACCCACAGGTGAAGGGAATTTAGATTTGCCCATAGCATATGCTAGTAGACAACTAAACCCAGCCGAAAGAAATTATACCACAACCGAGCGAGAAGGGTTAGGCATGGTATATGCTGTAAAGAAGTTTAGACACTATTTATTGGCCAACAAGTTCAAGTTCTTCACTGATCATCAAGCTTTGTTATATTTGGTCAATAAACCTTGCAACACTGGACGCTTAGTAAGATGGTTCCTCTTACTAATGGAGTATGACTTTGAAGTTGTTGTCAGGAAAGGTAGAACCCACCTTCGGGCAGATCACCTTTCTCGCATTACTTCAGGAGAGTCACCACAAGGAGTGTCTGATGAACTACCTGATGCTTATCTGTTCAATTTGGAAGTTGTTCCTAAATGGGCAAATAAGTTGGTACCAGTCCTAACCTTCGGCCCTGCAAATAAGAATGTGAAAACATCACAAGAAGAAATTGTAAAATCACAAAAATATCACATATTGGCAGGAAGCATGTACAAACAAGATACTGAGGGTGTATTAGCTTGTTGTGTCGAGGATGATGAACATAGTAGTTGGTTGCAGCAAGCTCATGAGGGATTGCTAGGAAATCACTATTCTAAACAACGAACATTGCAGAATTTGAAACGTTTAGGAGTGTATTGGCCTAGCATGGACAAAGAAATACATGAGTGGATCAAGAATTGTCCAATGTGTAGAGAGAAACCACCAGTGGAGCATGCGACCCTTTATCAAGTATCATTAATTCCAGATTGGAGTACTCCATTGGTAGAGTTTATGAGATCGGGAAGATTACCCAAAGAGGCTAGTCTAGCAAGAAGACGAAATATGGAGCAAGAGGCTCAAGGCTATGCCTTAGTAGGAGAAAACCTATACCGAAGAGGTAAAGATGGTTACTTAAGACTGTGCGTTCATGAATCAGACTATTTAAGGGTCTTAGAGACTGCACACAGTGGTGTTGCAGGTGGACATTTTGGCCCTGACCGAGTGATTAAGACCATTCTGTTCTCAGGACTTTGGTGGCCCACTCTTCATATGGATGCACATACCTATGTGAAGAAATGCGACACATGCCAACGTGCACAATATCCAGTGAGAAAAGACGAGATGCCCTTGAGGCCAATGATGGGAGGACGTGCATTTTCGAAGTGGGGCATAGACTTCATAGGTCCTATTAACCCCCCAGCTAGAAACTCCCATGCAGAGTACATCATCGTAGCCACAGATTACCTTACAAAGTGGGTAGAAGTCAAAGCCACAACAAAGAATGATGCTCAGACTACGGCTAAGTTCTTATTCGAGAATGTGTTCACGAGATATGGACTACCAATAGAGTTGGTGAGCGATAGAGGCACACACTTCTTGAATGAAGTCATTGAAAATCTTCTCCAAGAATTCTTGGTGATACATAAGAAATCCGCCCCCTATCATCCACAAGCCAACGGACAAGCCGAGAGTACCAATAAGATTCTCTGTAACGTATTGACAAAACTGGTGAATAATAAACGCTCTGATTGGGACAAACAACTTCATCATGCTGTTTGGGCTTATCGAGTTGCCTACAAAACGGTACTCAACGCCACCCCATTTCAGATGGTCTTTGGACAGAACGCTGTGCTACCATTAGATTTCTTAATCCCTGCCTTAAAAGTAGCACAAGAGTATGAGTGGAATGGGCATGAATTGTCCTCTAGGATCTTTGATCTCGAACGCTTAGGTGAAACGAGGCTACGAGCGGCAGCAGGCATCTACGCTGCAAAGAAGAGGCAAAAGGCATACTTTGATGCACACATCAAGGATAAGGGATTGAAAGAGGGAGATCTAGTGTTGGTATACACACTAAAACAACATGCCCGTAAGTTGGAAAAAAGAGGATATGGACCCATGATCATTAATAGAATTTCCACTAGTGGTGCAGTTCAGTTGGCCACTCTAGAAGGAGATATCTTGCCAAACTATATTAGTGGCTGCAGAGTCAAGCTATATCAAGAACCTCTTACTGAGGATATGCTAATGAGACTCAACACTGCTAAGAAGCGAAGAGAAGAAGAGCTAAGAGTGAGAGAAGAAGCACAGGTAGAGGCCAGAGAGCGTATTAGGCGAAATAAGTTAAGGCGATTAGGCCTAGATGTCAACTCAAAAGCCCCAAAATATCACATGGATATGTGTCAAAAGTCAGGCATTGCGACTTCTCAGGTCATTGACCGAAGACCCTTTGTGACCATAGAGATAGGACAAGGGAAGGGTGCAAGGACGGTGAAAGCATTGATTGACTCAGGTGCAGCAAGTAGTGCAGTTAAACTTTCCTACTGCCAAGACTTGGGGTTGAACATCAATCCCATAGAAGCTTATCTCATAGGATTGGGAGGTGTGGAAACCCCTTGTTTGGGCGAGGTGGAACTTCCCATCTACCTTCAAGATGTTCCAATGAAAGTCAAAGCGCTAGTATGTCAAGATGAGAACCTTACAGAACCACTTGTCTTGGGTCAAGATTGGATCTATGACCATGCAGTTAACTTAAACCTAAGAAGTCAAATTCTTCAAGTTTGGGTACATGAACAATGCATTACATTAGAATTAGAGAACTGCATGCTCCTAGATCATGGCACCACACACTCTCTTAGTTCTTCCAAGACTAATCATATGAAAGAAGATGTTGTATGTGTCAAAAGCTCTATGATGCAAAAGGTGTCAATCGTGGAAGACCAGGTTCGAAGGCGGGTGGATCTTTCTTCTTCTCCAAAGACTCAAGTAGCCACAGTAGTGAGCCCACCACACAAGCAAACACAACCGTTCATGACAACTGCTACATCAAATAGAAAGACACCATTCGATAAAAAAGCGGTTCCGGGCATGAAGCAGATCTGGGTACGCAAAGGAGAGCAACCACCAGCCTTACCCCCACAAATCCCATCCATGCACACTAACCAAGCCAGAAGACGAAGGAAGCAGCTCAGACAAGCTCCGTCACAAGATATCCAACAAGTTTGGGTGCCTAAGAAGTTAGCTGCAGCTCAACAAGGGCAATTACAGATGTGGGTACCTAAGAAGATCCTACACCCACAACAACCTTTGTTCTCCCACATGCAAAAGGTTTCAACAAAGAGGCCAAAAAGAGAAAAGGGTAAGAACCACGTACAGAGACCAAAGGAAGATCAAATCAGCTCTTCAACATTAGTAGGAAGACATGCAAAAAGGATATGGGTTTGGAAGCCAAAAGTGCAAGTAGCCTCCACCGAACCAAAGCATCAACCACACTGGATACCACAGTTCAGAAAGCATCCAAAGAGAAAGACGCCTGAAGTGACCTCTACAGTGCCAAATGATGTTCTAAAATGGACTCCAATAAGGAGGATTACATCAGTTCGAGACTCAATGGATACCTCCACTAAGGCCGGCATCAACCTCCACAAATAACATCGAAAGCCTCGAACGAGCAACAACCATGTGCTCCTTGCACAACCCTGTCTTTTGCACCATTCAGGTCATGCATTTCCAAAGTATGCATTAATATAGGGCCACATTACACGGCCGTGCATAGACACACTTGAGAATCCCATGCACAAGAGCACAGTGACATATGTCGAACATTTCTATTGATACTAACTTTTGTGTTCTTGTTTTGTGATATCCTGTTCCTCCAAAAAAAAAAAAAAAAAAAAAAAAAAAAAAAAAAAAAAAGAGAGAAGTGGGAGAGAGCTTGTTCCCAGTGTGTCTCAGCCAGCAGTGAGATTATTGCTGCCTTATCTGGTAGAGGACAAGCATTTGGCATGAACATGGCATCTACAGCTATGATTTTATCTTACCATGAAGAGCTTGAAGGTCCGCAACTTGCGTGATGCTTAACTACTTCATGTACCAGAGCATCCAAGGAGATATCTGCAAAAGGTAGTTCTGGAGGAGAAGACTCCTGCATATGGTGAGCTAAAGAGTATATGTGAAACACAGCTTGGTGTAGTTATCCGATGTTGCTTGCCAAGGAATATAAAGCAATTCAATTCTCAGTATTTCCTGAACCAGTATGGAACAGTAGCACTGGTGAATGGTCTATGTCAATCAGCATGGTAATCTCTTAGAAACCGGCACGTGTCCAATATTCCTCTGAGTGTCAATATAGGGAAGTGAACGTGCATGAGCCAAGCTCAGAAATGCACATTGTTAGTGACAAATGTTGCTTTGAAAAGAGGAGAGGGGATCCACCACTCAAAAGATCTCATCAGTGGACAATCAACATGGACATTCATCAACAAGGTTCCATCCCAAAGGCCGAGTGTACCACACGAAGAGGCAAACATCCATCAACCTTCGCCATGGTAAGTATCTTTACTCTGGAAACACCATAACCATGATAGTTTAGGAAACCTCTTCGTCAGCATACCCTTGAGCACTTAGCTCAAGACCCGCAATTTTTGCACCATACTTCTTCCAATGCATTTTCCAAGTAAGCATGCGTAGGGCTACATTACAAGGCCGTGCACAAGGCACATACTTTTTTCAACCCATGCACGAACACACTTACCCATCACTCAATATGGGTTATGAGTACTTGGCTTGACTACTATGAAGATCAACTTTGGAAGATCTAGAAAACATCAACGGAGACTCACAACGACACAGTCATGCTGGAATACAAGGCAGAAGCACATACCAAGAGACTACAACCTGAACGTCGGACGACTTGTGTTCATACAGAAGGGACACTCCCTCTCAAGGCACTACTTGGAACAATCACTACAACAAGGGTCTGTCAGGGACGACAGACTCGAGAGGGGGGGGAGTGTTGAAGCTCAAGGTCAAGGACAAAGCATGGAAGCACATCAAAGAAGTGGACATAGAAGAAGAGAGAGCAAGTAGGGAGCTCCAAGAAGTGTATGTCAAATTTTCAGAAGAATCCCCTACAAAAATAGTGATTTTCATCACTAGAAACCATTGTAAATACCATTATCTATTTTTAGTAACTCCATTTTGTTCAAGCCGAGGAGTCCTCGAGCTTGAGGAGTATTAGAAGTACCATCGTACCAATTTTCATAATTTTTAGACTTCGTTTGAGCCCTCAAATAAGCCCTGGAACCTAATTTTTAACTAGGCCGGACACTAGGTCTGGACAGGGCCAAAACTAGTCAAAAAACTATAAAAAGAGCTAGAGAGCTCATTTTGGAGGTTAGCTTGTTAGAGAATAGAACTTTTGTAAGAGAACTCTTTTGCAATCTAAGCTTTCCATTGTTCCTCTCTTTGATCTTACTTTGTGCGCGTGTGTGTGTATGTGTGTGCATGTTTGTGTGCTTTCACCCACGCACTTGTGCTTTCACTTGCTCGTGGTCTTCATACCGGTCCTCACGTCTCCGCGGATTGACAAGTAAAGGAGGTGGTGCTTACGCTTGAGCTACACATGTGTATAAATCGTCGATAATAACCGCAATGCCCCATGAAAGCTTGTACTTCCTTGACATTCTTTGGCCTAGGTAGCTCCGCTATGGCTCTCACTTTTTCTTCGTCAGTAGATATGCCATTCTTTGACACGATATGTCCTAGGATCTTGCCTTGCCTGACCATAAAAACACACTTTTCAGGGTTCAGGCAGACTTGATATTCTCTACATTTGTCAAAGATTTGTTTGAGTTCAGGAATATGGGTTTGTCTAACATTGGAATGAGCACAGAGATCATCAACATAGACTTCTAAACTCTTCCTCAGGAACTCCTTAAACACATGGCACATCAGCCTCTGGAAGGTGGCTGGTGCATTGGTAAGCCCAAATGGCATTACTCTAAAAGCAAAAATGCCCCATTCTGTGGCAAAGGCTGTCTTATGCTGATCCTCTGGAGCTATGGCTACTTGATTGTAGCCCGAGAATCCATCAAGGAAACTGTACACTTCCTTGCCTGCCACTCTTTCTAAGAGATGTTCTGTGATGGGAAGCGGATAGTTATCTCGAATCGTGGCGGCATTAACCTTTTTCAAGTTAATGCACACACGCAGCTTACCATTCTTCTCGGGCACCACTACGATGGGGGATACCCACTCAGTGTGCTCAATTTCATAGATAAATCCGGCTTCGACCAGTCTATCTATCTCTTCCTTGATCTTAGCAGCATAGTTATCGTTATATGTATAAGGCTTTTGCTTAGAGGGTTTGGCATCTGAGGTCATGGGGATGGTGTGTGAGCATATGTCAGGGTCAACACCTTTCAAATCCTTGTAACTCCAAGCGAATACATCTCTGTATTCTCTTAGCAAGGTAATCAATTCGTACTCTTCTTCTTCTGTCAGGTCATGGCCTATATACGTGCATCGCTCCTCTCCTTCTTCTATGGCCACTACTATTTTCTTGGTGGTTTCTTTGTTATCATAGGCCTCTCCTGATTGTGCCTCTCGTTTAGGCATTCTTATCATGACTCTCCTGTCATCTATCTCGTACTTCTTAAAATTTTCTGGGACCTCAAACAAAGATTCTTCCTCCTCTGATGAGACTTCTTTCTTCTTTCGTTTCTTTCCTTCTTCCTTCGGGGTCATATGTGTTGCTAATCTTACCTCATTTGTCACCTCTCCATGCCTCTGGGGTTGAAATTCCACTTCATGGAAATATTCTTCATCTGATGCAAATGGTGGGTCCATAATGATTGACTCTAGATCGGAGTCACTTTCATCCTCAAATGCATCAGGGCTAGGTTCGCATTCTTCGAGAACTGCCTCTCCCATGATTGGCTCTATGGAGAAGACTGAAATATCATAGCCATCCTCATCACAGTGGGGTGTCCATTGTTCTTCGTTGATGGCTACGTCCATTGTTGCTAAGATTTCTGCCCAACCGTGAGGTTCAAATTCTTCGTCTGGAAAAACTACAGGTGCATAGGCTGGGTCTTGAATGGGTCTATGGGTTTCGTTTGCACCTATTTCTCTAGCCTTTTCTCTCTTCTCTTCCTCCACTGCTACTTTGCACATCCATAAGTGAGTGTCTTCGTGCATCCAGGAGGATCCTGATCCTATGGAATGCACAGATTCTGTATCATCTTTGGCTCTATGGATGGGATTCCATTGGATAGGAGGGACATCTCTATGAGAATAATCCTTGAGATTGACTTTGGTTGTAACACCTAAGTGCTGCAGGTACAAAGAATTGGTTCCCCAATCCTGTACCACTTGCAACTGTCGCATGAATGGTCTTCCCAAAATCATCTCATAGGCATGATTTTTGCTGAAGTCACATATGGCAAAGGTATGTTCAAACTCGACACCACAAGTGGTGAGAGTTATTCCTTCTAGCAATCCTAGGGGTCTCTCTATGTGACCATCTGCCATTTGCAATTTCATTCTCGTTGGCCTGAGTGCTGGCTTGCCCCAACGCTTCCATAAGGAGGTAGTGGCAATTGCAACTCCTGCACCTGAGTCCAAAATTGCCTTAGTGGTGTAGTCCTGGTAGGTAATGGGAAGATAGGTGTTCCCTTCTTCACCTTCGCACATATCTCCTATCTTATCCAAGGGAATTTCCGGTACTGTCCTATGGGATCCTACCTGGGAGCGAGGTTTTGCTATCTCTGGTACCTGTTTGGCTACATGTTTCCATAATTCAGGTCTAACCTTGAGTAGCTCTTCTAACTTGAGATTACACTGCACGTTAGTGTTCTTCACTACCTCTGTGTTCCTAGGTATGACTGAGTCGTCGTTCCTTACCATGACTGTGGGTGCTCTCATACATGTGGACTTTGCTTCCCATGAGCCTGTGAAGTGGGGTAGCTCTTGTATGGAATTAGACTCAAAGTCTAATCTCTCGTGAGACTGAACACTCTCATGCTCCCCGTAAATAGATGGGATGTCTTGTGGGAATTGGTCGTGTGCATCGTCCACAAGTTCAAAAGGAGGGGCGACCTCGCTTTCGTTATCCCATTTGTCTTCTTGAATCTCTCGTAGGAAGTCTGGTGCAAACCGATTCATAGAAGAAGAAGTGTCTCGCTCCGTAGAATTAGGTACATATGCTACCTGGGAAGGAGGGCTTATTCTATCGTTGGCTCTTTCCTCGTTGTCATAGATAGCTGAAGCACAAGCTTCTTGGGGAGGATTACTTATGCTATTACTTTTCCGAACAGGCTCATACGCTCTCTGGGAAGGAATGTGGATTACCTGTGGAGGTACGTAAGCTTTCGAGGGAGGCTCCTGTGACCTTTGGGGGGGAAGATAAGTTCCTTGGAAAGGCACGTGGGCTTCCTGAAGAGGCTGGCTTTTCCGTTCTCTTGCCCTTTCCTTTCTTTGAGGGGTAGGTTCCTTTTCTGACTGTGCAATTAGCCTCTCTAACCTTTCTAGGGAGGGAAAGGTGTCTGGTTTAGTGGAGTTGGCCACATACACTTCTGACGGGGAATAGCTCAGGTTTTTGCTTGCTTTTCCTTTCTCCTGAATTTTTTCTTCCTTGTCAGATCTTGCAATTATCCTCTCTAACTTTTCCAGGAATCCATCCAAGTGTAATTGCATTTTGGCTGAGCCCGAGTAATTGAAAAGGCGACTGGCTTCAAACATAGTCTGAGCCAATGCGACCATTTTCGCGCACAGTTTGGTTCTTTCTATCTCTAGGTCAGCTCTAGGATAGCACTTGTCGTGATCCGTGACGTTTGGCCCTTCTTGGATTCTGGCCTGATATGCTTTAAGCATCATGTTTAGGTCTTCAGGAGTGGGATCTGCTAGGACTGATCCTACTCTAGGGGGTGGTGGGATTTGATGAGGCGGTGGGGAAGGTGGTGAGTCGGATGGAGATGGGAGTGGTGGAGGCGGGGTGATGTGAGAGGGAGTTTGAGCTGTGAGTTCAGTTATCCTCGCTTTGGTTTCTCTTATGCTTTCCTCAAGCTCACTCATCTTTTTAGCCCATTGTCTTTTCATTCTTTCCCGACTATCTTTCCATGCTCTAGTCCTTTTCTTTGTTATGCTCTCGGTTTCACTAGCCACTGAGTTCTTATCCTGGTTTGTCTCTTGGTTTTGCTGCAATGCCTGAGCTCTAGTGACTACCTGCACTGGTGCAGTGGAAGTGACGCTTCCTGAGGGATCTACAACCAAACCAATCACATTGATAGGAGTGATTTTTGGCATATTATTGGGGTTCTTAGGGCAATCTCGTAAGAGATGTTCTTTTCCACAATCTTGGCAGAAACCTTGGATAGTCACTGACTGGGGTTGTGTAGGTGGAGGCAAGGGACAATCACGAATGAGATGATCTCCTTGGCATCTGTAGCAAGGTCCTCTTGGGAATGGAGGTCTTACTTGCCTAGGTTGAGGCCTGGGGTTGGGGTTTGCATACATGACGTTCGTGTAATCTGACTCCCAACTAGGTTCACTTGGTTCTTCACTATAGTAAGACTCACCATGTTCTGGAGACTGCATGTAGTAAGCCTGGGGACTATCGACATGTGTGGAATCAAAGCTATGGTCACTTGGGTCACTTTCCGAGATCAATGGGGTTACTGGTACTATGGCCCTATTCAGGTTTTCTTCTGCAACAGCATACTTTACTGGAATCACGTTAGCGGGGTTTGGGGGCTGTTGAGCTAGTACCGGTTGGGGTCTCTGTTGGGCCTGATATTGTGGTTGGTAGGGTTGTTGGGGTCTAGCATATTGTGGTGGTGGATGTTGGGTTTGGTATCTGCCTTGTTGGTAGGGCTGCGGGTAGGATTGCCTAACTGCCTGCTTGTTGTATGGGCAATCTTGTGGGGTGTGATTGGTGTATCTCCGTTCTATGGTACAGTATTGGCTACTCGGATTTACTTGGGGCTGAGCCATAATAGGGCAGACATTCGCCATATGGTCACCACCGCATGTATAGCATCTTTTCACAGGGGCAAACCTTGGGATTTGTTTGCTCGATACACCTAATTTCTGAGCTACCTTTTCGGCAAGTTCCTCAATTGATGTGGACTGCGAGGAAGAGTGGCTAGATGCACTATCTGAATCTTTGTAGATTTTGGAAAGCTCTAGCTCTTCCCCTAGGTTATCTTCAATGTCAATGCACATGCGTACACATTCTTCTATAGTCCTAGGGTCCTTTAGATACACATAGGATCTCAATTTTGTACTCAGCAAACCGTCAAGGAATAAGGCTACTTGTTTAGCAGGTGTGGGTAGCTCCGAAATAGGACATCTTTCAAGGTATTGCCTAAATCTTCTTCCTGCAAGTCTCACAGTCTCTTGAGGGGTTTGCTTGAAGCTGTGAATCAATGAGGAGGTATTGTGTCTTATGCCACTCTTAGAGAACTCTACAATGAAAGCCTCTAGGAGTTGGTCTATGCTCCTGAACTGACGCTCATCTAATGGCTGAAACCATGTGAGTGCTGTGTTCCTAAGGGTTAGACCGAAGGCATTGTACTGCGTGAACAGATCTTCCACTTGTTCAGCTCTCAAGACTTGCTTGAACTCCGCCACATGATCATAGGGATCTCCTGTGCCGTCAAAGTAATTCTTCATGGACTTAACTAGCTGGGTGGGTCTCAAGGTTCTTGTGTGCTCTCTAGGTCTCGGCAGAGGGAATCCATCTACATTTCTTTGGTTCCTGTGGGCTCTATGCATCTCAGGTTCTACCCTATTCGTCTCTGTTCTCGTTCTTTCTCTGCCCACTGGGTTGGCAAAACTTACTTCTGGTCTATCTCTACTTCTGTCTCTTTGCGTACCATGAGCTTGGGAAGTTCCAGCCCCAGGGTGACCATAGGATACATTTGATCTTGGTTGGGGGAAAATAAATTCACCCTTCCAAGTGTAGGCATGCCTATCATTTTCTGTCACCACAAAGATCCGTTCTGAAGCATGATCTAAGTAGGTCACTCTGCCTGGGCTATCCGGATCCTTAAACTCATAGATCATGATATTTCCTATGTCTGTTGGCTGATTAGACTTATACCTCCAAAAGGCTTCATCAGTTTCTCGATTGAGGAGCAACTCTATGCTCTTGTTGTCTTGGGAGACCCATTCAGGCGTGATAATCCTAGTGAGAACTGATTTACCTCGAGGGGTTCTAGGTTCCGCACCCATGTTCCCTTGTTCCAGGTCACCTAAGTCCGCTTCTGAGATTACATTCCCAAAGTCATCTGTCCTATCAGGGTGACTAGTGACTACATATATAGTTCCTTCCTTGTCCAGGTATGCACCATTTTCAAACTTGACAGCTGGGTGTTCTAGTCCAATGGATTGATCAGGGTTTTTAATCTGGACCACAGATCTTCCTAAGCCGTCCTCATAGATGCTAGCACCTAATCGGTTGGTCCTAATGTACTCCAGCTGTGTTTTGTAAGGGCCTTCTACCCTGTACAAATAAGGCACTCCTGAACTTCCCGTAGGTCTGTCCATGCCTTGAGACATTTCTGACTCACTGGTCTCAGAGCTAGGGTAGTATGAGTGGTGGCTCAACTGCTGGGCCCAGGACCTTGCAGTGTGATTGACGCTAGCCTCTGAAGACCTAAGGCTTTGTCTCTCCCTTGCTAGGTGTCGTCCTGATCGAAGGTTCATATGCCTAACTGATTAACCCAATTTTTGCCCAGAGTACAACCTCGTTGCCGATCAATTGGTACCAGTCACTTGATTCTTTTTAGTTAATTATTGTGTTTATGGTCTTGTCTGATATCACGTCGTCAGGAACACTTGAATGTTCTTTGTACTTTCAGGTTGATCGTTCCACGTTATGTTCTTTTCCTTTAGGTTATCGATAGTACAATAACTAAGTTTTTAGCTTGAACTTAAGTTTTTTAATAGTCTTCAACTTGCTAATTGCCTATCGTCGCCCTGGCTTACTCCTATCTCTACTCGTTCTTAGCCTGAGCTAGGAAATGACAGAGGGAGTTGAGAATAATCCAACCTTACTTGTTGATCCCTTGCTTTATGGTGCTCAAGAACCCGGTTCTCAAGCTTGCAAAGAAACCTTGCTTTGTACGCTCTCTGTTGCTCTCAATGGACCTATAAAAGTCCCACGGTTAGCTCAATGCTTAGATTCAAGGACACAACCCACAACTTTCATTCATGTAACATATACACATATTTGCATTGTGACTTTTTAGGAAAATAATTCTAAAGACCCCTGACTTTGAGCCCCCTGGGTATGGTCAACTTCAAAATACCCTCTCTGAAAATCAATGCATTATCTTTATAAAAAACAGTTGAGGGCGTGTAGTATATGCCACGAGCTTTCCAACAAGCCCAAGAGCTCAAAAATTGGATTTCGTATGAAAAAGTTAGGACTGTTCAGGGTTTAGGGAGTTAAATCAGGAATCAACACAAGCTAACAGTCAAACAGGAATACTCGAGTAGCTTGTGGCACGGCCTAACGATGCAATATTACACCCTAGAGTTTGTCCCACACTCAATCAAAATTTAGACCAATAATTTTGCCTTAGAAATTTTGACCTAATTTGCCCTTTTAACGCGTTCGCAAAGTCTGTCGGTCGCGATTGACAGGTCAGTTGCGATCGACGTGTCGATCGCGATTGACAGGTCCGTCGTGGCTGTCAGTCGCGATTGACTGGTCAGTCGCGATTGACACGTGGCCGAAAAGTCAATCAATCGTGGTCAAAGCGTCGTTGACTCTGTCGGTCACGATTGATGAGTCGATCGCGATTGACAGGTTGGTCGCGAGGGTCTGTCGATCATGGTCAAACAGTCGTTGACCGTGTCGGTCGCGATTGACAGAGGCGTCGTGGTCTGTCCGTCGTGATCAAACAGTCGTTGACTGTGTCGGTCACGATTGATGAGTCGATCGCGATTGATGACTCGATCGCGATTGACACGTGTCACGCGTATGGTCAGTCGGTCGTGGTCAATCGGTCGTTGACTCTGTCGGTCGCGATTGACAGAGCCGTCGTGGGCTGTCAGTCGCGATTGACGTGTCGATCGCGATTGACAGATCTGTCCGTCGTGGTTTGTCGATCGCGATTGACAGAGCGATCGCGATTGACAGAAATCTGTGGAATTTCAAAAAACTAAACACATTTTTGGGAAGCTCTAGGCCTGTAGGTCATGGATATGCACTTTGTTTGGCAATTAGAGCAATTTTTCTGTCGGTCGCGATTGACAGAGCTCGGCGACACACAGACAGTTACTCAGATTTCCGTACCTGCGCAGGGTGCTGGGGATGATGATGCGGCCTGTACCTGCAGAAAGCTCACAAAACATGCAAAAAACAGCACATGCAAATTCGCTCTCTTGCTCTCTCTCACAAGTGAAATGAGGGAAATGAGGTGGAGATGGGGATATAGTCAAAAAACTGAAATTTTTGCGATGATGGAGATGGATGTGGGAGATGGTGATGATGATGATGGTGATGAAGATGGTGAAGAAAGTAAAAGAAAATCGATGAGAGTGAAGAAAATACCTACAACTCCAACACGTCAACTCTACGTCTTACCATCACACGCTCGTCCTCAAAGCTCGATCCCCGGCAACGGCGCCAAAATTTGGTGTAGCTCAATGATGAGTAGCACCTCCTTTAATGTCAATGCGGGAAGACGTGAGGATGGTATGAAGACCTCGAGCAAGTGGCGACACAAGTGCGTGAGTGAGAAGCACACTAGCATGCACACACATACACACACACGCGCACACACAGTAAGACAAAGAGTGAGAATCAATGGAGCTTTTAGATTACTTTCAAAATGCTCTTACAAGTTCGTTTTAATTACAATCTAACCTCAAAAATGAGCTCTCTAGCTCTTTTTATAGTTTTTGACTAGCTTTTGGCCCTGTCCAGACCTAGTGTCCGGCCTAGTTAAAAATTAGGTTCCAGGGCATATTTGGGGGCTCAAACGAGATCTAAAAAATACGAAAATTGGTACGCAACTACTTCTAAGGCTCCTCAAGCTCAAGGACTCCTTGGCTTGCACAAAATGGAGCTACAAAAATGTGAAATGATATTTACAAATGATTGTTAGTGATAAAAATCACTATTGTTGTAGGGATTTCTTCTCGTGATCTGCCATACATATCTTCGAGCTCCCTACTTGCTCTTCCTCCCTGCATGTCCATCTCTTGATTTGCATTAATGTCTTGAAAAAATATTGGCCTACTTGCCAGATCTTCTTTGACTGCCCTGTTTGCTTGTGCTGTCCCTTCGCTCTGACTCCCTTCTTTGACTTTCATGTCTTGTACGTCCTGGTGTACCAAGGCTACTGCCAACAGTTCCCCACGGCGTGATAAAAGCAGTCTTTTCACGATCCTCTGGGTGTATTGATATTTGATTATAGCCACTGAAGCCATCCATAAAACTATATAGTGCATGCCCCGCCACTTCTTCAATGACCTGTTCTGCAAAAGGCATAGGGAACCCGTCTGGAATGGTCACCTTGTTGAGAGCTCTAAAGTCTACACAAATCCTGATTTTATTGGTATTCTTCTTTGGTACTATAACCATAGGCGAGAGCCACTCTGAGTGTTCCACAGGAATGATGATTCCTGCATCTTCCATCTTTTGGATTTCCACATAGACCGCCTCGGCATACTTTGGATTGAGTCTATAACTCCTTCCTCTGATGGGTCTGGCTCCCTCAACCAGAGGAATTCTGTGCTCTCCATAAGATGCAGGCACTCCTTCTAAGTCTTTATAATGCCAGGCAAAAACATCTGCATGCTGGGTTAAGAATGATTTTACCTTTTCCAGAAGCTTTGGGTGGCTCCACAACCAAGTGGCCACTAGAACTGGTTGATTATTGTTTTGGGTGCATAAATGTACTTCTTGAACCGGATTTCTTGTTACCAGATTACCTTCTTGTGCATCTGCTTCCTTGTCTTCTTCTACTAGCTTTTCGTGCATTGCTTCATAAGCAGGTGTATTTTGAACTTCGATGTTTTCCTCCTTGTCCTGCATCCATCCTGCAGGGATTTCTTGAATTGGGAAAGAACATTCAACCTCAGAATTTTTTACCTTGCTTTTAGCTTGGGAAACTTCGTTATCTGATGTTGACACATCCTCCTCCGATTTGTATTTGAGGGGTATCTTCCTGCCCCTTCTGTGGTCAGTGATGGGCTCTCCCAATCCATCAACCTGGACCTTTCCTTTGTCTTCATCATAGCCTCCAATTGTACCACGATTATCAAGAAAAATTCCAAAACAAGAAGAAGAGTTTCCGGCATGAAGCCAACTTAAAATATCCTCTTCTTCCTCAAAATCTATTTGGGGTTGATCCTCTGCTTCTGATTCCATGCAAATGCTCACTGTTTGCATCATACTAGTATTCCCTTGATTGTCTGGGCCTTCTTCTAAATGAATTTGTGTCGGCTCCTGCCCTTTCTTTTGTACCCACATGGTGTCCTTACCCCAATCATGAATGACACTGGCATGCCTCAGCCAAGGTCTTCCAATTAAGAGGGGAAATCCTCCTTCAACCTGGGGCAATCTTAAAACCACAAAATCCAGGATAAATAGATTACCTTGTACTTCAAGTGGACTTTTGGGATTACCCCTAAGGGCCTTACTTTGCTCTGATCTGCCAAAGTGACCGTGAAATTTGCAGGTCTTGAAGGGTGGAGTCCAATCCTTTTCATGGTATGTTCAGGCATCAAATTAATGCCAGAACCACCATCTACAATAACACCTTGAAATTCATGGCCCTTGATTGATATTGTAAGCCGAGGGCTTTTATAATCTGTAAGGGGTGCTTCTCCCCTAATTATCCCTTGATGTAAGATAGCAGTCTTAGCCACTAAGCTCGTCGTAGAAGCTTCATCAATTATCTGTAATAATTCTGACCTGAATTTCCCATCCATCTTTATTAAATCAAGAATACTAACCTCCTTTTTCATGGACTTGAGCAGTCTGGAGGCTTCTGATTCCTTAAGAGCTTGGGCTCCATTTGACTTATCCAACTCCTCATGAGCCCTGCTGAATGCCTGTCCAATGACATCACTGGTACCTGTGCAATTTTCCTTTTTCCTTGTGTCTGCACTTGTGGTGGCTAGGTCTTCGGACACACCTTTGTCTCTGTTTAATCCATTAATCAATGATTCTTGACCCATGTCCACTGGAGCCTTCCCCTTGCTTCTTGTCTGCACAGTAAAAGAGTCAATTTCCTCTAACTGCACCACCCTGGTAGATGGTGACGGCACCTTAACTTGATTTGCCATTTCTTCTTCCTGCACTGAAATCATTTGGATATGGGGCCCTGATGAAGAGGCTTGATTCTTAGGACAACAATTTGTATAATGGTCTCTGGCCTCAGGGCAATTCCTGCAAGGAGGTGCATTCTCTGGTAGGGTGCACCTACTTTGGTAGTGCCCACATTCTCCACACCTGAAGCAAATAATTGGCCTTCTAGGCCCATTTGCAAGGTTAGTTCTTGGTCTAGGATTATAGTTATTACCTTGGTTTGTTGCTGCTGCCATTACATTTGCTGGTGGCAAGAGCCCGCCTTGTGTCCAGTATGTCGTTGTCTGTATTCCCCTTGATTGGCATTCATGGGCCTCATGCCCAATCTTTCTGCATAATTGGCAAGTCACATTTAGCAAAGGACATTCACTTACTATATGTCCTTGCTTACTGCACATGGAGCACCATAGTCCGTTCTTAATGCCGCCTCCTTTTAGTTCTTGCAACTCCTGCCTCAGCTGAGCTAGTTCCTCTGCTTGGGCTTCCTCTTCCTTTTGTAGCTTGAGGGCTTCAATCTCTCTTCTCAGCTGGGCTACAGTAGTCTCCTCCTCTGTATAGGGCTTATTCCTCTTCAAGCCTTCCAGTTCCCTTCTTAACTGGCTCACTGGGTCCTCCAGTTCTGTACCATATGATAGTTGGGAAGACGTTGTACCATACTGGTGCCTTATTTGTTCCAAGCGGGTGGCCGTATTGATGAATTCCTCAACAGAGGCAGTAGGTAGCACCAACTCTTTTATTTTGCATTGGGTGACCACAGGTAAAGGTTTGGCCAACCACTTCTTGACAAAGAAGTCGTGTGGTGGATCCGGTAATTTAGCCATTAATGCTTTTGCCCTGGTCACGAATTCGGGGAACTTCTCTCCTGGACCCAACTTCAAGTTTTCCAATTCTTCTATAATGATCTCAGCCGTGTTGCCCTGCTGAAATTGATTCTTAAAGGCCTCTTTCATCAAATCCCAAGAGGTAAAGTGGTTTTCGGCAAACTGACTAAACCACTTGTCTGCCAGACCTTCCAATGTGGCGGGGAAGAGTATCAAGAAAGCATCTTCCCTACCCATTAGTCCCCTAGTCTTACATAATGAAAGAAATCGTCGAATGTGCTCATCTGGGTCCTCATGGGCTAAACCTCTGAAGGAGGGGAATTTTATGTTTAACCTGGAGAGCAAGATTTCTAGGTCCACCTGTCCTGCCATGCTTCCTACCGACGAAGTCGATGAAAGTGGACTCGATGATCTTCTGTTTGTCTTTCTTCTTGTCTGCTTGCACTTGATTCTCAAGGTTTGTGACCGGGTCGCGGTCATGAGCTATTCATAGTGTACTTAAAATGAGATCTTGATAAAAGGATGTACCTTTTGGCCCACTGGAGTAATGTTGTCGACACTGGAATGTTGTCCTCCAATGGCAATATATATTCTCCTATGCTCAAAGCTCCTTGGAAGTCCCACCGTGCGTGCCAAATTTGTTGGGGATTCGGGGACAAGAAGGAGTTTGAGGGTTTGTAGGAGAAAAAAAAGAGATGATGAAAATGGAATAACAGTGAGAACTTCTGCAAAGAAATACTCTTGGAAACCTTGAATATTAATTATCCTTCAACCATTACAATGACTGCGCACAGCCTAATCAATGACTAAATACCACTTCAGAGAGCATCAATTACCGAAGACCAATTATCTCAAGTCTTCCAGCGGCCGTGCACCAATCCTTCACTTGCTTCCCGCTTCCCTTGTGCACACCTTGCACTAAGCTTCCGCCAAGCTAAGGAATTGGTATCACTGCACACGCACGCAATAGCCCTTGGAACTCTTGGAATCCAGCCCGCCTTCTCTCTTCTCTGCACCCTTTCCTCTTGGCACCTCTTGCACTCTTGAATGTCGTCAGCACACTGGAGGCTCTTCTTGCTTCCGCTCTTGCTCCTCTGAAGCTCTCTCTTGCTCCCAACTCTTGATGTGTAAGAATAGCCTTTGTCCTTCCTTTTTTTTGAGAGTCCGCCGGTTCGCGCACTCTAACTGCAGTACAATCTTGGTGTCCTTTCAATGTCCCAAGATTGTCTATTTTAACTGGTCCTCAACGATTCGCTACTTTGTCTTGTAGTGACTTTAGAACAAGAGTGACTTTTAAAATAAAATTTTGATTGGGCGGCCTATTTCCACCTTTTCGTACGCGGCCTTCCACCTTCACTTTTCCTTTTAATTCTTTTTCCTTTTTCACCTTAAGATTTAGATTCAACCTTTGAACCTTAAGAGGAAAAATACCTTGTACCTTTAGTTTCAACCGGCTAGGGCTCTACAACAACCCTGCAAAGCACATACCAATATATGGAAGGTCAAATCAATTCAAATGTTCAAGGGCATCACTATTACCAATCCACCTTACAAATTGAAAGAAGAAATCTAGGGAAGAAGGTGAGTAGACTGGTCAACTATGAAGAGAAGAACTAATGATGAGAAATCATCCTCATATGAGGAACAAAAAAGCGAAAAATTGATGAATCTCCCACGAAAACTCTTGCACCTGATTCAGATGATAATGGAAGGTGGGATAAATTAGCTCAAGTAGAAGATCTACAAGAAGAGAAATAGGAAGAAGAACACGTAGTTATGAAACCAATGGATGTGTTAGTTATCAGATCCCCAAGGCCCTACCTTGATTTCCCAACTACACTTGTGGAAATAGTGTCTATAGACACTACAAAAGGAGTGACTATGAAAACATCATCTGAAGAGTGGACTGTGGTGCCTCTAAAATCAAAATAAACTATTCAAGTAAGTACTACTATTACACGTGTGCTAACATGAGGTATATTTGGAATTCAAAAGGATATTTCAACAAGTTATTGTAGGCTTTTTGTGTTCTATTAAAAAAATTGTGT
Organism: Ceratopteris richardii; assembly: GCA_020310875.1. NCBI lineage: Eukaryota > Viridiplantae > Streptophyta > Polypodiopsida > Polypodiales > Pteridaceae > Ceratopteris > Ceratopteris richardii. The sequence continues at coordinate 166,961,398 of CM035407.1, forward strand.
AGTCATCTAAGATGGTCTTGATAGCCTTTGGGAAAATTGCTTGAAAACACGATGGAATTATGGGCACAATTCTAGTCATTTCCCTAGCTACCTCGGTGTTTTCTTGGTTTTGATTTTGTAGCCTTGTGTTCTCCTCATGTCTTGCAGCTAAGTGGATTCTAGCAATCCCATGTTGTAGATGAGCTTAGCATTTCATTCCATCTGGACACATAAACTATCTACCAATTGTTGTACCATTCTTTCCTTACTATTCCAATTGTGCCTATAATGAAATGTGAGGGTCCTTGAGAGTAGTGTATAGAGCATTACGGGATGCATTCTCTACCATGAGCGCATTCACTTGAGTTTGTAAGGAGTATCCTAGGCTTGCAAGTTGTCATTGAGTTGACAAGGAGTTGCTATTCCTCACAAATTGGGCTCATATAGAAGCATTGTCAATGCACATGAAGAGAAAACTGGATTCATATGCACAAATGCTAGTGTCTGGGGTGAAAATGTAGTGGGGCTTGGAAAAGGGGGCAAGAATGCATGGGTCCTTGGGCATAGTGGTGGAGGGGAATGGGGAATAATGGTAGATGTGAAGTAGGGAGAGGGGGTGAGAACATTAGCAAAGATGGTGATATATCCATAGGTTCTGTTATTGGTTCTTGTGATGCCACTATATTGAATAGGGGGATGGGAGTGTATATGGCTCTAGTAAAAAATGGTGTTGTGGTTTGTACATATTGGAAAATTGGCTCATTTGCTTGAGTTATAAAAACCAAGAGGGAACTGAAGAATGAAGCCCATGTGTTGATTGTGGAGATGGGTGTCTTTGAGGCTAATGGAGAAATGGAAACTAGAGGACATATAGGTGATGGAGGGGTTTCTATTGTGGATGGGACTAGTTGCTCTGTGGGGATAATGGGTGAGGAGGTTGTAATGATGGGTGGCATAGTTTGGCAAGGGGGTGTTTTGAAATTTGAGATGATATCTTTTGACATTTAAATTGTGGTTAGCGATGGTGAGTGTGCTATGGCAAAGGTGGTAGTGTGAATAGGTGGGATCAAAGGTGGTGCATTGTCAAAAGGAACGAGATAAGGAAGAGAGCTCACACACACACACACACTCTCTCACACTCAAAAAAGAGCACACACATACAGATTGAGGCAAGGAAGAATGATATTCTTGTTCTTCTTCTTATTCTATTACATAAAAGGAATGTACAAGAATGACCTAAAATGACAATACAACAAGTGCAATATATAAAGAATAATACATAAGAAAAATCCTAATGTCTGCGAATGAGTGAGTTGGCAAGAATTTAATGTGCCATCACTCTCGGTAGATAAATCTAGTAAAGATCAATGAAGTATCCCTGACATATACCGATGTGACCACTATACATGTTAGAGAAATGAAAAAGTGATACGTGTCATCCTAGATCATCACATGTTGAGCTTGATATCTCAACCATTCCCCCTCAATTCAATGTGATGTCCTATAATCCAAGCATCTTCAGCTTTTTAGCTCCAAGTGCTATATTGAAAATATTAGCAACCTACTCATCCGTTCTCACATAAATAAGATCAATGTCACCTGCTAACACCTTGTCTCTGATGAAGTGATAATATACCTCGATATGCTTTATTCTAGCATGAAAAATAGGATTCCGTGCTAATTGTATGCTGCTAAGATTATCACAATAGATGGTGATAGGCTTTTTCACTTCCACACATAAATTTGCAAGTAGCATCTCTAACCATGATGCCTCACATGCTGCCATTGCAGTGCTTCTATACTCAGCCTTTGTACTCGACAAAGCAATAGTGGGTTGCTTCTTACTAGTCCATGTAATAGCTTCACTGCTAAGTGAGAATAGAAATCCACTAGTAGATCTTCTATCTGGAATGCTACCAACCCAATCTGCATCAGTGTATCCCTGAACCTGCAAATCTACACCAACTTCATAAAACAATGCATAATCCAAAGTAGCACTCACATAACGTAGAGTGCACCTTAGAGCATCTAAATGTGGCTTCCTGGGAACCTACATAAATTGAATTTCAAGTCCAATAGTGTATCTTAGATCAGGCCTTGTAATTGTGAGAGATATCAAACTTTCCATAATTTTCCTGTACATAGTAGCATTTTCCAATGCTTCACCTGATGTAGTATCCAACTTCAAATTATGATCTAATGGCATAGAAATTGGCTTACAATCAGCCATACCATACTTTTGTAGCATATTCAAGGCATATTGCCTTTGCAGCATCCATATACCTATTTCTATATGTATAAACTCAACGCCCAAAAAATAGCATAGCACACTAAGATCTTTCATGTCAAATTCTTGCATAAGGAGTTGCTTTACCTCTTTAATGCTTGCTTCATGGTTGCCTCCTACAATCAAGTCATCAACATAAATAGCCACAATTGTGATGCCATCATCATCCTTCCTTGCATATAGTGAATGATCTGCATCACACATAGAAAACCCAATGGTAGTTAAGTAGTCAACAATCCTTGCACGCCAAGCATGAGGGGCTTGTTTAAGCCCATACAAAGCCTTTTGCAACCTGCAAACATATTCTGGGCGTTTTGAATCTTCATATCCTTGTGGATGGTCCATGTATACTTCTTCCTGTGACTCACCATGTAGGAAAGCATTCTTTACATCCATCTGATGCAAAGTCCATTCTTTTGCTGTAGCTAATGCAACAAGTGTTTTGATAGTAGAAATTTTGGCTAAAGGGCTGATATTTTCTCATAATAAATGCCATATGCCTGTGCATATCCTTTTGCTACCAATCGTGCTTTTTACCTACTTATTCTACCATTAGCATTGTGCTTTACCTTGTAAACCCACTTGCAACCTATGGATTTCTTTCCTTTAGGCAATGGAACTAGCTTCCATGTATCATTTCTATAAAAAGTAGACACCTCCTCATCCATAGATTTTTCCCGATGTGCATTTCCAATTGCATCTTCAAAACAAGAAGGTTCAACATCTTGTATTACCTTGGTCATGTAGGCACAATGACGAGCCATATAACTGTCGTAGGTCAATCATTACATAGAATTCTGCATCCTCCCAGATCTTCTTGGTCCTGGGTCACTTCTCGTTGTATCATCTGCATGTGTCTTTCTAACTCCTGGAGTCTTCACAGAGGGCAAGCCAAGTTCCTCATCAAGGCTCTTCTATGAACCGCTTGAATCTCCCTCAATGCCTTCAAAACTTGTAGATGTTTTGCTACCAGTAGAAATCTTTTCTTTACCTTTCTTTGATGTAGTTGATGTATTTTTTAGATTGAAATTTCCACACAATCTTCCACTCCATGGATTTGAGTTGGAACTATTGCTTGGTGATACATCTGGTCCACTCAAAACTTGAGATTCTACACTTGATTTTTTAGCATTTTCTTCATTTGGTTCAAGATCAAGTCCATCTTTGGCATTTGCATAGAAGCTTGACATTTCCTCAAACACCACATCTCTGCTTACCTTCACTTGTCGTGTGAGTGTGTTATAACATCTATACCCCTTTTGTTCAAGGGAGTATCCAATGAAGATACATTTTTTTGCTTTTGGATCAAGCTTCATCCTCAACTCATCTGGAAGATGTACATATGCAATACATCCAAATACTTTCATATGTGATAACTTTGGCTTTTTACATGTAAACTTGTCTTTAGGTGTAACTTGATGTACAACAATAGTTAGAGTTCTGTTCATGATGTATACAACATTATGCACAACTTCTGCCCAATAATAATGGGGCATATTATTCCCAACCATCAAAACTCTTTCTATTTCTGCAATATGTCTGTTTTTGCGTTTAGCAATGCCATTTTGTTGTGGTGTGTACCTGCATGAAAACTGATGCCGAATTCCATGACTTTTAAGAAAGTTGGTGAACTCATTTGACATGTATTCACCTCCTCCATCAGACCTTTATATCTGAATATACTTTCCTGTTTGCTTTTCCACCATAGCCTTAAAATTATGGAAGTGAGTGAACACCTCAGGCTTTTCTTTCATGAAATATAATTTCTGTGTATGGTCATCAATGAAAGTAACATAAAACCTGGAACCTCCCATAGATGTGGTCTTTGCAGGACCCCAAACATCTGTATGTACTATTTCTAGTACATTCTCACTAACATGCTTGTCATGCAAAAATGATGCTCTTGACTGTTTACCAAATTGACATGCTGCACATACCTTTTGCATTTCTGCAACTTTGAAATTTGGTAGTCCATTGACAATCTCCTTGGATTGCATCGATTTCAATGTTTGCAAGTTTGCATGTCCTATTCGTTTATGCCACATCTCTATATCAACAATAACTCTTGGACCTTTTGCAAACATGGCTACAATCATTTTAGGAGTTTTCACATTTAAGGTGAACATCCTACCCACTTTTTTCCTTTGGCAATCAATCATCCATCCTGTTTATACTCTTCTACATATAACCCATCAACATTGAGCCTGACTTGTAATCCTTGGTTAGCCATTTGTCTAACAAAAACCAGATTCTTTGTTATATTTGGAACATGCAGCACATTAGCAAGATGTTTTACCTTTTTCTCCTCCATAGACAATGCTATGTTTCTTGTATGCTCGATAGGGTGTGATGTTTCATCGCCTGTTTCAACATATCCAGGAATTGGTAATTTCTACAAACTACTAAACCATTCTGCATGACTCATCATGTGATTTGAAGCACCTGAATCAACATAACAAACATTTTCATTCGATTTCAAAACATCAACAAACATTGTATTCATCATGTGATGTTGAACCATGAACAAATTCTCAGAATCATATGCAATTGTGGATGCATAGTTTTTTTGCTTCCTTCTGTTATTTTGATTCTTCAACCTGCAATCACATTCAAAGTTTCCATGTTTACCACAATTCCAACATCCTTTACTATCATTACCTGAATCATTTCTTTGGAAATTTCTATGCTCTCTTTGGCTCACCCTGCCTTGAAACTATCCTCTACTTTTTGCATGATTCTTATATTGACCTTGGTCTTGGTTACTATTTCCTCTTCCACTTCCGAAGCCTCTACCTTTGTCTCTTCCTCTACCACAGTACTATACCTACTCAAATCTAGGTTTTCCTTGGGAGTTCAAGTCCTCACCAAGATTCATTTATTCAATAATCAACATGGAAACCAAATAAGCTAAATTCAGAATATTTTCCCTCTTCTAAATAGATTTTGTGAACTGCTCATATGCAACTCCTAAACCACGAAGGAACACTTACACCTTATCATCATCATCTACATTCATGCCAATAGATGCAAGTGAATCACATATGCTTTTGATTTTCAAGGTGTAGTCACTTACCGACATGCCCTTTTTCTCCAAATTATGTAGCTCGTTCTTGAGTTGCAATTTATGTGCCTTTGTATTCATCTCACACAAAGTGACCAAACTATTCCAAGCCTCTTTTGGAGTCTTTGCATCCTGTATGTGTCCAATCATGCTATCCTATATGCAAACAGATAGCCAATACATTACCTTTTGTGCTCCTTGATTCCATTCTTCATATGCTCTTAACAATTCTGCAGTCTGATTCCTCTCTGCTAACTGTGGAGCATTTTCATTCTCTCCTTCGATGTACTTCTAGTAGCCTTTTCCCATCAAGAAATTCATCATTCTGAATCTCCAAGCATGGAAGTTGTTCTTGTCCAGCTTATCGCTCATAAGCTGACTCATTCCATCTGCGTTTTCCATTTCTACAACAATTCATAACACTACAAAACACTACAAGCAGTACTTCTGCTTGAACATTTTTGCACTATGATGTGACATTTCAATCTCAGAAAGACACAATTTTTGTGTACCAATAGTACACAAAATCCCTTGAAATTATGGATCTCAAATATATGAGTGTTTTCAAACATGACAAAAAGTTACAATTTTGCAAACTCATCTGGTTTTTCTATGGGTCCTACCATGCAGGATTGAAACCGAGGTTGAGGTGGCTCTAAAAATATGATATGACAAAAACAAGGGACCTCAAAGGGATAATTCTAAAAAATATTTTGATGCCTTCTACCTTGATGCCAATTTTCATAGCAATCAAAGGTCGTTTGTGAATCGCACTTTCTCCACACCTTCTCACACACTCTTCACCATCCGCCTTCTCCACGAGCTCTCTATAGCCACACTGGCTCTGATGTGAAGAGATGGATAGGTATGTGTTTGAAGATGAAGAGGTATTGCAAAATCCTTGATCTACACCAGCCAAATGAACTCCAGGAGTATAATGGTGGGCCCTTTTAGCTTGCCAATGGATGTATTAGACACCCTATGTACCTTGGAAGATCACTCTCAAACGATAGATCAAAACAGATAAGTTGGAGTTAGCTCAGAGGTGAAGAACTTGCTATTTTGGTTCATACACCTGTCTAGTGTTTTGCATAATTCTTTGAGCACAACAACAATTAGCTTAATTCCTCTTGGGTAAGTCTAGTTAACTTAAAGATCTAACTTTCAAGAGTAATCTCATAAAAAATAATGAACCACACATTGAGAAAGATGTTTAACAAGTGATGACATCATCGCGATTTTCATGGGCTGCTACAATAATGAGACCAGTGAGCAGAAAAATGCACATAACTCCAGAATCAAATGATTATGAATTTTTTTTTGCTTATACTAGACAGTATGCTGAATCCAAAAAACTTTAAATCATTGAATTTGGGTAAGTACACACTGAGAAAAAGCTCTGACAAGATGAGTAAAAAGTCGGGTACTTGACAGAGAAGTGAAAATGAACAGACACTGTTGACTTCAAATGAACATAATTGAAGATTGAAACACCCAAATGAAATGAAAATTGGTGAGCATATAGTAGACTTATAGATCTAACTTTACGAAGTTAAATCACTTGAAATGATGCACCAAGCTCAGAGAAACCATCTCTGCAATCTGACTTAGAAAACTGAGAGATATGGCAGTGAGTAGTACACTTCACAAGAACATGGAAATATGAACTCAAATGATCATGAAAATGAAAGTATATTGCTTGTACAATACAATGGACTTACTGATACATATGTGTATCTGATCTTTGATCTTCTTCATACCATCTGCATCATTTTCTGTCAATATAATATCATCTACATATACACATAGGTAGATGATCTTAGAATTACTCTTTTTAATAAAGAGTGAAGGATCTGCCTTGCTTGGTTGAAAGCCTTTCTCCTGCAAGAATGAAACAAGTCTGAAATTCCAAGCTCTTGGAGCTTGCTTGAGACCATACAATGCTTTGTTAAGTTTATACACATAATCAAGATAAACTTGATTCTCAAAACCAGGTGGTTGTGCCATATATACCTCTTCTGTTATCCAACCATTCAAGAATGCATTCTTTACATCTAGTTGAAGTATCTTCCAATTCTTGGAAGAGGCAATACTAAGAAAAACCCTAATAGTAGACATCTTTGCTACAGGAGAGAAGGTCTCCTCATAATCAATTCCCTGAGTTTGTGCAAAGCCTTTTCATGCTTTGATCTTTTCCATCTGAGATTCTTCATCATCCTCTGAGGTGTCTTGTTCTTCAATCTTTGGTTGTTCTCTACCAAGCTTTGGAAAATCTTCTTCAAGATCATATGGTAAATTGACCTTCCTGCATGAATCTTCATACCATGAATTGTTTTCATCAAAAACTACATCTCTGCTTACCAAGAATCCTTTGTTGGTAGGGTTGTATAACCTGTAGCCCTTTTGATTGTTGTCATATCCAATAAATACACATCTTTCTACCTTTGGATCCATCTTGCCTCTAACCTGTGAAGGAACATGAGCAAAATCAATACATCTAAAAATTTTACAATGATCTAAGCTTGGCCTTCTTCCATTCCAAGCCTCATATGGAGTCCTCCCATCAAGGGATTTTGAAGGCAACCTGTTAATCAAGTAAGTGGCTGTAGGTGCAGCCTCAGCCCATAGATAATTAGGCAAATGCTTTTCATTTAACATAGACCTTGCAGCTTCAACAATTGTCCTATTCCTCCTTTCTGCCACTCCATTTTGCTTAGGAGTGTACCTTGTAGTTACCTCTCTTTTGATTCCTCTTTCTTGAAGAAAAGAATCAAACTCATGGGAGAAGTATTCTCCCCCTCCATCTGACCTTAGCCTTTTTAGTGATTTACCTGTTTGATTCTCCACAAGAGCCAAATATCTTTTGAAACATGAAAAAACTTCATCTTTGTGTTTCATAAAGAATAGGATAGTCCATCTGCTGCAATCATCAATAAAGGAGACATAATACCTTGATCCAGATATTGAAGCTTCCTTGCTAGGTCCCCATACATCTGTATGAACCAACTCCAAGAGATCTCCATGCATATAAACTTTCTACATGAATGGTAACCTGTGAGACTTTCCAAATTGACATGCACTACACTTATAAATCATATGTTGTTTTGACAAGTTAGGAAGTCCAAGTACACTTTGGTCCCTGCAAATTTGCTTTAATGAACTTTCACCAATATGTGCTAGCCTTTTGTGCCATACTTCCAATTCTGTGAGTGTCTGACTACCATAATTAAAGAGAGCAATATTTCTAGTGTCTTGTAATTCAAATGTGAAAAATCTACCTGCCTTTTCACCTTTTGCAATTCTTCTGAATCCTTGACTTGGATCTTCAACAAATGCTCCTACTTTTGTGAACCTGACTTGCAACCCTTTCTCTACTATCTTCCCAACACTTATCAAATTCTTTGTAATGGTAGGGACATAGAGTACCTTACTGAGTAGGTTGATGTTTCCATTAGGTGCTTTGACATTGCCTATTTTCTCCACAGGATGTTTTGTGTCATCTCCTGTTTGTACCTCATGCTTATTCCTTGGATCTTCTAAATCTGATAGGAGTGCCACATTTCCTGCCACATGATTTGAACAACTTGAATCTATGTAGAAAACATGCTCATCAGATTTACCTTGTGGCATAGCCATGTTCATGATCAATAATGAATCCTCTTTGTTTGAGTCTTCTATGTAGTTATTGAAGTCTCTCCTTCCTTTGTAGCCTCCTTGATAGTTTGAATGATTGTAGTTGTTGTAGTTGCTATGATAATTGTTGAATGTTCCTCTTGAGTAGCCATAACTTCCTCTATTGTATCCTGTGCATCTTTGATTCTTGGAATTCCTAAAGCAATTTTTAGTTGTATGATTAGTTAGTCCACAAATAGAACATGAGTTGGATTCTTGGGATCTCCCCCTGCCTTGTCTACCTCCTCTTCCTCTACCTCTGCCATGTCTTCCTCTACCTGCATAGTTAGCTTGATATGTACCTACTTCATCATCCACTTTCTTTGCCTTTCCTTTGTTATCTTTGGACTTGCTTTTATCAATGTATAAAGCTGAAGATTGATTACCTTTAGAGCTTTCTTCATTTTTGATAAGCTTTGCCCCTTGAGTAAGTAGTTGTCTAATGAGTGTATTGAAATCAGGTACATGCATGTCCATGTACAAATCCATAGCTGTGGTGAATGCTTCCCACTTGTCATCTGCCTTCAAGCCATTGATGACCTTCCTTACAATTTTCTCTTCATCTATTACCTCTCCAATGCTTCCCAACTGATCTGCTATGTCCTTGAGCTTTGTGACAAAATCAGTCACATTTTGTTTGGGAGCCTTCTTGAGAGTTGTGAAATCCAGCCATAGTTGATGCTTCCTAGCTTTGGTACTTGAAGAGAAGAAGGCTTCAAGTGCATCCCACACTTCGTGAGATGTCTTACAACTTCTAATGTGAGGCAACAAAAAATCTGAGATAGAGTTGAGGAGATAAGACCTTGCAAGTGCATCCTTGGAGCACCATGTGCTCAATCTTTCTTGCTCTTCTTGTGTTGGTTGACTTTTGTTCCTGAAACTTGGCATAACTTCATCTCCAGCCACATAACCATATAAACTTCTACCTTGGAGATAAGCTTCCATTCTTAATGACCAAGCTGAGTAGTTACCTCTGTCCAATTTGTCAATTGATGAAGGAAATCCATCTGCCATGTTGTCCAACCTTGCTCTGATACCACTGTGAAGAGATGGATAAGTATGTGTTTGAAGATGAAGAGGTGTTGCAAAATCCTTGATCTACACCACCCAAATGAACTCAAGGAGTATATGGTGGGACCTTTTAGCTTGCCAATGGATGTATTAGAAACCCTATGTACCTTGTAAAATCACTCTGAAAAAGATAGATCAAAATAGATAAGTTGGAGTTAGCTCAGAGGTGAAGAACTTGCTATTTTGGTTCATACACCTGTCCAGTGTTTTGCATAATTCTCTGAGCACAGCAGCAATTAGCTTAATTCCTCTTGGGTAAGTCTAGTTAACTTAAAGATCTAACTTTCAAGAGTAATCTCATAAAAAATAATGAACCACACGCTGAGAAAGATGTTTAACAAGTGATGATATCATCTCGATTTTCACAGGCTGTTACAGTAATGAGATCAGTGAGCAGAAAAATGAACCTAACTCAAGATTTAAGAATCCAATGATTATGAAAATTTTTATGGTTATACTAGACAGTATGTTGAATTAAACAAGTTTTAAATCATTGAATTTGAATAAGTACACACTGAGAAACAGCTCTGAAAATATGAGTAAAAAAGTCGGGTACCTGACAGAGAAGTGAAAATGAACAGACTGTTGACTTCAACTCAACATAACTGAAGATTGAAACACCCAAATGAAATGAAAATTGGTGATCACATAGTAGACTTATAGAGCTAACTTTATCAACTTAAATAACTGAAAATGATGCACCAAGCTCAGAGAAACCATCTCTGCAATCTGACTGAGAAAACTGAGAGATACGACAGTGAGTAGTACACTTCACAAGAACATGGAAATATGAACTCAAATTATCATGAAAATGAAAGTATATTGCTTGTACAATACAATGGACTCACTGACACATATGTGTGCCTTGGAATCACACCTTGATATGGCATAAAGCTCATCTCTTGGAGGTCTTCACATAGGTCTCTCTAACTACGACTAAAGCTGCCATCTATTTATAGTTGAGCTTGGGAGGCTAACTTCCCTCAATCACTCTCCAATGAATTAGTGATTGATTTGATTCTCTACCTACCACAAATCACGAATTCGTGGCTCCTCTTTCACTTTTTGATCAAGTGGACTCAACCACTTAAGATTCTTTCACTTTTACATTAAGTAAAATCTCAAAAGTTACAAGAAGTAGTTCACAAGTGAACTTTACATTGTCTTTATTTTAAGGCTTCTTCTATGACTTTGTGGGACTCAAGCCAATACTTAGGCTTGTCATAGACTTGCTCCAACATCTGATACCATGTCATGAGGAAGGGGATAAGGAAGAGATCTCACACACACACTCTCACACTCAAAGAGGAGTACACACATACAAATTGAGGCAAGGAAGAATGATCTTCTTCTTCTTCTTCTATTACATAAAAGGAATGTACAAGAATGACCTAAAGCAAAAATACAACAAGTGCAATATATAAAGAATAATACATAAGGAAAATCCTAATGTCTATGAATAAGTGAGGTAGCAAGAAACAAATGTGCCATCACTCTTGGTAGATAAATCTAGTAAAGCTTAATGAAGTATCCTTGACATATATCGGTGTGACCACTATACATGTCAAAGAATCCTGGATCATCACATGTTGAGCTTGATATCTCAACATGCGTGTCCTCTAAGAACTAGTCTAAATGAGATGTTAGGATGTAGAGGTACTTGAATGATGGATCCAAAGACTATTTCCTGGTGTAGTCTACATTGATCATATTGGGCTTGCAGTCATTTCATGAGAAATCAAAGAGCGTCAATGACCCCAATGGCTTCAGTGAGAAAATGCATCATTTCAATGAAAGCATCATTGAATCCATTGTTGGTAAACTCTTGTTCCATGAGGGAGTGGTTTCTTATGCATCCAGTTGGTTTCTTGCTTGAACATCTTCCCTTTGATTATAGATATGTCACAATGCATCCATATAAGCTGGGTTCTCAAATGACTGATCTTCCTCATCTTCTTCCTCCTCTTCTTTCTTGTCCTAGTTATGTTTTCCTCATTGTTCATGTTTCCCGTCCATTCCTATCAGAGAGCTTGTTTAGCTTGATTTTTCATATTCTAGGAGACAAATTGAGTGTTTGAAAATCGGAAGTTCGTTAGAGGGACATTCAAGGGGTTGAAGATCTCAAAGTCAAATGTTAGGCCCATTTTATTTGTGATCGTGTCACAGATAAGAAACATGAATCCCTGTACAATGATGACATCTATATGTGTGTTATGTGCTTCAACAATAACCTATTCTTGGACAATTTCCTCATGTGTGGTGGTAGTTATTGAGCATGGTATTGTGATGGTGAATGGAGGGATGACATATGCTGGTCATGTTGGAGATGGTAGGGGTGGGGGAGGTCTCTGTTGGATGAAGACATAGAATAGTTCCTCACATTCTTTTTATTTGATGGGATGTTGACCCTTCTTCTTCTTTGAATGTTTGAAGTTGTCCTTGAGTTAGCGCTCATTCAATGAGCATTCCGTAGGCTAAACACACATACACAATTTGCATAATGGCACACCAATCATCAATATTTTCATTTTTTGCATATAATTGGTCTATAATCCCCATGGGCAATGGCATGCACATTCTAATCATGATGGAAGAATTTGGTGTGATGGTGGAAATTTTTGTCAACGTTAATACTTCACTTTTCTTCATTTCATGGAGAATGAATGCTTCTTTGTCAGACAGAATGCGGGTTCCAAACATTCACATTGCTTCTCAAACTATCTTGTGAGTGAGTTTGAACTTCTTCAACAATTGGTCCAGAAGAAGTGATGGCACTACAAAATTTCTCGACACATCCTTGTCTCCACCAACTTGCAATGTATGTATCAAAAAATAGCATCTCTAGAAGTCAGGTTTCAATAGAAGTGCAATGAAATAATCAACTAATCCTGCTTTGTCCCAAAAAGGTTGCAACTCACTTGAATTTTGTAGGGTCTCAAGATCTTTAGAGAAGAATTGGAATCTTCCCCATGGATTATCAAATTATAGCTTGGCCTCCCATATATTCTTGGCATCTACTAGGGGATCAACCGATCCCTAGGACTAGTGAGATTTAGTGTGAAACTTGTCAGTGCAATTCATGGGTGGATCCTCAATTAGTATTTCTCCCTAGAAATCCACAAATTTGGGTGGTGGTAGTAACAAATATTCCTCGATGGGAATATACATGCAGTTGATGGGCCCAAAACTAGGTTCTACCAATGCTATGCTCATCGATTGCATTTTGAGTTCTAAGCTCTTCTAACACAAGGAAAACATATTAATATTAAAATAGACTCTAATACCAATATGGTGAGATCTTCGTCCCATTCCAATACTAACATGAATTCTTAGTTTAGCATGTGTTGTGCATTAATCCACTGCCAGTTGCTGTGCCTAATGCTTGTCACTAGACCACCTATATGCGTATTTGGGATTGTGCATGAGCTCAACATGATTTTGGTGTTCTGCATGTTCTTACCATGTGTATGTTGTGTGGATTATCACAAGGTGGTTTTTGCATGTCAGATTTCCTTATGGGATTACAATACGAGTTGAAGGATTTATACAAGTTATTAGTGGGTGATGGAGAGAAGATTGCATGTAGTTGGTCACAAGGCCATTTAAACACCCATTCCCAAATTTTTTTTGTGTGAATGAGTACAAAAATTTATTAGGTGTATGGATTTATGTTGCGTAGGATGATGAATATGAGAAGGCTTGGAGATTGCTAAAGGAGGTAATCTAGAAGGGGAAATATAGGCCTTCAAGCAATTCTTAGGCACCCATACAAGTGAATCATTAGGACATGTCATCCTTTATTTCTTAGGTATCCAAATTTGTTGAATTGTTTGTCATTGATGTCCTTCCTTGTTGATGGTGCTTTGGATTTTGAATGTCTTGCCATCTTGGGGTGTCAAAAGTTGCTTCGGTGGAACAATCGATTGTTGACCTTTCTTCACATACACTTGCTTCATGCTTGGTACACCTTGACTTCTTTGTTTTTATACACACAAGGGTGTAGGTGATCGTTGTTTTTGGTGGTTATTCTATATTTGTATACTTCTAAAGTATGGCTTTGTTGTTTTCATAAGACTTTCTTTTAGAATAGAAGGGGGCTCCAACACTTGAATGGCCTATCCATCATGAAGTGAGGCATTCTGCACATTAGACTTAGGGGAACATGCACAATGTGTGGAGTTACAACTAGAGGATTCATTGGTCTCTAGTTCCACCATAAGGCATTTCTTATCAACCCAAACTTAAAGAAGCCATCTTCAAAGGTTCAAGTCAACTGCAATCATCTTCAAAGGTTCAAGTCAATTGCATGATGATATATCCAATCTTGGAAAAAATATTAAAGGTTCGATGAGATCTTCATCATGGAAAGCTGTCCCCTATAGAGAGTTATATATAGAGACGTATGGTTGGGAGGAGAGTCATCTCTCTAGCACACGATGGTGGTCATAATTATCAGTCACTTGCATTGGTATTAGAGCCCTAGGCAAGGTTTCATGGTGATCTTGTTAGGCTCATCATCTTCCCCAAGGCTCTATGGTGACCTTGATGGCCTCTTCACCTTCTTCTTGAAGCTTTCATGGAGACCTTGAACTCATCATCTTTCTCAAGCTCTAGGCTAGTTTTCATGATGATCTTGTAGAACTATCACCTTCTTAATGATATAAAGCTCTTATGGAGCTATAATTCATGCATTCTTCATCATCCTTTGCATGAGATTAGAATCCCAAATTGCACTTTATTCTCTTTGCATGAGATTAGAATCCCGATTTCTTTATGAAGAAAAATTGTATTATCATACTACACATTCAACCTCATGCAAGAGATGAGATTTCAACTAAAATGGGCATGAAGAGAGTGAAAGGTTCCATCCACTAAGATATTGCCACTATTATACTAGGATCACTATAGCATAGTACTTTGGTTAAATACAATGGTTTCAAATCCGAGCAAAAGAAGATGGTATCTAATAAGCTTGAGTCCTGTATTTGAATTTGGAAGCTTCACAATAGAAAGGTATTTAGCTATCCATTTTTCCAACATGTCTTAGTATCACAAGTTCACCAACTATCTGAAGATGATATAAATTGAAACAATGTGTTCAAGGGAAGGAATGAGAGGGAGTCACATGTGGTTTCATGATGCTATAGAGCCTATCAATTTTCTCTACCCACAACTTGGATATGAAGCTTACTTAAGCTCTTTCAACTCATGCATGAAGATTCACTAGCAATAAGGAGGAAAAGACGCGAGTTAACACATATCTAAAAAAGCAAAACTCATGCATGAGGGTATCTTTGACCCCTCCCAAAAGGTATCATTTGTGATCTAAATTTATTTTTTTTGGACTTACAATTGTTCTTTGGAATATGTAATACAAGGAAACATATCCAAACTTGAGAATATTTCTCGACGGTGACTTTGGGGAGCATCCAAAGTAGCTACTTCCATCATTTTTTCTAGCGAGTGATAATGTAGTAGCTAGTCAACTTTGGACATGCATTTCTCTCCCTTTGGGTATCTGTTTGTCATGATTTTAGCTTATTGGAAAGATATTTTAATAAGCTTTTGAAGGATATAAACAACTGTAGAATCATAGGAGACTAAGTCTATCTAGGTAGTGAATTTGTTCTCAGTTGTCATTTTTTGATGAAGTGTTGAGGAGTATGAATCATGGCTTTTCCATAAGAACCGAGCGTTGGATGGATAAAGCTTTGCAAATGAACCCTCAAGGGTGGAAATTGGCTCTTCTCTTGGGGAAATGGAAGGATGTAACTTGATCTAGAGATAAGTATTTTCCAAGCTAATGTTTGATTTTCAGTACCTGTTTTTTCTCTTTTCTTTCATGTAGAGTGCATTTTATTATCATTGAAGCATGGTAGACATCTTCATTTTTTATAATATTGATGCGAATTAATGAAAGCTATAGTGAAGAGCATACACATATTGAACACACTTACCAAGCACATGCATGCATCTATGAATCATTGCATGGAAATGAATGAAAGTTTGTGTATTTCTGCTTTTGGAAGAATGTTCTATGCACAACATAAACTTTCTTCTTTCTTGAAAAAGATATTTGATGCACTCGAGTTTGTGCACATGCATGGTTATATCTTTTTGAAAGGTAGCAAGTAGAATATTTGTGCATGGATGCATGGGTGCATGCATAACAAGCTCAAGAAGGGAATGAAGACATATTTACAAGGAAGGAGTCTCTATGGATACAGATAAGGAGATGAGGAGATGCCCATTTTCAGAAGCAAAGGACACCTAGAAGAGAGGAGCTTGAAAGACAACTCATGGTGTGCCAAAGATGCATTAGCAAGGTGATATCTACTTAACTCTATCTCTGACTTCCTTCTTCCACACATTAGGAATTGTAAAACATCCCAAGAAACTTGGGATACATTGTCTTCATACTTTTCTTCTAATACAAGAGCAAGAAAGAATCAATTGTGGATTGAGTTTACCACTCAAAGGAAGCAACCCAAGCAAAGTGTTTCAGAGTATGTGACCAAATTCAAAGATGTGGCTGACCAATTGGCAAGCATAGGAGAGGAGATTGAAGAGGAGGAAATAGTGAGGCAAGTAATCAATGGCATCAAGGCAGATGACAATTGGGAAGCCTTCACAACTTCCATGGACTTATACATGGACATGCAGATTTCAGATCTTACCACACTCATGGGACAACTCTTTAACCATGAAGCCAAGCTCAACAAAAATGGAGAACCATCAAGTGGTAATAACTCTTATGTCCTATACACAGATAAAGGCAAGACTAAAGAAAAGGGAAAAACAAGAAGGTAGAGGATGAAGGAACTACTTCTCAAGCTAACTATACAGGGAGAGGTAGGAACTCAAGAGGAAGGGGCAGAGGAGGTAAGCAAGGTAGGGGGAGACCTTTCAACTCCTCCCCATGCAACATATGTGGATTGTCTAATCACACTACATATGAGTGCTATAGGAACTCCAAGAATCAGAGAGGAGGATATCAAAAAGGTGGCTACACACAATCAAGAGGAAGGTTCAACCATAATCAAGGCTACAAAAACAACTACAACAACAATTACAACAACAATTACAACAACAACTACCAAGGAGGCTACAAATCAAGGAAAGACTTCAACAATTACACAGAGGATCAAGAGGATTCCCTTCTGATTATGAACATGACTTCAAAGCAGGGTATGAATGATGAATACCTCTTCTATATTGAATTAGGATGTTCAAACCATGTGGTAGGTAATGTAGCTCTTTTCTCTGACCTTGAGGAACCCAAGGGAAAGCACCAAGTACAAATAGGTGATGGCACCAAGCATTCAGTGGTCAAGGTAGGAAATGTTAAAACTTTTGATGGGAATAGAAATCTGTTGAGTAGGGTTCTATATGTACCTACAATCACCAATAACTTGATGAGTGTTGGACATATTGTGGACTAAGGGTTTGCAGGTTAGGTTCAACAAATATGGAGCATTTGTGGAGGATCCTGACCATGGATTCAAGATAATTGCCAAGGGAGAAAAAACAAGTAGATTATTTACATTTGAACTTGAAGATACAAAGAATATTGCACTTTATAATTACAAGGATCAAACATTATCAGAGCTTGAGATTTGGCATAAAATATTAGGGCATATTGGTGAGAGAACCTTAAAGAAAATATGTAGAGATCAATGTGTGCTTGGGATACCTAATGTATCCAAGCAACACATGATCTATAAATGTGGTGCATGTCAATTTGGTAAATCACATAGGTTACCCTTCACAAAGAAAGGCTACATGCATGAAGATTACTTGTAACTTGTCCACACAGATGTGTGGGGACCAAGCAAGGACCCTTCTATTTCAGGCTCAAGGTACTATGTGTCTTTTGTTGATGATTTCATTAAGTGGACTATCTTGTACTTTATGAAGCATAAGGATGAAGTGTTCAGTTGCTTTAAGAAGTATCTTGGACTTGTGGAAAACCAAAAAGGAAGAAGTCTAAAGAGATTAAGGTCAGATGGAGGAGGTGAGTACTTCTCCAATGAATTTGATGCATTCTTGCAGGATAGAGGAATCAAAAGGGAGATTACTACAAAGTATACCCTTGAGCAAAATGGGGTAGCGGAGAGGAGAAATAGGTTGATTGTGGAAACAATTAGATCAATGCTTAATGAAAAAAGATTACCTAATTATTTATGGGCAGAGAGTGTATCTACCACCACTTATCTTATTGACAGGTTTCCATCCAAATCACTTGATGGGATGACCCCATATGAAGCATGGCATGGTAGGAGGCCATCACTTGATATTTGCAGAATCTTTGCATGCATTGCTTATGTGCATATCCCATCTCAGATCAGAGGTAAGCTAGACCCTAAGGAAGAGAAGTGCATCTTCATAGGGTATGATTTAAATAAGAAAGGATACATGTTTTATAATCCATCCAACAAGGGTTTTATGGTCAGTAGAGATGTTGTGTTTGATGAGAATGACTCTTGGTTTGAAAGTGAATGCAGGAAAGTTAAGTTGCCATATGACTTGGAAGAGGAGTTTCCAAGCCTCACCAAGGAGGAGCCAAGCCAAATTGAAGACATCAAATCAGATGATGAGGACATAATCAATCTAGAAGAATTCAGGGCATGGAAATCAAAGGGAAAGGCTAAGATGAAAAGGTTGGAAGACTTATCTGAATCATCCAACCAAGCTCTAAGGAGATCACAAAGGGAGAGCAAGAAGCCAATCAGATATGGGTATGAAACTTCTTTAGTTACTAAGCATTCCATCTATCTTGCTAAGGATTCATCACTTGAAGAGCCTTCATCATATGAAGAAGCAAAGACCAATGAAAAATGGAAGGAAGCTATGGATGAAGAAATAGAAGCACTCAAGGAGAAGGATACTTGGGAGCTAGTGCCAAAGAAGGAATCAATGAAAGTAATTGCGTCTAGATGGATTTACAAAGTAATTAGGGTTTCTTGTACTTATGACATGTTTATTGTCAACCTAATTAGTTAACACCACTATTCATGCTTAGTCTAGGCTAAGAATTTAGTGATGGGGTTAAGAATGCTTTCAACCTCAAGTCGCTTCTCCCTTTGATCACCAGTTGAATGCCCAGAACATGCATTCCCAAGCTTGCAATACACTTGCCAACTTGCTTTGAACACCCTTGGCTATCTCTTAATGGACTTGTAAAAGTCCCAAGTCTAGATCAAGCAATATCTTTAATTTATTTGAGATACAATTTTGATTTAGGCATTTTTTAAAGACCCAATTACCCCCTTGTATTGTTGAAAAATCCTATGGAGCTCCCTTGGCTTCCTAATCCCACTTGAAGTTCAACTTCAAATTACTCTATCTAAAAATCAACAACATGGGGAAGTCATTTCAATTCAGGCTCCTGGGGTCAAACATACAAACAAAACCTCTCAAGATGTTATGTGATTGTTTAAAGAATCCATAATTGTGTAGGTAAAAGAGCTTCAAAAATGCCAAAATTTAGCCTCGATTCTCAAAAATTATAACCTTAATGTTTTCAGCTGAAATTTTTTGTCTATTGTGATAGATGATATCTATCGCAATATGCCTATCTGTCATAATAGACGGTCTCTATCATAGGTGGCCACCTGTCACAATAGATGGGTGTTGTTGCAGTGAAAAGAGGCACCAAAGAGGAGCCCCAAAATTTTCAAATTAATGGGGGAAATTCCCTCAAAACTATGTAAATGCACTAGAGGAGTCCTCTAGATGCATAATCCCAAATCCTTGTAACATAACTCCTGAGAAATAGTAGGAAATTAGAGATTACTCAATAAAGTGCCGGTCTCTTGTGTGAAAAGACCATTTTTAGGGCACATGTATGTAAGTCACTTTGTGACTCTTTGTAGAGACTTTTTGCCATTGTGAAGAAGGAGAGTTGAAATTTGAATTTGCTTCTTTCTTGCTGATTTCCATCTTCTCTATGATCTTTTGTGTGTGTGTGATGCTTGGAATGTAGGTGTAGGACTGTTAGCTATCCCTTCTCGCCATTTTCAAACTACTATAGTGTGTGTGTGAGCTACCACGAGTTGTGGAGCAAGTGTTGGTGTTTCCTACCATTCACTATTTTGCACATATTTTGAAGAGCATTTGTCAAATTTGAGTAACTACTAGATGCGTCTTGTCGAGAGCTTCGAAATGAACCTATTATTGGCCATATTTAGAGTTCGGAGCTAGGAGAAAAGTTTGAATTTGTGCTTATTGCTGTAAGTGGTATCGCGACATACATTTTCAGAGAGTTAGTGAGTAGGAGAGGTAGTTAAGTCTTTTCACATGCATTGTAGCTCAGCCACTTCTCTTTCCATCATGTGTGCACACGTCCTCATACACTTGGTTCATGTGGCTCTTCTGATTGATAATTGAACGTGTATCAATCCACCACTATATGCATTGTGGGGCGATTGAGATTTAGTCTCATCGACACAAGTCCCTAAGGCTTCACGACTTAGCTACACATGTTTTTGGTGCCGTTACTGGGGAACAAACTTAACCAAGGTGCCTTCGTGATGGTTATAGCTCTAGAGTGAAGGAATCGTACTTGTAGAAGTGAATTCATTCAGTGGCAAGTAGTCAAGCACTTCAACACTTGTTACTTCACACTCTTGAGGTGTGTGTAATGAGTTTTTAGGTTTAGGGTTAGGAGTCAAGAAGGAAGGGAAGAGTTAGGGTTAGGTTAAATAGAGGAGTAGAGTAGGAGGAAGTTGGAAACATTAAGAAAAATCCCAAAAATTATCAAAATTAGTGTACAGTAGGTCTCAGGTATCCCAAAACTATAAAAACCAAAAGAATGAGTTCATTTGACACGTGTGAGAGTAGGCATCGTGAGCAGAGTAGCGATCGGTATTGGCTGAGTGGTATCGTGCCTAGCAAGCTAAAAAGCAACCTTGAGAGCTCAAATCTTAGGCAAGACATCCTTGAAGGTAAGCAACAACAAGTCTTTGATATAAAATTTACTTCAGAAACACCACCACACGTGATTTGAATCCTTTCTGGTATTGTGGGTAGAATAGAGGGCTTTTGGAGAGTCTTTCCATGACATAGAGCGGCAAGAGTGAGGAGGGGTGAGAACTGAACCTAATTGCACAAAAAATTTTGAGTTTAGAGCAATATTGGCTGAGGTATAATGGTCGGTTGAGTTTTGGTATCGTGATACCAAAATTCCATAGCATCGCGATACTCGCCTGGTATCGTATCATGGCATACCCACTTGAGGTATCACGATACCATTCATATCGTCAAGTTGGTATCGTGATCGTGATCAGTTGGTGATATCATATCGTGGTCCACTCAGAATCATATCATCTCGTTTACGGTATCGTATCGTCGACCGAGCAGTATCGTATCGTATGCACCGTTGGTATCGTATCGCCGACTTATTATCGTATCACCAACTTAGTATCGTATTGTGCAGAAATGTGGTATTGTATCGCCCAACCTCTCTGATATTGTATCATCCATTATTACAGTATCGTATCGTGAGGGATTCAATATCGTATTGTCTCCAAGCCAGTATCGTATCGCGACTTTTGTATTGTGTGAAAAACTGGTATCGTATCATCCGACTAGTCTAGTGTTGTATCGTGAGGAATCCAGTATCGTATCGTCTAGTGGTTAGGTATCGTATCGTCGAATACAGAGGTATCGTATCGTGTCAACTCTGGTATCATATCATCTCATTCGATGGTATCATATCACCAGAGGTTTTTGGTATTGTATCATGCTGAAATCGGTATTGTATCGACTGTGTGGTATCGCCAAGAGTGGTATCGTCCAGAACCTATCAAGTCAATTAAGGAAAAATTTGGAAGAAGTTGAAGGGCCAAGTGAGGGGAAGTAAGAAGCCAACATAGGCCTAGAAGGGTGAATGAACTTGAGACCAGGACGCGTGCTAAGTAGTTGAAGGAGTGTATTTCATCTGTAGGAAGTGCAACCCAAGCAAGTCAGCACTCTATCTATACAGACACTTCAAGTGATTCAAAGGAGGAGATTCCCATGGCCTTAGAGGATATGCATGGTTCTGTCCCTAGGGAGAACTTTATGTCAACTATAGAGGGGGAATATCGCACCTCTTTGCAATATGTGTCCACTAATCTCCAAGGGATCCCTATTTACCTAGATGGCTTAAAAGGGTCTGTAGCAAGGATGGTGAACTCCAATGAATTACCAATAGTGCCCAAAACCGTAGTCAAGTATGAAGGAGGAGTGTACATGGATAAATTAGGTCACATTTATGTGGTAACAGAACATGCAGATCGGATCAACGAGAGAGGAGGATTGGAAGGACAAGGAAACTCAGGAAGACCTAATCCTGAAGAGTTAGTAACTATGCCGAGGCAAGTCAGTGGTGACTCAAGTCTGGAGAGGGGATTTGATACCTCAAGATGATTATCTATTAGACGTCTACTTAATCCACGGGTTAGACTTAGTATTACAAACTGACTCACCCACACGCGGAGAGGAAGAAAGCCCAATGACTTTCTACGAGTTAAAGGATCCCAAAGATGAGTCTAGAGTCACCTACCTAGACCAGAAGCAAAGAAGGTATTGGCTAGTGGATGCAGTTGATAGAGCTCAGTTGAAGTATATGGGTTTGCATGTATTCCCTTCTCGAGAGTAGGCAACTACATCCCAAACTCCTTTTGGAATGCATCAAGAGCTAGAGAATACATTGTCAGGACAAAGGAGCCAACAAAGTGTTCCTAACCAAACTCATGTGTAATTTACAATGCCATGAGTACAATCACACAATCAACCCACCTAGGACTAGGCAACCTGAATCGGCCACCAGTGAGGCAAAGAACACAACCAAGAGTGCATCATGGAATACCTCCAATTAGACCAGCAATTCCTGTAATGCATAAACCACGAGAACCAATAAGAAGACTAAGACCAATTCAAGTGGCCAAATGTATGAGAAATCACTACGATTGAATGGGAGAACCCTATGATCACATAGATGAGTTTAAACAAGTATTACAGGCCAAACAAGTGGATGATTTTTTTGTGCAGTATGAGTCCTTTGGACTTATCCTTACAGGGACGGCTTTGACTTGGTTCCAACCACCTCTCAGAATCCCTTTGGGACACAACAAGAGATAGAACATACAATGTTAGGACAGACAAGCCATCGGAGTGTTCCAAACCGAACCCATGTGCAATTTACAATGCTAGGACTTCAATCCTGATGGAGAGTGTTAATCTCCAAAAGAACAACCTACTCTTGAACTTAGAACACCTCTATATCAAGAGTAAGTCAAAACCTTCACTTAATTAGAGGTCCAATCTCCAAATTATCAAATCTGAGAAAATATGTGAAGAAGATGAAACACAGAAAAGTCTGTTGCAGAATTTCTTCACATTAACTTATCAAATGTGTAAAGTTTTTGATGAAACTTTGTACGAATCATCTTCTAGAGATTGCGCATCACCTCCAAGTTGAATCACTTCAAAAGCTTTAGTATAACTTGAGAAATTGTCTTCACAAGTTACCTATGTCTGAATCTGCACTTCTGAGAAGTCGATTTAGACACCCCTAACTTCTTAACTTTGGTTCTCACAATATCTAACCCGTTTTGCCAAATGCTTTTAGCCACGAGTAGATCACCTTCCAACTTAAAGATTAAGTGCTTGCTTGCACAAAACTTTAAACTATGGAGTGAGCACTGACCAAAAGATTAAACTCGAAATTTGCGCCTGTTTCAGAGAACTGTAGACACTCAACACATATGAATGTTCCTACTCACAATTCTCCTAGCCTGTTTACAATTAGACTTTGAAATTCAGGTCACAGGCTCATTAACTAACAACTTAGATATCCTCAAAAGGATTTCACAATTGATCAAACACAGAAGGAGCAGACACGAAAAGATCGGGCGCAATATTTCTTCATTAACTCAGAAAATTACAACTGAGTGATGAGAGCTAACTCAAACTAACTTTTCTCTATCTCTTGACTCCTATCTTCTTCAAACTTGACTTCTACATATGCTCTCATACATGCCCCGACTTTTCTCAAAGTATTTATAGATAATTTGTACAAGATTCTTACTCAAACAAAGATCTGAGTCACCTATGACTATACTAATGTACATATGTGTACACTTCTCTTATCCTCTGAATATGTCTTTCTTCCAAGCTTCAATGGTTGATCCTTCCTTCACTCTTTAACCTTCCAAGTCTTCAATTGGTGATTGGTCTGCACCAACAGCTCCCCCTCAATCATCAATTGAGGTTTTCTCCTTTCTTCTTTATACCTGCCATGTCTTTAAACTTCTGTAGCTTTGGTCCATCCAAGCTCTTTGTAAGCATATCAGCTATCTGATCTTTTGTTGAAGTATGTATGACTTCAATCTCCTTATCCATCACTTTCTCTCTTAGAAAGTGATACTGAATTTCAATGTGTTTGGTCCTGGCATGAAAAACAGGATTAGCAGCTAAATACAATGAACTCATGTTATCTCCATATATAATTGGTATCCCATGCACAATGTCAAAACTCTTCATCAATGTCTTGACCCAAATTACTTCCTTTGCAGCTTCAACCATGCCTTTATACTCTGCTTCTGTAGAAGATAAAGCAACTGTATGTTGCTTCTTGGAACACCATGAGATAAGTTTATCTCCCACATAACACATGTATCCAAATGTAGACCTTCTATCATCTGGATTACCTGCCCAATCTGCATCACTATAAATTTTGATATTTGTATCTGAGGTAAACCCATAATACAAACCTTCATTGAGTGTACCCTTAATGTACCTCAACACCCTTTGTCCTGCAATCCAATGTTCTTTCCTTGGGCAATGCATAAATTGAGACAAAACCCCTACTGCATATGATAAATCAGGTCTAGTTAGAGTAGCATAGATAAGGCTACCCACCAAACTCTGATATTGTCTCATGTCCTTGAATTCTTCACCTCCATACTTACTCAATTTGTGATTCACCTCCATAGGTGTAGGTGCTACCCTGCAATCATCCATTTTAAACTTGATTAACAAGTTCTTCAAATACCTTTCTTGGGTCACAAATACTCCATGTTGAGTATATGTAATCTCCATGCCCAAGAAGTATGATAAGTCTCCCAAGTCACTTATCTTGAACTCCTTTTCCATTTGCCTCTTGAGCTTTTGTATTCCTTCTTCATCTGTACCTGTAAGAATTATATCATCAACATATATGCACATGTATATGAAACCATTTTCACTTGCCTTGACAAGCAAGCTACTATCTGCTTTAGACACCTGAAATCCAAGTTCTTTTAGGAACTTCACAAGTCTATAGTTCCATGCCCTTGGGGCCTGCTTCAAACCATACAAAGCTCTCTTGAGCTTGCACACATGATCTGGATACCTTTTATCTCTGAACCCTTGAGGTTGCTCCATGAATACATCATCTGAAATATAACCATTCAAAAAAGCATTCTTCACATCAAGTTGACATAGCTTCCAACCTTTACATGCAGCAATAGCAATAAGTGTCCTTATAGTTGTCATCTTTGCCACAGGACTATAGGTCTCATCATAATCAATACCATATGTTTGAGCAAAGCCTTTGACAACAAGTCTAGCTTTGTATCTAGACACACTTCCATCTGCAAACCTTTTTGTCTTGTAGACCCACTTGCATCCAATAATCTTCTGACTATTTGGTTTAGGAACCAAATCCCAAGTTTGATTCTCCAATAGTGCATCATATTCCTCCTGCATAGCATTCTCCCATTTTTCCTTACCTTTTGCCTCTTCATATGTAGAAGGGTCTTCATCTGTATTCACCATATAAGCATAATCTTTTGTGGCTAGAAATGAAGTATCATAACTATACCTTGTAGGTTGCCACCTATTTCTTGATGACCTTCTGAGTTCTCCACTCCTTGAGGTTTCTGGCTCTTCACATTCAGGATCAAATCTTGGTGTCTCTTCCACTTCAACCTGCACTTCATTATTCTCTTGCTCATCAAATATCTGAACTTTTGATTTACCTTTTCTTTGACTCACTTCTTCTTCATCACCTGTATTGATGTTGATTGTACCTGCATACCAAGTGCTTTGTTCATCAAATGTAACATCCTTAGAAACCATAAATTGCTTTGTTGATGGACTCCACAATCTATAGCCCATCTGCTTGTCATCATAGCCAATGAAAACATACTTTTCAGCTTTGGGTTCCAATTTGTGTCTTAATTGTGATGGCACATATGCATATGCCACACACCCAAAAACTCTGCAATGATCCAAGGTAGGTCTCTTACCCCACCAAGCCTCATATGGTGTCATACCCTGCAAGGCTTTACATGGTAACCTATTGACCAAGTAAGTGGCTGTATTTACAGCCTCAACCCACAAATAATTAGGGCAATTTTTCTCCTTCATCATGGATCTTGGAAACTCAACAATTGTTCTATTTCTCCTTTCTGCAACACCATTTTGTTGAGGAGAGTACCTGCAAGTAATTTCCCTTTTTTTTTTATACCTGCATTCCATAAGTAATCACTGAACTCATTTGAAAAATACTCTCCCCCTCCATCTGACCTTAGTCTTTTCAACTTATGACCTGTAATTCTTTCTGCATATGCATGATAGTGTTTAAATGTATTAAACACTTCTGACTTATCTTTGATCACATAGATAGTGATCCACCTAGTAGCATCATCAACATAAATCACATAATACCTTGATCCATTTATACTGAAATCTTTTGATGGTCCCCACACATCTGTGTGTACCAACTCAAGCTTCTCTGAATACATAAAACCATGCTTGGAATAGGAATGTTTATGAGCCTTACCTAATTGACATGCCTCACATTTGTATGTCATATGTTGACCTGCAACATTAGGCAATCCAAGCACTGAACCATTGTTAACCATATCTTTAATACCTCTTTCATTGAAATGTCCAAGCCTCTTGTGCCAAAGATCTAACTCAGAGATCTTATGTCCTCCATATGTGAACATAGCATGACCAATATTGCCTTGAATCTTCAATGTAAACAATCTTCCTTCTTTTTTTCCTGAAACAATCTGTTTATACCCTTGGCTAGGGTCTTCCACATATACTCCATCATTAGTGAACCTTACTTCATATCCCTTTTCAACAATTTGACCTACACTTATCAAATTCTTAGGGATTGTAGGAACATACAAAACCTTACTCAATAATGTGCTTCCATCCTTGGCCTTCACTGATCCAATTGACTTCACATTGTGCTTTGTGTTGTCACCTGTTTGAACAACATGATTAAATACTTTACTTTCCAAATCAGTCATCAAAGATATGTTACCACTCAGGTGATTGCTACACCCTGAGTCAATGTAGAAGACTCTTTGATCTTCATTCTGCCTTTCACAAGTTGCATTCATTATCAATGTTGAATCTTCCTTTTGATCTGAAGCATAATTGTAGTAGGTGTTGTTGTATTGTTGACTTTGGAATCCTCTACCTGCATTTCTTCCAAAGTAATTCCTTCCACCTCTACCTCTGTAATTACCTCTTTGATTTCTGCCACCTCTTCCTCTTGAATTATAGTTCTGATTATATCCACCATTATTCTGATTATTATGCCAACAATCATTAGCTAAGTGATTTGTCTTACCACAAATCCAACAAGCTTTGCCTCCATCTTTGTTGTTCCTGCCTCTTCCTCTACCTTTGCCACCTCCTCTTCCTCTTAGGAAGTTGGCTTGAGTAGTTGTTCCTTCATCTTCACCTGCTTGTTGTTTTCCTTTGCTATTCTTCTTCTTATCCTTTGAATACATTGCATGACCTGTACTCTTATCACCATCTCCTTTAACATCCTGCTCAAATGTTAGCATATGACCTAACAATTGATTTAAATCAGGAGTGAAATGGTCAAGTGAAAGTTCTGTAGACAAAATAAATGGCTTCCATTTGTCATCACCTCTCAACCCTGTAAGGATTTGCCTTACCAATTTATCTTCCTCAATGTCTTCATCAACAGCTCCTAAAGCATCTGCAATATCTTTCATCCTTGTTACATAATCTGAGATGGATTGAGAAGCCTTCTTCTTGAAGGTAGTAAACTCTGCCCATAAGGATGCCTTCCTTGACTTTGTAGTGTTCTGGAAATGCTCCTCCAAAGCATTCCATATGTCAGTAGCACTTTCAAGACCTCTAATGTGAGGTAACAAGTAATCATTGACTCCCATATAGATAATGCTCCTAGCTTGAGCATCTTTCTTCATCCAATTTTTCAGATCTGCTAACTCTTCCCTAGTTGGAACACTAGGATCTCTGAACTCTGGCTTCTCTTCTTCTCCTGTGATGTAACCAATCAAATCTTTGCTCATAAGATGAGCTTCCATCCTCATTGACCATGCAGGATAGTTTTCCCTATCCAATTTCTCTATCTGTAGAGCATCTCCCATCTTGTGTCCACCTGTGTATTGAAAACTTCAAGCTTTACAAGCAATGTATGTACCTTTACTTCGAGTTAGACTCCTTTTGCCTTTCTTGATGTCGAGTAGACTTCTCCTCAGGCTTTTGACTCCAAGCTTTCACTTCTTAGTTCTTCAAATGTTGAACTTCTTGAATCTGCAGCAGTCGGGACCTTCCTTTCCTTGATTTTGATGTCTCCTGCTCTGATACCACTGATGGAGAGTGTTAATCTCCAAAAGAACAACCTACTCTTGAACTTAGAACACCTCTATATCAAGAGTAAGTCAAAACCTTCACTTAATTAGAGGTCCAATCTCCAAATTATCAAATCTGAGAAAATATGTGAAGAAGATGAAACACAGAAAAGTCTGTTGCAGAATTTCTTCACATTAACTTATCAAATGTGTAAAGTTTTTGATGAAACTTTGTACGAATCATCTTCTAAAGATTGCGCATCACCTCCAAGTTGAATCACTTCAAAAGCTTTAGTATAACTTGAGAAATTGTCTTCACAAGTTACCTATGTCTGAATCTGCACTTCTGAGAAGTCGATTTAGACACCCCTAACTTCTTAACTTTGGTTCTCACAATATCTAACCCGTTTTGCCAAATGCTTTTAGCCACGAGTAGATCACCTTCCAACTTAAAGATTAAGTGCTTGCTTGCACAAAACTTTAAACTATGGAGTGAGCACTGACCAAAAGATTAAACTCGAAATTTGCGCCTGTTTCAGAGAACTGTAGACACTCAACACATATGAATGTTCCTACTCACAATTCTCCTAGCCTGTTTACAATTAGACTCTGAAATTCAGGTCACAGGCTCATTAACTAACAACTTAGATATCCTCAAAAGGATTTCACAATTGATCAAACACAGAAGGAGCAGACACGAAAAGATCGGGCGCAATATTTCTTCATTAACTCAGAAAATTACAACTGAGTGATGAGAGCTAACTCAAACTAATTTTTCTCTATCTCTTGACTCCTATCTTCTTCAAACTTGACTTCTACATATGCTCTCATACATGCCCCGACTTTTCTCAAAGTATTTATAGATAATTTGTACAAGATTCTTACTCAAACAAAGATCTGAGTCACCTATGACTATACTAATGTACATATGTGTACACTTCTCTTATCCTCTGAATATGTCTTTCTTCCAAGCTTCAATGGTTGATCCTTCCTTCACTCTTTAACCTTCCAAGTCTTCAATTGGTGATTGGTCTGCACCAACAGCTCCCCCTCAATCATCAATTGAGGTTTTCTCCTTTCTTCTTTATACCTGCCATGTCTTTAAACTTCTGTAGCTTTGGTCCATCCAAGCTCTTTGTAAGCATATCAGCTATCTGATCTTTTGTTGAAGTATGTATGACTTCAATCTCCTTATCCATCACTTTCTCTCTTAGAAAGTGATACTGAATTTCAATGTGTTTGGTCCTGGCATGAAAAACAGGATTAGCAGCTAAATACAATGAACTCATGTTATCTCCATATATAATTGGTATCCCATGCACAATGTCAAAACTCTTCATCAATGTCTTGACCCAAATTACTTCCTTTGCAGCTTCAACCATGCCTTTATACTCTGCTTCTGTAGAAGATAAAGCAACTGTATGTTGCTTCTTGGAACACCATGAGATAAGTTTATCTCCCACATAACACATGTATCCAAATGTAGACCTTCTATCATCTGGATTACCTGCCCAATCTGCATCACTATAAATTTTGATATTTGTATCTGAGGTAAACCCATAATACAAACCTTCATTGAGTGTACCCTTAATGTACCTCAACACCCTTTGTCCTGCAATCCAATGTTCTTTCCTTGGGCAATGCATAAATTGAGACAAAACCCCTACTGCATATGATAAATCAGGTCTAGTTAGAGTAGCATAGATAAGGCTACCCACCAAACTCTGATATTGTCTCATGTCCTTGAATTCTTCACCTCCATACTTACTCAATTTGTGATTCACCTCCATAGGTGTAGGTGCTACCCTGCAATCATCCATTTTAAACTTGATTAACAAGTTCTTCAAATACCTTTCTTGGGTCACAAATACTCCATGTTGAGTATATGTAATCTCCATGCCCAAGAAGTATGATAAGTCTCCCAAGTCACTTATCTTGAACTCCTTTTCCATTTGCCTCTTGAGCTTTTGTATTCCTTCTTCATCTGTACCTGTAAGAATTATATCATCAACATATATGCACATGTATATGAAACCATTTTCACTTGCCTTGACAAGCAAGCTACTATCTACTTTAGACACCTGAAATCCAAGTTCTTTTAGGAACTTCACAAGTCTATAGTTCCATGCCCTTGGGGCCTGCTTCAAACCATACAAAGCTCTCTTGAGCTTGCACACATGATCTGGATACCTTTTATCTCTGAACCCTTGAGGTTGCTCCATGAATACATCATCTGAAATATAACCATTCAAAAAAGCATTCTTCACATCAAGTTGACATAGCTTCCAACCTTTACATGCAGCAATAGCAATAAGTGTCCTTATAGTTGTCATCTTTGCCACAGGACTATAGGTCTCATCATAATCAATACCATATGTTTGAGCAAAGCCTTTGACAACAAGTCTAGCTTTGTATCTAGACACACTTCCATCTGCAAACCTTTTTGTCTTGTAGACCCACTTGCATCCAATAATCTTCTGACTATTTGGTTTAGGAACCAAATCCCAAGTTTGATTCTCCAATAGTGCATCATATTCCTCCTGCATAGCATTCTCCCATTTTTCCTTACCTTTTGCCTCTTCATATGTAGAAGGGTCTTCATCTGTATTCACCATATAAGCATAATCTTTTGTGGCTAGAAATGAAGTATCATAACTATACCTTGTAGGTTGCCACCTATTTCTTGATGACCTTCTAAGTTCTCCACTCCTTGAGGTTTCTGGCTCTTCACATTCAGGATCAAATCTTGGTGTCTCTTCCACTTCAACCTGCACTTCATTATTCTCTTGCTCATCAAATATCTGAACTTTTGATTTACCTTTTCTTTGACTCACTTCTTCTTCATCACGTGTATTGATGTTGATTGTACCTGCATACCAAGTGCTTTGTTCATCAAATGTAACATCCTTAGAAACCATAAATTGCTTTGTTGATGGACTCCACAATCTATAGCCCATCTGTTTGTCATCATAGCCAATGAAAACATACTTTTCAGCTTTGGGTTCCAATTTGTGTCTTAATTGTGATGGCACATATGCATATGCCACACACCCAAAAACTCTGCAATGATCCAAGGTAGGTCTCTTACCCCACCAAGCCTCATATGGTGTCATACCCTACAAGGCTTTACATGGTAACCTATTGACCAAGTAAGTGGCTGTATTTACAGCCTCAACCCACAAATAATTAGGGCAATTTTTCTCCTTCATCATGGATCTTGGAAACTCAACAATTGTTCTATTTCTCCTTTCTGCAACACCATTTTGTTGAGGAGAGTACCTGCAAGTAATTTCCCTTTTTTTTTTTTATACCTGCATTCCATAAGTAATCACTGAACTCATTTGAAAAATACTCTCCCCCTCCATCTGACCTTAGTCTTTTCAACTTATGACCTGTAATTCTTTCTGCATATGCATGATAGTGTTTAAATGTATTAAACACTTCTGACTTATCTTTGATCACATAGATAGTGATCCACCTAGTAGCATCATCAACATAAATCACATAATACCTTGATCCATTTATACTGAAATCTTTTGATGGTCCCCACACATCTGTGTGTACCAACTCAAGCTTCTCTGAATACATAAAACCATGCTTGGAATAGGAATGTTTATGAGCCTTACCTAATTGACATGCCTCACATTTGTATGTCATATGTTGACCTGCAACATTAGGCAATCCAAGCACTGAACCATTGTTAACCATATCTTTAATACCTCTTTCATTGAAATGTCCAAGCCTCTTGTGCCAAAGATCTAACTCAGAGATCTTATGTCCTCCATATGTGAACATAGCATGACCAATATTGCCTTGAATCTTCAATGTAAACAATCTTCCTTCTTTTTTTCCTGAAACAATCTGTTTATACCCTTGGCTAGGGTCTTCCACATATACTCCATCATTAGTGAACCTTACTTCATATCCCTTTTCAACAATTTGACCTACACTTATCAAATTCTTAGGGATTGTAGGAACATACAAAACCTTACTCAATAATGTGCTTCCATCCTTGGCCTTCACTGATCCAATTGACTTCACATTGTGCTTTGTGTTGTCACCTGTTTGAACAACATGATTAAATACTTTACTTTCCAAATCAGTCATCAAAGATATGTTACCACTCAGGTGATTGCTACACCCTGAGTCAATGTAGAAGACTCTTTGATCTTCATTCTGCCTTTCACAAGTTGCATTCATTATCAATGTTGAATCTTCCTTTTGATCTGAAGCATAATTGTAGTAGGTGTTGTTGTATTGTTGACTTTGGAATCCTCTACCTGCATTTCTTCCAAAGTAATTCCTTCCACCTCTACCTCTGTAATTACCTCTTTGATTTCTGCCACCTCTTCCTCTTGAATTATAGTTCTGATTATATCCACCATTATTCTGATTATTATGCCAACAATCATTAGCTAAGTGATTTGTCTTACCACAAATCCAACAAGCTTTGCCTCCATCTTTGTTGTTCCTGCCTCTTCCTCTACCTTTGCCACCTCCTCTTCCTCTTAGGAAGTTGGCTTGAGTAGTTGTTCCTTCATCTTCACCTGCTTGTTGTTTTCCTTTGCTATTCTTCTTCTTATCCTTTGAATACATTGCATGACCTGTACTCTTATCACCATCTCCTTTAACATCCTGCTCAAATGTTAGCATATGACCTAACAATTGATTTAAATCAGGAGTGAAATGGTCAAGTGAAAGTTCTGTAGACAAAATAAATGGCTTCCATTTGTCATCACCTCTCAACCCTGTAAGGATTTGCCTTACCAATTTATCTTCCTCAATGTCTTCATCAACAGCTCCTAAAGCATCTGCAATATCTTTCATCCTTGTTACATAATCTGAGATGGATTGAGAAGCCTTCTTCTTGAAGGTAGTAAACTCTGCCCATAAGGATGCCTTCCTTGACTTTGTAGTGTTCTGGAAATGCTCCTCCAAAGCATTCCATATGTCAGTAGCACTTTCAAGACCTCTAATGTGAGGTAACAAGTAATCATTGACTCCCATATAGATAATGCTCCTAGCTTGAGCATCTTTCTTCATCCAATTTTTCAGATCTGCTAACTCTTCCCTAGTTGGAACACTAGGATCTCTGAACTCTGGCTTCTCTTCTTCTCCTGTGATGTAACCAATCAAATCTTTGCTCATAAGATGAGCTTCCATCCTCATTGACCATGCAGGATAGTTTTCCCTATCCAATTTCTCTATCTGTAGAGCATCTCCCATCTTGTGTCCACCTGTGTATTGAAAACTTCAAGCTTTACAAGCAATGTATGTACCTTTACTTCGAGTTAGACTCCTTTTGCCTTTCTTGATGTCGAGTAGACTTCTCCTCAGGCTTTTGACTCCAAGCTTTCACTTCTTAGTTCTTCAAATGTTGAACTTCTTGAATCTGCAGCAGTCGGGACCTTCCTTTCCTTGATTTTGATGTCTCCTGCTCTGATACCACTGATGGAGAGTGTTAATCTCCAAAAGAACAACCTACTCTTGAACTTAGAACACCTCTATATCAAGAGTAAGTCAAAACCTTCACTTAATTAGAGGTCCAATCTCCAAATTATCAAATCTGAGAAAATATGTGAAGAAGATGAAACACAGAAAAGTCTGTTGCAGAATTTCTTCACATTAACTTATCAAATGTGTAAAGTTTTTGATGAAACTTTGTACGAATCATCTTCTAGAGATTGCGCATCACCTCCAAGTTGAATCACTTCAAAAGCTTTAGTATAACTTGAGAAATTGTCTTCACAAGTTACCTATGTCTGAATCTGCACTTATGAGAAGTCGATTTAGACACCCCTAACTTCTTAACTTTGGTTCTCACAATATCTAACCCGTTTTGCCAAATGCTTTTAGCCACGAGTAGATCACCTTCCAACTTAAAGATTAAGTGCTTGCTTGCACAAAACTTTAAACTATGGAGTGAGCACTGACCAAAAGATTAAACTCGAAATTTGCGCCTGTTTCAGAGAATTGTAGACACTCAACACATATGAATGTTCCTACTCACAATTCTCCTAGCCTGTTTACAATTAGACTCTGAAATTCAGGTCACAGGCTCATTAACTAACAACTTAGATATCCTCAAAAGGATTTCACAATTGATCAAACACAGAAGGAGCAGACACGAAAAGATCGGGCGCAATATTTCTTCATTAACTCAGAAAATTACAACTGAGTGATGAGAGCTAACTCAAACTAATTTTTCTCTATCTCTTGACTCCTATCTTCTTCAAACTTGACTTCTACATATGCTCTCATACATGCCCCGACTTTTCTCAAAGTATTTATAGATAATTTGTACAAGATTCTTACTCAAACAAAGATCTGAGTCACCTATGACTATACTAATGTACATATGTGTACACTTCTCTTATCCTCTGAATATGTCTTTCTTCCAAGCTTCAATGGTTGATCCTTCCTTCACTCTTTAACCTTCCAAGTCTTCAATTGGTGATTGGTCTGCACCAACAAATCCCACCATCAAACTCACCCTGGACTAGGCAACCAACATTGGTCACCAGTGAGGCCAAGACCAGCACTAGGAGTGCAGCCTGGAATGCCTCTAATGAGACCAGCTATCCCTGTAATGCCTAGACCACCTAAACCTATAACAAGATTAAGATTGATTCAAGTGGCCAAGTGTATGAGAAATCATTATGATGGGATGGGAGAACCTTACGACCACATAGCTGAATTGAAACGAGTTCTAAGAGCTGAACAAGTGGATGATTTCTTTGTGCAGTATGAGTCCTTTGGATTCACTCTCACAAGAACGGCTTTGAAATGGCTCCAACCACTAGATCCCAATCAATTTGGAGATATTGAGCAATTCTTTCAAGAACTCATAGGGGAATTCACCAAGAGAGGGATTAAACACAACTCTTCATCTTTAATCCATAGCTTCAAACAAAACCCAAATGAAACTGTGAAAACAACTGCCCGAAGATTCAGTCAATATGTTGATAGATACCCAGTAGCAGAAAGACCCACACAACAGAAAATGATATCATTATTGTTGGAAAGACTGACTAACATAACCTTGAGAACTTTAGTCTATGTGAAGAGGCTACAAACGTTGAATGAATGTCTTCAAGAGTGTATTGACCTAGAGGACAACCTAGCAGATGACCTCAAAAGTACACCCAATCCTACAAAATCAGAAGACACTAGAAGCACAGTAACATCCAACT
Source organism: Ceratopteris richardii (assembly GCA_020310875.1). Taxonomy (NCBI): domain Eukaryota; kingdom Viridiplantae; phylum Streptophyta; class Polypodiopsida; order Polypodiales; family Pteridaceae; genus Ceratopteris; species Ceratopteris richardii. The sequence continues at coordinate 166,997,278 of CM035407.1, forward strand.
CTAGTAACGTAGAAGAGTTAACAGAGGTGGTAGCGAAGAAGTTAGGAGTTCACAGATAGAGGAACTACCAACATCCACCAATGAGAGTACCCATGTTACGAAGATGCAGCCTATGTGGAGGAGATCACCCCACTCACATGTGTGTAAGAGGAGGAATGGGTGTGCCTCAAGCTTACCCTTACAATAGGCAGCCACATCAAGGGACCGCCCTATTTTGCCACATAGAACAAAAATACACCAATCACACCACTGAGAATTGCCCATTCAACAGGCAGACACGACCTTTAAATCCATCTAGAGAGCCAGGCAAGGAGATTCCCATGTATAATCCCTATCCAGGACCACCACGAGCACCTAGACCATATGAGCAAGGACAATATACACAACTGCAGCCAGTGTTAGGACCACAAACACCACTTCCTCAACATGTAGTACCTGTCAAATATGCTCAACCAGAGGAAAACTTAGAAAGAGCCATAGTGCCAGCATCACCAATAGTCAGTATAGAATCAACGAACCTAGGATATGAGCAAACCCAAGGAGATTACTATTCCTATGACATCAACATGATAGAGTACCACCAAGCTTATGACCCACATTACTATGGATATGAGGGATATGACAATGTCTATGGACTAGAGGTGGCAACACTAATGTACACCAGACGCAAAGCACCAGCACCCGTAAGACCACCCATCAGACCACCTATGCCAAAAGGCCTGTGTTATAGATGCGGAGGAGATCACTTTATCAGATAATGTACTTGGCCATACAACCCACCACCCCCTAGGACATGGGAAGGGTATTGAAGTGATTGTGGAAAGGAACATCTCTTTAGAGATTGCCCAAAAAACCCCAATAAGGCTCATGATACTGCACCTATTAATGTGATCGAAGTGATCGAATCGTCAAGAAGTGACAAGGAATACACAATACCATTGAAGGCCATCACGAGCACAATGAAAAGGACAAGAAAGAAAACAAGTAGACCCTGAACAAGGAAAGAGTAACGTAGAATCCAGAATACAAGTAGTGGAAAATTCGGAAGACCCACATGAGACTACCCAAATGACAAAAAGCCAAAAGTGGAAGGATAGGAAAGAAAAACTCAAGCAGAACTGGATGAAAAATAAGGAAAATTCGAAAGACCCACATGAGACTACCCAAATGAAAAAAAGCCAAAAGTGGAAGGATAGGAAAGAAAAACTCGAGCAGAAATGGATGAAAAATAAAAACAAGGAAGACAGGAAGCACACATGAGGCAAAAAGAAACTGGGAGAACCCAAAGTTCAGGTAGAAATTCCCATCATACTGCAGACACTAGAGCCAGAAAAGCTAGGATCAATTCTAGCCGACCCAAAACCAGATGATTTAGACATGTGGTTGAAAGTGTACCAAGCTAGAATCAAGAACAGACCGAATGTAGAGAAGCACGAAAAGCTTTACCCACATGGGGAGTTAGAAAAGGAGAGGCTAGCGATATGTAGAAAACTCATAGAGGTAGCTCAAGCACCCTAGAGAAGACTATCCCAGCCCTCCCCGAAACAAGAATATGTGAGTATCAATACAATGATTGTATTAAAGCCAAGGACCAGAAACTAAAAGAGAGGGATAATGAGAAAGAATTACCGAATACCCAGGACAAGTCCATGTCCATAGTCCCTGATTTAGAAGTCGATTGACCAAAGAAGTTGTGGACTAGGATTTGAGAGGATCAATGGAAAAGGAATGGAGTTGCAAAACCTCCTTCTGAGGAGTTAGACATGGAAGACTATCAGTCGACACCAAATTTGGAGGAAGTATATGAAGAAGACCAAAATAGGGAGGAAGCCCAGAGCATTTCTACCCTCCCAAACTACATGGGAGACTATGAGAAGGAATCCCTGATCTTCCGTGCTCCCACAGTAAGAGGGAAAGAAAAGGAGCCTTCAGATAAAATCGCACACAATCTGGTAGAACTCAAAAAAACCAAAGTACAATGCCAATTGACCGTGGAAGAATTACTTCGCGTTAAACCACAATTATGGAAGCAATTAGTGGGACAATTGGAGTTAGACTAGGAGAAGAACAAAAAGGAAAGAAAGGAAAATGAAAGACCTTCTACTGTGCATATCCTGATGGATAAGGTTGGAGAATTTAGTGAAGGAGATGAGGGCAACACATGTTTATCCATTACGTACAATGGACACATGACCAAGGCTATACTTGACATAGGAGCAGGAGTAGGTATTACCACCAAAGAGATTTGGGAGAAATGGGGAAAGACTGCCTTATGACCAACTCATATGAAGCTTCAATTAGCAGATGGTCATGTCGAGAAACCATTGGGAATATTAGAAAGGATCAAATTAACTACATGTGGAGTTGAATTTGAGCATACGTGAGCTATCTGCCAATTTGGAAAGGCAAATAATTATGAAACGATATTAGGACGACCTTTCATGAGACAACTCAGGGTAGTACAAGATTGGGGACGAAACTCATTATACCTCCAACATCAAGGAAACATGACCAAGATAAACTTGCATACTTTTGCGTCCACAGATGTACCCCCATTACAATGGAACCCCATACATAAGCAAGAAGACAATTTGTCTATCCATAGTGTTGGATCAAGTGATCAATCATGGATGCATGAAGATGCCCAATTATGGATGTGTAAGGAAGCAACAAAAGAGGATAAAAAGCTGCAGTCATGGCCCTTAGGACATCAAAATTATCGGCTTATAGAGGACCCAATGTACATGCCTCAAGTTTTCCCTGATGAGGCATTCGAACCGCATGGTTGGATGGAGATTCTAGCAACCTTGGATGTATGTGTGAATGAAGAAGTCTTGACCATGAATGAATGTGTGGACGAAGAGGGCTACGACGTAAACTTGTACATGGTAGTGCTTCAAGAGGTAGAAGCCATAAAAATATTAGAAAAGGAATGGAAAGAAGAATACAAGAGCATAGAAATGGAACCAGAGTTTGGTTCGGAGGAATGTTATCTAGAAGCCATTCAAGTTGAAGACAAGTATGGAACGACCAAAGTGTTAGCAATAGAAGCAGCCCCTATAGTACTAAATCAAGAGGAAAGCATGAGTAAGGCCGAACTAACCCCTTATCTTTTTGAAGTATCAGAACACTTCAAAAGATACAAAGTAGAGGAAAGGAAAATAGCTATTCAGATGCCTAAAAGAAAGGCAAGAGAAGGAGAAGCGTATGCCAATAAGGAACAAATGAAGAAAATCATAGCAACCGTAGAAGATAAAGAAGAAAGATGTACATACATAGGAAAGTATGTGTCACCTAAGGAGGAAGAAGAATTGATAAGGCTGATTCAAGAATATCGAGATGTGTTTGCATGGACCTAGAAGGATCTCAAGGGTGTGGAACCCTCCATCTGCTCTCATAGAATACCAATGACACCGAAGGCAAAACCATCAAAACAACGCCCTTACACATATAACAAGGTTTATGCCGCAAAAATAAAACAAGAAATAGACAAACTATTAGCGGTTGGATTCATTTATGAGATAGAACATACCGAATGGGTGTCATCATTAGTACTTGTGCCTAAAAAGAACGGAAAACTGAGAGTGTGCATTAATCTAAAGAAAGTCAATGCAACCACGATTCGTGATAACTACCCATTACCTATCACTGATCACCTTTTGGAAAGAGTTGCAGGTGTACGCTGTAAAGAAATTCAAACATTATCTCTTAGTCAACAAGTTCAAATTCTTCATAGATCATCAAGCCTTATTGTACTTAGTCAATAAGCCTTGTAACATGGGAAGGATTGCGAGATGGTTTCTATTATTAATGGAGTTCAATTTTGAGGTAATTGTGAAAAAAGAGAATACCCACGTGAGGGTAGATCATCTCTCTCGGTTAACACATGGAGAACCACCAAGCGGAGTACCCGATGAATTGCCAGACACTTACCTGTTCAATCTGGAAGTGTGTCCTAAGTGGGTAGAAAAGTTAATTCCAATACTCACTCATGGACCATAACACTCAATTAATAAGGAGAGTTAAAAAGAAATCCTACAATCACGTAACTTACACATTATAGCAGGAAGTATGTATTATAAAGAATCCAAGGATGTATTGTCTAGATGCATAGAGGAAGACAAACAGAAGAACTTGATTGAACAAGCCCACATAAACAAATGGAGAATGCACAAAGGAACTCATGGAACTCTAAGAGAATTGAAGCGATTAGGAGTATATTGACCTGATATGCCTAAAGATGTCCATGAATATGTCAATGGTTGCACAGAATGTCAAGAAACCACTCAAGATGACCACACATCTTTACCTTTCTCTACAATAGCACCAAACAAGAGTACGATGTTAGTGAATCCTAAAGACACAAGAACATGATGAAGGAATTAGTTTAGCAAGGAAATGATCCCTAGAAGAAGTGAGTAAGGACTATGTCATCATGGGAAGACAATTATTCAAGAGGGGGAAAGATAATCAACTACGGCTATGTGTACATGAAGGAGAATACGTACCCATATTAGAAATGGCACATGCAGGTGCAGTAGGAGGACTTTTCTTAGCGGAAAGAACTATAAAAATGATCCTCTTTGCAAGCTTCTGTTGGTCAACTCCACATATGGATGCAGATACCTATGTATGAAGTTGCGACACATATCAAAGAGCCAAATATCCGATTAGACGAGATGACATGCCATTGAGACCCACGGTTTGCATGAGAGCATTTTCCAAATGGGGTATTGATTTCATAGGACCCATTAATCCACCAGCCAAAGGATCACATGCAAAATACATAATAGTGGCAACTGATTACCTGACTAAATGGGTGGAGGCAAAGGCAAGTAGGAAAAATGATGCTCAAACCACTGCTAAGTTTGTTTTTGATCATATATTTACTCGCTTTAGATTACCTATAGAGATAGTGAGTGATCGAGGAACACATTTCATTAATGAAGTGATAGAATCCCTAATGAATGAGTTCTTAGTAATCCATAAAAGATCAGCCCCTTATCATCCTCAAGCCAATGGGCAAGCTGAAAGTTCCAATAAGGTGTTGACAAAGATCAGCCCCTTATCATCCTCAAGCCAACGGGCAAGCTGAAAGTTCCAAGTGTGTTGAAAAAGATAGTTTGGGACAAACAATTACATCATGCAATTTGGGCCTTCTGTGTCACTTACAAGACTGCCATTGGAACTACACCATTTAACCTAGTGTATGGACAAAACACAATCTTGCCAATAGATTTTTTTAGTACCCACTTTGAGAGTAGCCCAATGGTATGAATGGATGGGGCATGAATTATCCAAGCAACTAGATCAAATTGAGAAGCTACATGAGACTATGATACAAGATATTGTAGGAATTTATGCGGCCAAGAGAAGACAAAAAGCATATTATGATGTGCACATCAAAGACAAAGGACTAAAAGAGAGAGATTTAGTCCTGGTATATACTTTGAAACAACACGCCTAGAAACTACAAAAGCGCGGCTATGGACCCCTAATAATCAATAGGATTTCAACGAGTGGAGCAATTAACCTAGCTACTCTGGATGGAGATATACTTCCTATTTACATAAGTGGTTGTCGAGTGAAACGTTACATGGAGCCATTGACAGACCAAATGATAGCATGACTTGTAGGCGCACAAAATAGAAAGAGAGAGGAAGAGAGGATTAGAGAGGATTCAAGGCAAGAAGCCCTAGAGCGTATCAAGAAACAGAAAGAGTGGATAAGGCAAAGGGATGAATGGTATCTACAAGGAATAGAGCCTATTCCCATGGCCAACTATCAAGTTCACAAGTCCAACATGAACAACCTCAACATATCCCAACCATACTTATATCTGGGGATTGGAACGACAGGGTACCAGCTAATAAATGCCTTGATAGACTCGGGAGCAGCACTCAGTTGCATACAAAGGATGGTCATCGCACATCTTCAAATGAATATCATTCCTACTAAAGCACACATAATGGGTGTTGGAGGTCAATTCATTGAATGCATTGGCACATCCATGATATCCCTCCACCTAGGAAATTCCACAATGGAACAATGAGTCTTGGTGTGTAAAGACATGGATCTAATAGAGCACGTGATCCTAGGGCAAGATTGGATCATTGAAAATGAGGTGAGCATTCACCTAGCTCAGGGATACATCTCAACCAAAATAGGGCACAAGGAAATCTTTTGTCTATTAGGAGAGAAACCCTCTCATAGACAGAACATCATCAAGCATGAGCAACAAATCCTAGAAGATGAAATAGCAAACGTCTCCATCAAAATCCAACCAAAGGAAGGTCTGACAAAAGAAATGACTACAAATATCAATGCATCAGTAGAAAAGGTGGATTTATCCTACATGAACGATGAAACAAAGAGAAACAACGAGGAGAAGGCTCCTAAAGTCATCTACAACAAAGGGAGATCATCAACATGGAAGTCCACTGTCAGATTATCGCACTAAGGAAGTACTAGTTTATAATGGGTTCACAAGGATCGAGTGAGGGAATCAGAGAAGTCAACACCAATATCGGTCATTCATCCTAGGGAGACAAGGGGGAACAAGGGATCCTCTTCATTACAGTCGGGACCAAAAAGACTTCTGAGAGTATGGCTTCCAAAGTCATTGGTCGAAGCCCAAAAAACATGGCAACACATGTGGATTCCAAAGAAGGTCAGACAGATGGAAAATAAAGAAATAGACAAGTAGGGAGAAACATTATATCGACAAAACGAGACCATAAAGCCAAACAAAACTAATCAAACGTACCGAAAAAATAGGAGCCCACCCAATCAGCCTTCAAAAAAGAAAGAGACTAAACCGAGAGCATGGCAAAACACAAAGAAGACAAAGCCTCACACTTCACTTGCAAAATGGATATGGAGACCCAAGAGGCTGCAAAGAATAGCACAACAGAACCAAAAGGATTCCGTTTGCACACATGAAGCATCAACTGCACCTAAAGTATGCATGACAAGGCCACATTACGAGGCCATGCATTTGGCACATGATGTACGTAAGGAAATTAGTGGTGCACATTCCCCACTTGGGAATAGGTCATTGATTCTACTCCCGTAGGAATGGACCTACTATGTACATAAATAAATGCTTCGGCTATACTAATTCTTGTTTTCTTTCAGGAGTGAGAATGAAAAAATATGTGGTAAGAGATCTTACTTATGTAAGCAAGGGGAATGGAGTGACGCAATAACAAAATCCCACTACAACACACATCACTAAAGACATGCTTTCTATAGGAAGTTAATGCTCTTCTCATTATGAGTGCAGATGGCTTCTGAGGACTCTGAAGCGACCATTCAAGAGGAAGTGTTGGAATTCCCTCTACAAAGCATGACTAAAGCAAAAGGTCACTGGTTTGGAGAAGATCAACCAATAGAGGATTATTTGTTCCTAGTGACAATCAAAATTATGGACACCGACCATTAGTTCCCCATCATGTCTCAAGACTTTAAGGTAGTGCATGAACTTCCATCGACGATGGACATTATGAAGAAAGCGGGCATTCACAAGTACTTCGAATTACCGATTTACAAACCTGACTTCCAGTGCTGCACACAAGTCATGAACACCTTGCAGCTAGCATTGCATGATCCATTGGTACCGGAAGCAAGAGTACTGGATGCAGTAGGGGAGTGGGTCATTATACAATTCACACATGAACTAATTAAGGAAGCCTTCGGATGGGAAAAGGACGGGAATACCATTTTGAAAGAGGAAAGTCGAGGAGCAAAGACCAGAACGTTCAACGATATTAATTGCATTGATATAGAAGAAGAAGTGTGACTCATCCATCAGCACTTTTTCTTTCCCAACATGCACAGATACACTGCTCCGCAAAAAATCATAGTGCAAATCCTATCACATGCAATCAAACAAATTGGGAATCAAGTCAATATAACTCCATACATTCAAGAACGGCTATTTGAGGCTAAGAAACATAAGAAGTTCCTAAATGGAAGCGTTGCCTTAACCATATTGATATATCATGCTTTGGGAATTAGAGAACATCTAAAAGAGATGCCGTCATCTGAAGCAATGGCCAAGTATGCAAACATTGCTACTGTTCCCAGAAAGAAGAAAGGAGTCAAGATCATGGAGGAAACGAAAACGAGGTCCCAACCAAGAATGAGAGGCACAAAAAGGCTATCGGAAATGATGTAGGCGAAAGTTGAAGCTCAAGCTACAAAGAAAGCACACATACTCCCAAGGACTAGGCTTGAAGAAAATCCACCGATTACGAAAGGGAATTGACAAAAGCAATGGAAGCTACTCACCAATACGTGGAAGTACAGGTAAATCTATCAGTGCAAGGGCACCACTACCATCAAGCCCATCAAGACTCATAACAAAGGAAGAGGCTGATCAAGGTTCACCGATACAAAGGATTGGGGTTAATGAACTCAAGCTCATCATCAACTACACAAGAAGAACAAGACACCTCGATGCTAAATGTGGATATTAGAAGTGATTCAAGAGACGATGGCCAATGGGAAGAGCTAAATCAAGTGAATGATGAATTTGGTGTGGAAGGCACAAATATTGAGCAGATGCCTGATAACACAAGCAGGGACACCACAAAGCAAGAGGCAACTCAAGAAGCAGTCCATGTTATCAAATTGAATGAAGCATCTAACATCCAGATCAAAGAGACTCAGTTGGCGAGAGAAATCCTATTAAAGAATGCCAAGGAAGAAAATGTTGAAAATACAATTGAAGAATCGGAACCCTTCACACCAATAAGGGTTGTAGCAGAACCCTCTTCGATGGATGTAACATTTCAAGGGAGTGCCACCAAATCTATTAATAAGGAAGAGGAAAGAAAAGCACATGAAGTATAGCTCTAAATAAGGCAACCACATAACGAGACCATACACATGGAGTAAGGAAAAGATGTACGCACCGCGGAAGCTCCAAGCATTTCAAAGACATGGTTAAACGTGAATGTCGCTCAGATCAAGCCAATAGTACAACAAATGATACAAATTGTAATGGATACTCAACAGCTAATGCTTGAGGGTGATGTTGACTACGACAAACCAATGCGAGAAAAGAACCAATTTCAAGAAATAGGTGAGAATCTATCTGCCCAATTGATTCAATCACAAAAGAGAATACTAGAGAAAGAGGCAGAAGCCCGAGAGGCCAAGCATCAATTCAACACACTCGAAGTGGAAAATCAGAAGCTAAAGGCATAATTGAAAGAACCAACCAATAGAAGCTCTTGAAGAGATAGAGAAAGACACACGAGCATTGGAAGAAAGGCTTGCAAAGTATGAAGGTCAACTAAAGCAAGAGCAAGCCATCATAGCAGATTGGGAGAAAAGGTATATGGATGACACCCCAAAACTGAGAAAGAAGTCGAATGTAGTAGAGAATCAATATATAGTACAATGCAACGAAGATGTTGATCAACTCGCTGTCATAGGAGAGAAGCTCCTCAAAAACAAGGAAAAAATTATGAAAGCCACCGAAGAGATTAAAGAAAAGGATGAATTAATAAAGCAATTGCAAAGTCAATTAGCACAATAGGTAAATGAGGGGACACCAGTAGTTCCACACTCCAGAGTGGCTACTAAGGAGATTGAGGTACATCCTCTGTCTCCCCCCTTACATCATTCACCGATAAGGGAGGACATGGAGAACCACATTGAAAGACATACTTGGGATATTGTAGAACTAAGCGGACATGAGTGGGCACTACTGGTGTCCCAACTTACTGAAGATTTTGAATATCAAGTAATCAAAGTCATGAAGGAAGCAAAAATTGAAAGCAAAAATCTGGAGCAAGTATTGAAACCTTTCGATGTACCATATGGATTACTTAAAGAGCAAACACGACAGTACATAAAGACCACAACAAATAAAGAGCCAGATAGAAACCTCTGGTTTAGCATGCAAACATTTACCTACACACAAGAGGAATTTGACAAAGCTGATCCTATATGGAGGAGAACATTTTTGGAGAAGAATCCTACTCTACGGGTACAATGGGAATCATCACCATATGTACTTCAAGTAAATCCATCTTTTTTCCCAGTACCTAGAAGATGCTCTTGGATGCAATTTTGGGAAGGACAACGCCAGGGAAGCATAAATAATCAGTGGCTCAACTATCCTTTACTACCAAGTACACCTCGTAATTATCTACCGAGCAAAGAGTACATGGTTAAAACCATAGAAGTTTGGATTGACCGATATGCAACTGTACCTGACTTAGCAATAAAAATGACTAACAAAATTTTGAGCATGTTACTTACTGTCATCAAGGTGTTTCAGCATGCACAATATACTTTTTTGAATTTCATGGGCATTAACCAAGGATCTGATGCCCTCGTTTTTTATCTATCAACCATACCTAGCCACTTAACACTAATGGCCATATACTCCCAACTCATGTTTGTGCCAAGCAGTTACATGCAGACATTTGAAGAGGCATTTTTCATAGGGTTCTTTGAAATGGATTCAGAGGTTTTTTGCAAAAATATCTTCGAACCTTAATGCCAGACTGGTGGCCTATGAATTAAGTTTCTTTACAGATCATAGACAAGCACCAGATGATGGGATCAAATCGAGCCAATGGAAAGAATTAATGCTATGTCATGCCAATTTGCTTAATCAGCGAGAATAGAAAGTCACACAAATATACTCACGTTGCCACAAAAAGCCTATCAAGGACGACACAGTTCAAGAGGAGGGACGTGTGGAAGGGAAATCGAGCAAGAAAAGATGAAGAAGAAGATCAAAGCATAAAATAGCTAAGTGAAGAACAAAGATTATAAAGAAAAAGAACAACCCTCTACACAAAGCCTCGTAGGGGCATGCATCAGGTGACAACACCAAAGAACCAGGTCTTGAGGAGTGGAAATAAAGAAAGATAACAACCAGGACATTTCATGGGAGGTTGCACACATCTTCCGCATCCACCAGGAGTAGGCAGTGAAGGGAAACAAGCAGGGAAGAGAGGCAACACACGAAGGACTCTTCATCGGATAAGATAACCAATTGTCTGAAGGTCCTAGCTGCCTCCTCGTCCACTGGATGCGTGCGGTGGAAAGAAATGAGTCAGGCCCCAGAGGATGAAAAAGAAGATTCAAGAACACGGCCTTTGAAACGTAATGCTGACTTAAAAGAGAGTAAAGGTCAGCAAAGTATGTGTGCGACAGGAAAGAAGTAGATAGGCTCCAAGCAATACAACAGGGTTAGATGTGTGAAGAAAAAGACAAATTAGAAGACCAAAAGTTAGAAAGGGGAGAGCCTGCAAAGTTGAAGAGACCAAGACTTGTGATATAAGGAATACCAAGGGGCCTAAAGAAGCAAAGGATTAACTTCGGATAAAGTAACAAATTTCCTTACAATCCTTATTTCTTTTTGGACCACTGGATGCATATATTCAAGAGTCATAGACAAGCCACAAACAAGAAACAAAGCCTGTCAAGGGACAATAGAGACGAAGAGGGGGAGAGTGTTGTAGAGAAAAGAGGAGCCCCAAAATTTTCAAATTAATGGGCATAATTTTCTTCTTCAAATCCTAGGGAATTCCCTCAAAAGCTATGTAAATTCACTGGAGGAGTCCTCTAGATGCATAAGCCCAACTCATTGTAATATATTTCTTGTAAAATAGTAGGAAATTAGAGATTAGCCAATAAAGTGTCGGTCACTTGTGTGAAAGGACCAGTTTCTAGGGCACATGCATATAAGTCACTTTGTGACTCTTTTGTAAGGACTTTTTGCCATTGTGAAGGAGGAGAGCCTGAAATTTCGAATTTGCTTCTTTCCTGTAGATTTTCATCCCCTCCATGATCTTTTGTGTGTGTCTGAAGCTTGGAATGTGTGTGTAAGACTGTTGTCTACCCCTCCCCATCACTTTTGAACTATTGTAGTGTGCGTGTGTGTGAGCAAGTACGAGTTGTGGAGTGAGTGTAGGTGTTTCCCACCATTCACTGTTTTGGCCATAACTTGAAGAGTGGTTGTTAGATTCAAGTTAAAATACCACCACTAGATGCGTCTCGTCGAGAGCTTCAAAATAACCTAGTATTGGCGTATTCGGAGTTTAGAGCTAGGAGAAACATTCGAATTTGTATTTGTTATTGTAAGTGGTATCATGGCAGAAACTTTCAGAGATTAAGTGAGTTGGAGAGGTAGTTTAGTATTTTCTCATGGATTTTAGCTGAACCACTTCACTTTCCATCATGTGCACACATGTCCTCATACACTTGGTTCAGGAGGTTCTCTAGATTAATAATTAAGCATGTGTCAATCCACCACTATACACACTTGTGTGGCAAATGAGATTTAATCTCTTTGACACAAGTCCCTAAGACCTCGTGACTTAGGTACACACCATACCTATGACCAATTACCAAGTCAATAAGGCCCACAACCATATCCTTCGCATCTCCCAACCATATTTAAACCTAGGAATCGGAACCACAGAATATCAGTTGATAGATGCTCTGATTGACTCAGGAGCAACCCTAAGATTTAAACAAAGGATGTTAATCACACATCTTCAAACAACCATAAATCTCACTAAAGCACGCATGATAGGAATTGGAGGACAAGTTATAGAATGTGTTGGAGAAGCCCAAGTATCCCCTCACCTAGGAAATTCCACTATGAAACAAAGAGTTTTGGTATGTAAGGACGAAGACCTAATTGAAAATATGATCCAAGGGCAAGACTGGATTATTGAGAATGAAGTGAGCATTCATCTAGCACAAGGATACGTATCAACCAAAATAGGACATAAGGAAATCTTTAGCTTATTAGAAGAAAGACCTTCTCATGTTCAGGAGGTTATAAAGTTTGAGAAAGAGGCCCTAGAAATGAAGTCAGACAATGAATCAATAGAGTGCTTATCCAAATAATGCCCTAATCTAGAATTGTCTGCAAATAAGAAAGTGTTGCTTGATGATGTGTCCACATTTCCCATGAGAGATGAATCCAAGAGAGAAAGTGAAGACAATGCTTTTAAATTCACCTACACCAAGAGAAGAACACCCACATGGAGGTCTACTACTCGAACATCACTCCTATGTAATACTCGTCTACAATGAGTTCGGAAGGATCGAATGACTGAACTAGCTAGACCAACGCAAAAGCAGATCAGCCACGTAATGAAAACAAAAAGAGACAACCATCACTCACCGCCGCAATCAAAACCACAAAGACTGCTTTGTGTATGGATTCCAAAGTCATTAGTCGAGGCTCAGAAAACATAGCAACATATATGGATTCCAAAGAAGGTACAACAAGTAGCTACTTAGGAGATAAAAAAACTTAATGAGATATCCTAACTACAACATGAAACAAAGGAGTATACATAGAACCACCAAGGGTATCAAAGGAACACACCAAATACAAATCATATCACACTTAGAAAGGCAACAAGGACCAAAGATCAAGGAATGCAACAGAACCGAATGCTTCAAGCACCAACTACAAAATGGATATGGAGACCAAAGCAGTAGCAAGAAGAGGAATGATAGACGAAGCTCGATTCCACTTGCACTCATGAAGAATCCAATGCACATAGAGTATGCATGTCAGGGCCACATTACAAGGCCATGCATTCGACACATTATCTTCTCAACAAAATCAGTGGTGCACATTTCCATCATGGGAATAGGTCTTAGATTCTGCTGCCATAGGAATGAACTTCTAGTTTGAATAAATAAATGCTTCGGCTAGAACTAACTGTTGTTTTCTTTTAGGAGTAAAAGTAAAAAGAAGTGTGGTAAGAGACCTTACTTACTTAAGCAAGGGGGAACATAGTGACGAAGGAAACTGTCTATCACTAAGCCGCACATAACACATGAATTGGTTTCTACTAAAAGCTGATTCTCTTTTTATTACAAGTGCAAATGGCTTCTGAGGATTCCGAAGCAACGATTCAAGATGAGGTGTTGGATTTTCCATTAGAAAGGGTGAAAAAGTCAAAGGTCATTGGTTTCGAGAGGACCAACCTACTGGAGATTATCTTTTCCTAGTGACAATCAAGATTATGGACACTGACTATCAATTCACGGTCATGTCTCAAGATTTTAAAGTCTTGCATGACATCCCATCAACTATGGATAGAATGACAAAGGCAAGTATTCCAAAATACTTTGAGCTGGCAATTTACAAGCCGGACTTCCAACGATGCATGCAGGTTATGAATACCCTCCAACCGGCTTTACATAACACCATTAGTGCCAAAAGCAAGAGTTCTAGATGTAGTAGGAGAATGGGTGATCATCCAATTTGCTCACGACTTGATCAAGGAAGCTTTTGGATGGGAAAAGGATGGAAACATAGTTTTGAAAGATGAAAGCCCAGGGACCAAGACCCAAACATTCATGGATATCAATCCCATAGATATAAAAGAAGAAGTCCGTCTGATTCACCAACATTTTTGTTTTCCGAATATGCATCGATACACAACACCATAGAAAATCATAGTGCAGATGCTATCTCATGCTATCAAACAGATCAATAATCAAGTGAACATTATGCCATACATCCAAGAGCATCTTTTTGAAGCTAAGAAGCAATGGAACCATAAAAAACTCTTGAACGGAAGTGTTACACTGACCATACTTATCTACCATGCACTAGGTATCTGAGAACATCTGAAATTGGTGCCCTCGTCTTTGGAGATGGCTAAGTATGCAAAATTAGCCACAGTTCCAAGGAAAAAGACGGCAATAACAATGGTGAAAGAAGCCAAAACCAGATCACAACCAAGGATGAGAGGCACCAAGAGACTAAGGGAGATGATGAAGGAAGAAGAAGCACTTCTTGCTTCAAAGAGGATACATGTGCTTCCAAGGACTAAGATTGAGGACCCCAAACCAACTAATGAAGAAGAGCTAAACAAAGCAATGGTGGTGACCCACCAATACATGGAAGGTCAAGTCAACCTGACAGTACAAGGGCATCATTACCAATAGTCTCATGAAGGCATTGAGCAAAGAAAGAGGTTGACAAAAGTTCATAGATATAGAGAGTTGACATTGACCAACTCTAGTTCATCTTCCGATATGCAAGAAGAGCAAGAGCCATCCCTGATGAATGTGGACATCAAAAGTGATTCAAAAGATGATGGCAATTGGGATGAATTAAATTAGGTAACAAATTCCTTTGGAGTGGAGGGCACGAAGGTAGATCAAACCCTTGATGACACAATCATGGACACAACAAGGCAAGGGTCATCTTAAGAAGAAGCTCATATATTCAAAATGAATGAAGAGACAAACATTCAAATTACAGAGACTCGCTTAGATAGCGAAGCCCTAGTAAAGAGGCCAAAGGAAGAGAAAGAACACGAAGAAGTGGAGGATCTCGAGCCATTCACACCGATCAGGGTGGTAGTAGAGTGTTGTCCTTTGGATGTTACCTTTCAAGGAAGCGCTATGAAATCCACCACAAATGAAGAAGAACAAGAAAAAGAGAGAGAAATGCATCTTCAAATAAGACAACTGCATAATGCAACTATACATGTGGATCAAGGAAAGGACATACAAACAGGAGAAGAACCAAGTATCCCAAAAACATGGCTGAATGTGGATGCCGCTCAATTAAAGCTAGTAGTAAAGCAGATGATACAAATGGCTATGGACACTCAACAACAAATGCTTGAAGCCGACGCAGACTATGACAAGGCTATGAGAGAGTGAGGCCAATTCCAAGTAATAAGTGAAAACTTGTTTGGACAATTAATTCAAGTTCAACAGGCACTCACAGACAAGGAACTAGAAGCTAAAGAAGCCATGGAGAAGTGCACCATGCTAACAACAGAGAACTAGAAGCTCCGAGATCAGCTAAAAGAACCCCAAGGTAAATATGAAGCAAGTGAAGCTAAGAAAGCAAGAATGAATGCTAGAAGTGTGAAGATATGGATAGGTATGTGCTTGAAGATGAAGAGGTGTTGCAAAATCCTTGATCTACACTAGCCAAATGAACTCGAGGAGTATATGGTGGGCCCTTTTAGCTTGCCAATGGATGTATTAGACACCCTATGTACCTTGGAAGATCACTCTCAAAAAGATAGATCAAAACAGATAAGTTGGAGTTAGCTCAGAGGTGAAGAACTTGCTATTTTGGTTCATACACCTGTCCAGTGTTTTGCATAATTCTCTGAGCACAACAATAATTAGCTTAATTACTTTTGGGGAAGTCTGGTTAACTTAAAGAGCTATCTTTCAAGAGTAATTTCCTAAAAAATAATGAGCCACACACTGAGAATGATGTTTAATAACTGATGATATCATCCCGATTTTCACGGGCTGCTACAATAATGAGACCAGTTAGTAGAAAAATGAACCTAACTCAAGATTTAAGAATCCAATGATTATGAAAATCTTTATGCTTATACTAGATAGTATGCTGAATCAAACAAGCATTAAATCATTGCATTTGGGTAAGTACACACGGAGAAACAGCTCTGACAAGATGAGTAAAAAAGTCGGGTACTTGACAGAGAAGTGAAAATGAAGAGACAAGGTTGACTTCAACTGAACATAACTGAAGATTGGAACACCCAAATGAAATGAAAATTGGTGAGCATATAGTAGACTTATAGAGCTAAATTTATCAAGTTAAATCACTAAAACGGATCCACCAAGCTCAGAGAAACCATCTCTGGAATCTGACTGCGAAAACTGAGAGATGTGGCAGTGAGTAGTACACTTCATAAGAACATGGAAATATGAACTCAAATGATCATGAAAATGAAAGTTTATTGCTTGTACAATACAACGGACTTACTGATTAATATGCGTGCCTTGGAATCACACCTTGATATGGCATAAAGCTCAGCTCTTGGAGGTCTTCACATAAACACCACTAAGACTACCATTATTTATAGTTGATCTTGGGAGGCTAACTTCCCTCAATCACTCTCCAATCAATTAGTGATTGATTTGATTCTCTATCTACCACAAATCACAAATTCGTGGCTTCTCTTTCCCTTTTTGATCAAGTGGACTCAACCACTTAAGATTCTTTCACTTTTTCATTAAGTAAAGTCTTCAAAAGTTACAAGAGGTAGTTCACAAGTGAACTTTACATTGTTTTCATTTTAACACTTCTTCTATGACTTTGTGGGACTCAAGCCAATACCTAGGCTTGTCATAGACTTGCTCCAATAGCTCCCCCTCAAGCCAAGTATGCTTGAGGTCTTCAATCTTCCAAGATTACTTGCAAACCAATCATGGCTTTGAACTTGGAGAGCTTTGTACCATCGAGTGCTTTGGTTAGAATATTTGCACATTGTTGATGAGTGGACACATATGATATTTGAATCTCTTTGCTTAGAACCTTCTCTCGTACATAGTGATAATGAACTTCAATATTTTTAGTCCTTGCACGAAAAATAGGATTAGCAGCTAAGTGAATAGAACTCATATTGTCACCAAAAATAGTTGGAGTTCCAAACTCCAATCCAAGATCTTTGAATAATGTCTTCATCCACATAGCTTCTTGTGTAGCTATGACAAGACCTCTATATTCACCTTCAGTAGAAGAGAGAGCAATTGTGGGTTGCTTCTTGGATGACCATGAAATAAACTTTGAACCTGCAAAGGTAAGATAACCTGAAGTGCTCCTTCTATCTTCCTTGGAGCCAGCCCAATCTGCATTAGAAAATAGCTTCAAACCTAAATCATATACATAAGGATAATAAAGTCCTTCATTTATGGTTCCTTTGAGATACTTGAGAATCCTTTTGGCAGCATCCATATGTGGTTTCCTTGGTGTGTGCATAAATTGACTTAGCACACTCACACTGTCAATGTGGCATAGTTGAGACTACCCACTAGACTTTGATATGATGTGATGTCCTCTATGAGTTCACCTTCATGTGAGATCAATTTGTGATTGATCTCCATTGGAGTACCTGCAATCTTACAATCTTGCATCTTGAATTTTGCCAACATGTCCTTAATGTACTTTCTTTGAGTGAGAAACAGACCATGATCTTTGTAGACAACTTCCAAACCTAGGAAGTAGGTAAGTGAACCCAAATCACTTATCTTGAACTCTTCTCTCATTTGATCTTTGATCGTCTTCATACCATCTGCATCATTTCTTGTCAATATTATATCATCTACATATACACATAGGTAGATGATCTCATAATTACTCTTTTTAATAAAGAGTGAAGGATCTGCCTTGCTTGGTTGAAAGCCTTTGTCCTGAAAGAATGAAACAACCCCAAAATTCCAAGCTCTTGGAGCTTGCTTGAGACCATACAATGCTTTGTTAAGTTTACACACATAATCAAGATAAACTTGATTCTCAAAACCAGGTGGTTGTGCCATATATACCTCTTCTGTTATTCAACCATTCAAGAATGCATTATTTACATCTAGTTGAAGTATCTTCCAATTCTTGGAAGAGGCAATACTAAGCAAAACCCTAATAGTAGGCATCTTTGCCACAGGAGAGAAGGTCTCCTCATAATCAATTCCCTGAGTTTGTGCAAAGCCTTTTGCTACAAGCCTTGCCTTATACCTGTTAATGGAACCATCAGAATTCTTCTTGAGTTTATAGACCCATCTTGAGCCTATTACCTTCATGGATGAAGTCTTGGGCACCAAATCCCAAGTGTTGTTTTCCTCAAGTGCTTCAATCTCTTCCTTCATTGCATGCTTCCATTCTGTTTTTGCTTTAGCCTCTTCAAATGACGATGGCTCCTCTTGGTTTATATCATGTGCTATGTAGATAGAATGCTTAGTTACTAATGAGGTGTCAAACCCATACCTTTCTGGTTTTTTCTTTTCCCTCATAGATCTTCTTAGGCCATGATGTGATGATTTTGCCTCATGTCCAAGTTCTTGAAATTTTGCTTTACCTTTAGACTTCCATGCTTTGATCTTTTCCATATGAGATTCTTCATCATCCTCTAAGGTGTCTTCTTCAATCTTTGGTTGTTCTCTACCAAGATTTGGAAAATCTTCTTCAAGATCATATGGTAAATTGACCTTCCTGCATGAATCTTCATACCATGAATTGTTTTCATAAAAAACTACATCTCTGCTTACCAAGAATCCTTTGTTGGTAGGGTTGTATAAACTGTAGCCCTTTTGATTGTTGTCATATCCAATAAATACACACCTTTCTGCCTTTGGATCCATCTTGCCTCTAACCTGTGAAGGAACATGAGCAAAAGCAATACATCCAAAAATTTTACAACGATCTAAGCTTGGTCTTCTTCCATTCCAAGCCTTATATGGAGTCATCCCACCAAGGGATTTTGAAGGCAACTTGTTAATCAAGTAAGTGGTTGTAGATACAGCCTCAACCCATAGATAATTAGGAAAATGCTTTTCATTTAACATGGACCTTGCAGCTTCAACAATTGTCCTATTCCTCCTTTCTGCCACTCCATTTTGCTCAGGAGTGTACCTTGTAGTTACCTCTCTTTTGATTCCTCTTTCTTGAAGAAAAGAATCAAACTCATGGGAGAAGTATTCTCCCCCTCCATCTGACCTTAGCTTTTTTAGTGATTTACCTGTTTGGTTCTCCACAAGAGCCAAATATCTTTTGAAACATGAAAAAACTTCATCTTTGTGTTTCATAAAGAATAGGATAGTCCATCTGCTGCAGTCATCAATAAAGGAGACATAATACCTTGATCCAGATATTGAAGCTTCCTTGCTAGGTCCCCATACATCTGTATGAACCAACTCCAAGAGATCTCCATGCATATAACCTTTCTTCATGAATGATAACCTGTGAGACTTTCCAAATTGATATGCACTACACTTATAAATCATATGTTGTTTTGACAAGTTAGGGAGTCCAAGTACACTTTGGTCCCTGCAAATTTGCTTTAATGACCTTTCACCAATATGTGCTAACCTTTTGTGCCATACTTCCAATTCTGTGAGTGTCTGACTACCATAATTAAAGAGAGCAATGTTTCTAGTGCAATGTTTCTAGTGTCTTGTAATTCAAATGTGAATAATCTACCTGTCTTTTCACCTTTTGCAATTCTTATGAATCCTTGACTTGGATCTTCAACAAATACTCCTACTTTTGTGAACCTGAGTTGCAACCCTTTCTCTACTATCTGCCCAACACTTATCAAATTCTTTGTAATGGTAGGGACATAGAGTACCTTACTGAGTAGGTTGATGTTTCCATCAGGTGCTTTGACATTGCCTATTTTCTCCACAAGGTGTCTTGTATCATCTCCTGTTTTTACCTCATGCTTATTCCTTGGATCTTCTAAATCTGATAGGAGTGCCACATTTCTTGCCACATGATTTGAATAACCTGAATCTATGTAGAAAACATGCTCATCAGATTTACCTTGTGGCATAGCCATGTTCATGATCAATAACGAATCCTGTTTGTTTGAGTCTTCTGTGTAGTTATCGAAGTCTCTCCTTCCTTTGTAGCCTCCTTGATAGTTTGAATGATTGTAGTTGTTGTAGCTGCCATGATAATTGTTGAACCTTCCTCTTGAGTAGCCATAACTTCCTCTATTGTATCCTCTGCCTCTTTGATTCTTGGAATTCCTAAAGCAATTTTCAGTGGTATGATTAGTTGGTCCACAAATAGAACATGGGTTGGAGCCTTGGGATCTCCCCCTGCCTTGTCTACCTCCTCTTCCTCTACCTCTCCCATGTCTTCCTCTACCTGCATAGTTAGCTTGATATGTATGTGCTTCATCATCCACTTTCTTTGTCTTTCCTTTGTTATCTTTGGACTTGCTTTTATCAGTGTATAAAGCTGAAGATTGATTACCTTTAGAGCTTTCTCCATTTTTGATAAGCTTTGCCTCTTGAGTAAGTAGTTGTCCAATGAGTGTATTGAAATCAGGTACATGCATGTCCATGTACAAATCCATGGCTGTGGTGAATGCTTCCCACTTGTCATCTGCCTTCAAGCCATTCATGACCTGCCTTACAATTTGCTCTTCATCTATTACCTCTCCAATGCTTCCCAACTGATCTGCTATGTCCTTGAGCTTTGTGACAAAATCAGTCACATTTTGTTTGGGAGCCTTCTTGAGAGTTGTGAAATCTAGCCATAGTTGATGCTTCCTAGTTTTGGTACTTGAAGAGAAGAAGGCTTCAAGTGCATCCCACACTTCCTGATATGTCTTACAACTTCTAATGTAAGGCAACAAAAAATCTGAGATAGAGTTGAGGAGATAAGACCTTGCAAGTGCATCTTTGGAGCACCATGTGCTCAATCTTTCTTGCTCTTCTTGTGTTGGTTGACTTTTGTTCCTCGAACTTGGCATAACTTCATCTCCAGCCACATAACCATATAAACTTCTACCTTGGAGATAAGCTTCCATCCTTAATGACCAAGCTGAGTAATTACCTCTATCCAATTTGTCAATTGATGAAGGAAATCTATCTGCCATGTTGTCAAACCTTGATCTAATACCACTGTGAAGAGATGGATAGGTATGTGCTTGAAGATGAAGAGGTGTTGCAAAATCCTTGATCTACACCAGCCAAATGAACTCCAGGAGTATATGGTGGACCCTTTTAGCTTGCCAATGGATGTATTAGACACCCTATGTACCTTGGAAGATCACTCTCAAAAAGATAGATCAAAACAGATAAGTTAGAGTTAGCTTAGAGGTGAAGGACTTGCTATTTTGGTTCATACACCTGTCCAGTGCTTTGCATAATTCTCTGAGCACAGCAGTAATTAGCTTAATTCCTTTTGGGGAAGTCTAGTTAACTTAAAGAGCTAACTTTCAAGAGTAATCTCATAAAAAATAATGAACCACACACTGAGAATGATGTTTAACAACTGATGACATCATCCCGATTTTCAGGGGCTGCTACAGTAATGAGACCAGTGAGTAGACAAATGAACATAACTCAAGATTTAAGAATCCAATGATTATGAAAATTTGTATGGTTATACTATATAGTATGCTGAATCAACAAAGCTTTCAATCAATGAATGTGGGTAAGTACAAACTGAGAAACAGCTCTGACAAGATGAGTAAAAAAGTCGGTACCTGACAAAGAAGTGAAAATGAACAGATAGGGTTGACTTCAACTGAACATAACTGAAGATTGGAACACCCAAATGAAATGAAAATTGGTGAGCATATAGTAGACTTATAGAGCTACATTATCAAGTTAAATCACTAAGATTGATCCACCAAGCCCAGAGAAACCATCTCTGCAATCTGACTGAGAAAACTGAGAGATATGGCAATGAGTAGTACACTTCACAAGAACATGGAAATATGAACTCAAATGATCATGAAAATGAAAGTATATTGCTTGTACAATACAATGGACTTACTGATACATATGTGTGCCTTGGAATCACACCTTGATATGGCATAAAGCTCAACTCTTGGAGGTTTTCACATACCATGTATTTATAATTGATCTTGGGAGGCTAACTTCCCTCAATCACTCTCCAATCAATTAGTGATTGATTTGATTCTCTATCTACCACAAATCACGAATTCGTGGCTTCTCTTTCCCTTTTTGATCAAGTGGACTCAACCACTTAAGGTTCTTTCACTTTTACATTAAGTAAAGTCTTCAAAAGTTACAAGAGGTAGTTCACAAGTGAACTTTACATTGTTTTCATTTTAAGGCTTCTTCTATGACTTTGTGGGACTCAAGCCAATACTTAGGCTTTTCATAGACTTGCTCCAACAAGAAGTAAGCTGCTTGAATCCCAAATAAAGGTATATATGGAGGAAGCAAACAACTTAAGAAACATGAATAAAGAGCTTATGGCTGCCATCCTTTGCAACCAACCCATAAAAGCACAAGAAACGATAGCAACCTACACAAAGGCGTTGGAAACTCAAATTGCAAAGTATGAAGATCAGCTAAAACAAGAGCAAGCTACGAGAGAGGAATGGGAAAAGAAGTATATGCATGACACTCATGAACTTAGGAAAAGATGGAAGATGGCAAAGAATAAATTCATTGAACAATGTAATGAGGATGCTAATCAAATAGCTACCATAGGAGAAGAACTATTGAGGAATAAAGAGACAATCACACAAGCAGCCAAGACAATCAAAGAAAAAGATGAGCTCATTGCACAATTAGAAGCTCAAATAGAACAACAGGCAACAACGGGGACACCAGTAGTTCCAAGCTCCAAAGAGGCTACTGTGGAGAATGAGGCATGTCCTTCTTCTTCCCCCATGTATCATTCACCTATAAAGGAGGAAGTAGAGCCGAGCACTGAAAGACATGATCGGGCTATTGCATAACTAAGCCAACATGAGAGGGCACTACTGGTGTCCCAACTTACGGAACATTTTGAAGAACAAGTGATCAAAGTAATGAAAGAGGAAAAGATTGAAAGCAAAAGCCTGGAACAGATATTGAAGCCATTCAATATACCTTACGAATTACTCAAAGAAGAGACACGATAGTATATAAAGAAGACCACCAATAAAGAACGTGATAATGATCTACAATTCAACCTACATATACACAAGAAGAATTTGATAAGGTAGATCCTGTATGGAGGTGAAATTTTTTGGAAAAGAATCCAACACTAAGGATACACTGTGAGTCAACACCATATGTGCTCCAGGTTAATCCATCTTTTTGCCCCATCCGCAGAAGATGCTCCTTGACACAATTTTGGGAAGCACAGTGCCAGGGTATCTTAAATAACCAATGGTGAAACTATCCGCTATTACCTAGTCGGCATGCAACTAGTTATCGATAGAGGAATATATGGTGCGGACGATAGAATTTTGGCTATCCAGATACACCACAGTACCAGATTTAGCCATCAAAATGACAAACAAAATTCTAAGTATGCTACTTACAGTATTAAAAGAATTTTAGCACGCACAATACACATTTTTGAGCTTCATCGGAATTAATCAAGGAGTGGATGCTTTAATTTTTGATCTATCCACCACCCCGGGTCTCTTAACTATCATGGAAATATACTCAAGACTTATGTTTCTACTGAGTCCCTATATGCAAACATTTGAAGAAGCATTCTTTATAAGGTTTTTTGAGATGGACTCGGAGATATTTGTTCAAATGTCTTCCAACTTAAATGCATGAGTGGTGGCCTACAAACTAAGTTTTTTTGCAGATCATCGACAGGCACTAGATGATGGCGTAAAGTCAACCCAATGGAAGGAATTGATGATATGTCAAGCAAATTCGCTTAATCATAGAGAGAAAAAATTCATACAAACATATGCACATCACCACAGAAAGCCTCTTGGGGATAACAAAGTTCAGGAGGCAGGATGTGTGGAGGGAGAATCAAGCAAAAAGAAAAGAAAAAGAAGAAGATCGAAGACCAAAACAGCTCAATAAAAAGTGAGCTCACTAAGAAAGAACCACCAATTGCCGAAAGCCCCGTAGGAGCACACATCAAGCTACAATGCAAAAGGACCAGGTTCCGAAGAGTGGAAATAAAGAACAACCATGACTTTTCATGGGAGGTTGTACAAAGCTTTCTCATCCAGGCAATACAACAGAGTTAGATGGGTGAAGACAAAGACATATCAGAGGACCAAAAGTTAGAAAGAGGAGAGGCTGAGAAGTGAAAATGCGTGACTAAGAATATCACATTCTTAGCCACTCGTGGCATGCGTGGCAGCCTGACTTAACACAACAACCCAAATTTATGAATGTAAGGAATACCAAGGGGATTACAGAAGCAAAGGACTTATTTTGGATAAAGTAACAAATTGTCTAACAATCCTTATCGCTTCTTCAACCACTGGGTGCATGTACTAAGGAGCTATAGACAAGCTGCAGACAAAAAGCAAAGCGTGTCAAGGGATGACAGAGACAAAGATGGGGAGAATGTTGTAGAGAAAAGAGGCACAAAAAAGGAGCCCCAAAATTTTCAAATTAGTGAGCATAAGTTTTCTTTTTCAAAATCCCATGAAACTCCCTTGAAGTTATGCAAATGCACTAGAGGAGTCCTCCAGATGCATAAGCCCCAAATCGTTGTAACATAGCTCATGTAAAATAGTAGGAAATTAGATTTAGACAATAAAGTGCTAGTCTCTTGTGTGAAAGGACCATTTTTAGGGCACATGTATATAAGTCACTTTGTGACTCTTGTAAAAGAATTTTGCCATGGTGAAAAATTGAAGAAGAATTTCGAATTGCTTCTTTCTTGCTGATTTCTTCCTTCTCCATGATCTTTTGTGTGTGTGTAATGCTTGGAATGTGTGTGTAGGATTGTTATCTATCCCTTCCCATCGCTTTTGAACTACTGTAGTGTGTGTGTGTGAGCCATTAGGAGTTGTGGAGCAAGTGTTGGTGCATCCTGCCCTTCACTATTTTTCTCATAACTTGAAGAGCGTTGGTCAAATTCTAGTGGAAATAACTCCAATAGATGCATCTCAATGAGAGCTTTGAAAATAACCTACTATTGGCCATATTCCGAGTTCAGAGATAGGAGAAAATTTCAAATATATGCTTAAAACTATAAATGGTATCGCAACATGCATTTTCAGAGGATTAGTGAGTTAGAGAGGTAGTTAAGCCTTTTCACATGCATTGTAGCTTAGCTGCTTCGCTTTCCATCATGTGCGCACACGTCTTCATACACTTGGTTCATATGGTTCCTCAGATTGATAATTAAACGTGTATCGATCCACCACTATATGCACTTGTGGGGCGATTGAGGTTTAGTCTCATCGACACAAGTCCCTAAGGCTTCATGACTTAGGTACACAATCATCAATGAAAGTCACAAAGTAAAGATAATTTCCAAAAGAGGATGTCTGCATTGGACCACATACATCACTTTGAACAAGCTGCAATTTCTGAATAGCTCAAATTGAAGCATCTTTTAGAAAAGAGGAATGCTGCATTTTGCCCAAAATATAGCCTTCATAGACATATTTTCTAGGTGCCTCAAGTTTGGGAAAAGAGGACACCATTTTAGATTTCTACAGGCATAGCAAACTAGCAAAATTCAAATGACCAAAGCACGCATGCCAAAGATTTGCATCTCACATAGCCCTGAGAATCATGTACTACACATGTTGGATCACAACCAAGCCAATCTTGGCTAATGCAAAAACTGATAACAAATTTTTCTTGATCCCTAGCACAAATAGAGCATCTGACAATGTGAAAGAACTACCATCAATAGTAGTCAAAATGATCTTACCAACTCCCATGATAGGATAAGAGGAGTTGTTGGTGCATGTGATAGTATTCCCTGTGGAGGCAAAGCTCAAGTGAAGTGAAGAAACTATGCTGCAAGGTAATATGTTTGGTTGCCCCACTATCAAAGTATCAAACATCTGAGTCTACTATAGACATACACTGCTCATGAGAAGATGGGTCAAAGCTACAAACAATAGTAAAAACCCATTCTTCATTTTGCACAAGATTAGGAGACTCTATTTTCGGTGTAGAGGCCTCTGCAACAACCATTCTAGCCTCTCTTGTCTTTGCCTCTTTTGCAGCTAGTTTTGGACATCTCTTAATGACATGATCATTTCCTTTATAGTATTTGTAAAACAATTTCTACTTTTTTTATTCCTTCTCATCTTTGTCTTCCTTCTTTGAATGTGCAGCATTTGAGGATTTCTGCTTACTAGTAGATGAGCTCCATTTACCTTTTCCTTTCTGACTAGCCAAGAAAGCTTGATCTACAACACACATAATAGACATGTTCTGCCTAGACTAATCTTCCTACAATAGAATAGAAATTAACTCTTCAAATGTTAAGGCATTTGGATTGCCTTTCATCATCAAATGAAGAGTAGAAGCAAAACTCTGATATGAGTTGGGAAGACCATTCAGAATAGTTTGCACAAGCGAACTCTTGTGAAGGACTTCATCAGCATAAATCAATTGTTCCTTCAAATCTTTGATCTTTGTCATAAAACTTTCCATAGAATCACCTTCATTCATGTGCTCACTCTCCAACTATTTTTGGAGGTAAGCAACACAAGCCTCATTCCTAGCCTGGTACAATGTGGCAAGTGTATCCCAAGCATCCTTAGCTATTCTATAAGAGTGAATGTGAGGAATAATTGCACGTTTGACAGACAAGGCTATCAATGCATGTGCTTGAGCATCTCCACCATCACAACAAATTTTCTCTATAGTAGGTGCAACAAGAACCATAGCACGAACAATAATCTGTAGAATATCACCATCTTTAACGCTGCACAATATTCCACAATCCTTTTGTAATAGGATGTTTTTCAACACCATGCACAATATTCCACAATCCTTTTGCGACCAATACATGATGCATCATATAAGCCCATAATGGGTAATTCATACCATCCAACTTATCCTCAAAAACCAACATACGGAATACATCACTGCTTTAAGCCATGGCCATTAACTAAAATGCCCTGATGCAAAAAATTGAATGTATCTCCAAAAGTTAAATAGAACTACCCTATCGAGTTCTACTAAAACTTTAGCAAAATTTGAGATGCTTATACTAGCAAATTGAAACTTGTATATATCATTGGAACATAAAGACAAAATAGCCTACACAAGTGCTGTGATAGTGTGTTCGGGGGCTGAAACAAGCTTAGATCATGATTTCAACACCACGAAGCGAAGCAAGTTTTGAGCTCCTAATCACCCTGAGTGTGCACACCAAATTTCATGCGATTCTAAGAGTGTGATTGGAGGAGTGTCTATGATGCCCTAGATGAAGCGATGACCTGCTCTGATACCAATTGTTGGAGTTAGACGTCTGCTGAAGCACGTGAACAACACAAGGAAGAAGGAGAAGCTTGGAGCACAACACACAATAGTGAAACTATTACCATTAGAATGTACAAAGATAAGTAACTTGTTAGGGATATAGGCTTATATGCAAGCCGGGGGGAAAAAACCTCCTAAAGAGGGAAAAAAGTGCCCCAATGGTCCTACTGTGTTCACACACATCACTACCTAAATATATCAACAATCTCATGCAATATTTGTAATGAAAATTATGGAAAAAATCTTACCAACTGCCTCTTCTCCATGTCTTTCAACCTTTGAATGTTGATGTAACCACACCTTTAGTGCTACAAATCCAAGTCTCCAATCTTCTTGTCTCTATACGTGATGAACATGCCTTGTTTCTTTTCCTTTTGCCAATGTCAAAAGAGAACATCCTTCCTTCCTCCTTTCCTTTGGCTATCAACTCATAGTCATTCCTTGCATCCTCAATATAGCATTCTTTGTGGTTGGATTTTGCTTGGTATCCCATTTCAACCATCTGTCCAATAGAGATTTTCTTTGTAATAGTAGGAACATGCAATACCTCAGAGATTCCTCTTGCATTGTGGTTGCCTTCAAGCTTCACATCTCCCATTTGTTTTATCTCTTGCTCTTTGTTGTATCCTATCTCCACAAAGCCTCTTTGCTTGGGTTCTTGAAGATTTTTGAAGTACTCCTCGCTACGTAACATGTGGTTACTACAACCACTATCAATATACCACACATCATCATGTGGTTGACCTTCACTACTATTCTTCATAGCTAAAAAATGCTCATTTTTTTAATCCATTGAGAAACCGATAAAATCCAATGTGCATAAATTGGTTAAGCAGTGTCGGGCTTGTATTATCAAACCCCTTGTTGAGCATGCAACATTATATCAAGTTTTGCTTATACCTAATTGGAGTGGTTCATTAGTTAGCAAAAAGATATGGGGAAGGGGTAGAAAACACCTCTAGGCACACATACCATGCCTCAAACACACATTCAAGCTCAAGGAGAAGAAGATACATAGAAAAGAAGAAGCAAATTCAAAATTCCTCAAGTTATCTCTTCAAAATGGCAAACTCTTTTTACAAAAGAGTCACAAGTGAATTCTATGCATGTGCCCTAATTTTGTTCCTTTCACATAAGAGATCCACTTTCCTTCTAAATCACTAAGTTCCTACAATTGTACAAGGGTAATGTTACATTCTTTAGGGATCATGCATCTAGAGGACTCCTCTAGAGCATCTACTATAATGCTTCTCATAGTTTTACAATGGATTTTGGGAAAAGAAAAGTAGACATTTCTCAAAAATTTTGGGGCCTACTTTTCTTTACTTCTTTCTCCTAAATCCTTCTCTTCAGTCCTTTGTAACACTCTCCCCCTCTTAGTCTCTATCGTCCCTTGACAGGCTTTTGTGGGTTTCCCTGACATGCAGTTGGAGGGTTTTCGTGATGCACAACTGGTGAGGGGAGATGGACCAACTCTCTCACCTCTTGCCCACTTCTTCCTCTCTGACCTTTTCTATAATTCTTCTGTGTATATTTCTTTTAACTAAACACCATTAGAGTTCAAGGAAGCCTTCAAGATTGAGATGTAATTTGTTACCTTATCCGAGCCTTAGTCCAATGCTTTAGTTTTGTCCTTGGTATTCCTTACATTCATACACTAGGATTGATGCATTATCAATGTTTTCCATGCACACAACTAGTGTCTAGGATTGCATCCATGTCTTGGACGGTGGTACTTTAAAGGTCTTATTTGTATTTTTTTTTTACATCATTCAAGAGTTGTTGCATTCTTTCACTTTGTGTCTTTTCATTTGTTGTGTCTCATTTTAGCCTCATTCGTGCCCTTGTGGGGCTCTATACAGAGAGTAGTGTTTTAATCAATTATCTTTTTCTTTGATTTTATCCTCCATCTTCTTTTACTAGGTTTGTTTCTCTACAAGTCCCTCCTCTTGAACTCTATCGTCCCTGACAGGCTTTTGTTGGAAACTTGTGTAAGTCTAGTAGAATTTTTGTTCAGTTTCATTGATGAAGTTTGCTTCCTTGATCATTAATTGTTTCTATTGTTCTGACCTGGCTCCATCGTGTGGAGCTTGAATGTGGTCCACAAAAAATTTGAGCTTATAAGCTACTATTTGAGCATTTTGATTAGATGACATTTTCAAAAAGATCTCCGAGTCCACTTTAAAAAATCCTATAGAAGATGTTCCTTTGATTGTTTGTAGGTAAGGACTTGTTAAAAACATTAGACATGAGTAATATGCCATGAT
Organism: Ceratopteris richardii; assembly: GCA_020310875.1. Classification (NCBI taxonomy): domain Eukaryota; kingdom Viridiplantae; phylum Streptophyta; class Polypodiopsida; order Polypodiales; family Pteridaceae; genus Ceratopteris; species Ceratopteris richardii. The sequence goes on from CM035407.1 coordinate 167,027,235, forward strand.
GGTTAGTCTACTTGGAGTGATCAAAAGATACAAAAATTAAGGAATTTATGCCTTGATTAATGCCGATGAAATTCCAAAAGGTATATTCAGCATGCTTGAACACTTTCAATACTCTCAAAATCATGCTGACTATTTCATTTGTTAGTTTTATTGTGAGATCTAAGATATGAGCATGTTTGGATAGCCAAAATTCAATTGTATGGGCCATATATTCTTTTGTGGGTGGGTAGTTATGTGGTGGGTTTGATAATAGGGGAAAATCAAGCCATTGCTTATTAATAATGTCAGTTTGCTATTCTTCCCAAAACTTTGGCCACGATCGACATCTTGGCACTGGGAAAAAAGAAGGAATAACTTGTAATAAATATGGTCCTTCTTGCCAATGCACCTATAAGGTTGGATTCTTCTCCAAAAATATTTTCCTCTAGACAAGATCAACTGCATCAAACTATTCTTGAGTATAATTGAAAGTGGTAAATTAAAGTTGAGATCTTGGTCCGTATCTTGCTGGGTAGTTTTGTTGATATATCTACATGTTTTCTCCTTCATAATACCATATGGTACATTAAATGGCTTTATTATTCCATGAAGATCTTTGCTCTTTATTTTGGCTCCCTTCATTACTCATACAACTGCATCTTCAAGTTTCTCAATCATACAAGACACCAATAGTGCTTGTTCTCTCTAGTCTAACTTTGTAATGTATAGCCGTGGAATGTCATCAATGTTTGTCTCTTGTTGATCTCTTATTGGTGATTGAACAATGGGGGGAGAAAGATTTTGCACCCCAGGCTCGACACTAGCTAGAGTTTTTTCTTGCACTGCTCATTTCCCCATGTTGGTTGCTTAATTGTTTTATTACTCTCAATCTTTAGTAGTTGAGTTGCAAGTCTATAATAATTTGATTTTTGTCTAGACTCTTCCATTGAGATTCATTGAGCTCTTCTTTGACTCTGATCTTGCATTCACATATCTCTCTAAGTTGATCAACATCTTGTTTGCATTGCTCTGTGTATTGATTGATAGATTCCTTCCACTTTTCTCATAGCTCAATCGTATCTTGTGCATATTTTGATTCCCATTGTGCACATAGCGTTTGTTCTATCTTCAAATCATCTACATATATATCTAATTGATTCTTGAGACTTTTAACCTTGTCATTAGTGTTGACAGTGCCTCAATGGGTTGATTCAATAATAGAGAAGTCATTAGTTCTTTATTTTGGGTCCTTAATGAGTTAGCATCTTCCATGTACACTTTTATCTGTCTCTAGAATCTTGCTTCTAGTCGGGAGACATGCTTTTTCCACTTCACATTGATCATATCTCTTTTGGGGCTCCGTATTCTCTTTTTGCACTCTCTCATAGTCATCTTTCAATTCATCAACTTGAGTCTTTAAGTGGCATTCTCAACTTTTAACTAATTTGCTTTGTTGCTACAGTGAATTCTGCTTTCATCATCTCAAGCTCTTGTTGGGTCTTCAATACCTAATTTGATAAATTATGGCTTAGTGCTTTAAATTGAATTTTCTCTATATGAGCTTGCTCATATTCCTTATCAACATCCACCAACTATTGTTGGGTGTCCATAGCACTCTGAATCATATGTTTGACTATTGGTTTTAGTTGTGTCACATCCACATTTAACCATGTTTGTGGAATAATTGGGATCTCCCTCGTGAGTACATCTTTTACTTTGGTTGTGTGTAATGTTTCATTGAAGGCCTATCATATTTGTAATTGGATGCATGGCTTAGCCTCATTCTCTCAGACTGCTTTTGAGCTTCTCCCTTCATGAAGCACATCCATTGAAGACCTCTCTGCAATAACTCGTATGTGCAAGATGGGCTCATTGGTTTTTATTTCCAGTTCCTGTTGAGCTTCTTCTTTGGGGTGGATAAACATTTTGCCTCCTTCTAATGCGATTCTTTGAAATTAGAGTTTGGAGGTCTCATTAATTTGGATCATATGTGTGCTATACCTTTTTGGAGTCCTTATGATTTCTTCTTTCACCACATTCTTGCTCATTTCTTTTGGTTTACTAGCCACTTCTTGTTGATCCACCATCTGTTCGAGTTCATCCCATTGACCAACATCATTGATTTCAGTGTTTAGATCAGCATTGATCATAGATTGGTCATCTTTGTCATTTGATCCAGAGCATGAGCTTGAGTTTTCTAGGCCCAATTCTTTGTAGTGATTCATTTTATATAATCTTTTTCTAGCTTGTTTCTTCCCTTTGGACTTGCTCTTTTGTTTGTAATGATGTCCTTGTATTATGAGATTGACCTACCCTTCCATGTATGTATGAGTGGCTTGAAGAGCCTCTTCTAACTGGGATTATGTGATGGGAGTAATAGAAAATAATAATTCTGCACTAAATAAATAGTGAACATGAGAAAATCTAATAAAGATGTCATTAAAAAATCACAAATTTTTGAAACAAAGACAAAAAGAATATACTTAGAAAGTTCTCTTGAGGACAAAAAATTAGTCATTTTTTGGTAAAAGCTCAAGAGTTTCAGAAATAAGAGTAAAAATATTATGACCTCTTAGAAATTTGAAAATATCAAGACCTTTTGATCCTTCAAAAATTTGAAAAATGATGAATTTTTTCAAAATGTGCAAGAATTCCCAACTTTTCTGAATGAAGTCAAGAAAAATGAGGCTTTCTCAAAAGAATATGAAGACATCGTGACTTTTTTCAGTCTGGCATAAAAGTGCAAAATTTTTTAGTCCTTTTTGAGGACTTGTATTTTTTTCATTCCTCACTTCAATTCATAAAAAAATATGTTTTCTTGAAGAATAGGTAGACCATCATGACTTTCTAGAAAATAAAACCTAGCTTTGGGAGCTTCACATGAAACTAAGAGGTGGAAAAGTGATACCTGACTTAAAACCTAACCTCCCAAGTAACTCTCAAAGAGAAAGAAATAGATTAAAGAAATTCCTCTAGACATAATATGAGTTTACAAGGAACTAGAAACATGATGCAAGGTGAATGCTCAAATGAAGGGTATTACAATGAATTTACAAATAGATTTTTGCTATACATTTACAAGGATGGACTTCAAACATTTGTAGCAAGACTTAGGTATTGTATAAATTAGCTTTGAGTGGTGCAATAGAATCAGCCACATTGGATGGAAATATCATACCCAATCACATTAGTGGTTGTAGAGTCAAAAATACCTAGAACCTCTTATTGAACAACAATGGCATAAGATACAAATAACAACAAATAGAAGATAGGAGCTAGTAAGGATTAATAAGAGGCACATCGAGAGGAAAAAAAAAAAAGAATATAGAAAATTAAAGAGAAAATGAAATGGCAAGTAGATACATGATTGAAAGCATTAACTTTTATTTTCTTTGAAATTTGCATGTTCATTATTTTTGTCCAAATTTTATTTTGTCTTTTTTGAGTTCTTCTTGTCTTTGTCCATAATTCATTATGTGGTGTAATTTTTGAAAAGTCCATGAAGACCCAACATTTGCACAAATAATCAACACTTGACTCAATTTTCTTGAGAAAAAAAGGTCCTTTTGCACAAGAAAGAGAGCATTAATAGTAATGATGAAAATGAGTCCAAGCCTACATACTTGGGAAATAAGCATTTATTTCATATAGTCACATATGACTATTCCCTTGTAAAAATCAACTTACTTTTATCCTTGTAAAAGTGCATATGTTAATTGCACTACTCTCACATGCAGTTAGGAGGAATCAAATCTCCAATTACTTGGTAGCTTATTGATGAGAAAGTAAGTCCTAAAGTTTAGGATTCACCTTATGGTAAGAGCTTGAATTTGAATCCAAAAGTTGGCTCCAACTCCAAGCTATAAAAATGGATCAAATTCTCGTGTGAAATTGAGCCCAATTTGGAGATCATTTGAGAGGGTTTTTCTATGATTAGTGAGATCATTCTATAGCTCCACCACTACCCTCACATTGTGCAATTATACATTGCCAATGTCATTGTAATTCTATGTGATTTAATACATATATATTGATCACATCTCTACTTCACTTCTGTCAAGTTCATCTCAGAATAGTGATCTTCTCAGACTTGGTTCTCAGTGCATAGTTAATCATTTGATGTTATTTAAAGTGGTATAGATTCACCATATTGTCTCTTTCATAGCTACAAAGTTTCATTGTCATTGTTTTTCTCAATCTCGAGATATCTTCACAACTCTACTCATTGGTCTACATATTGTTGAAGCCTGATATTGTCGGGATGGTCTATTGATTTGCTAAACACAATTCTCATAGTACACGATCATTTCAAGTGAAATAAATTGTGATTGGTATCTATCTACGTTAACTAGATACTCAAAAAAGGAATTTAATCAATTTATAGTAGGTTAAGAGTACTGTTCATTTTATTGAACATGTATAGAGAATAAAATACAAAGTCTTAGCTCATAGTTGAATTTTCTACTCACCTGGCTTGATCCATTGACTAAAAGATCATACTATGAAGCACTTCAGTGATTATTGGGAAGCTCAAATGGTCTACTCTACTCTCAACTTCTTCTTGGCTGGTGTGAAGTAGGATTTTGTAGCACCACTTCATATTTGGAATCTATCTACTATCTCCTCCAACAGTGGTATCATAGCAACATCAAGCAAAATGGGAGATGGATTTCCATCATTCATTGACAAACTAGACAGAGGCAACTATCCAGCATGGTCCCTAAGGATGCAAGCTTATCTCCAAGGAAGAAGCTTATACAGATACATCTCTAGAGATGAGGAAATGCCAATATTCAGAAGCAAACATCAACCTACAAGAGAAGAGCAAGAAAGGCTAACTACATGGTGTGCAAAGGATGCTCTAGCCAGGCCTTATATACTTAACTCAATATCTGATTTCTTATTACCTCACATTAGGAATTGCAAGACCTCCCATGAGCCTTGGGAAGTAATTTCTTCATACTTCTCATCAAATACAAGAGCTAAGAAGAATCTACTTTGGATGGAGTTCACAATCTTGAAGAAGCAACCAAAGCAAAGTGTGGTTGACTATGTGACCAAGATGAAGGATGTAGTTGACCAACTTGGGAGCATTGGAGAAGAAATAGAAGAGAAGCAGATAGTAAGGCAAATCATAAATGGCATCAAAGCTGTTGATAAGTGGGAGTCCTTCACCACAACAATGGACCTATATATGGACATGCATATACCTGACCTCAACACATTGATGGGGCAACTCTTCACACATGAGACAAAGCTCAACAAGAATGGAGACAAATATAGAGGCAATCAATCTTCCGCCCTTTACACAAATAGAAAGAAGAGTAAAGGTAAAGGCAAAGGTGAAAAGAATAAAGAAGAGGCAAGTACCTCTCAAGTGAAATTCACAGGTACAAGAAGAGGTTGTAGAGGAAGGAGTGGAGGAGGAAAGAAAGGCAGGGGAGATCATAAAACTCTTCACCTTGCAATATTTGTGGCTTGACCAATCATACCACAGATGAGTGTTTCAAGAACACAAAGAATCAGAGAGGAAGAGGCTTTCACAGAGGAGGCTATGGACAATCTAGAGGCAAGTTCAACAATGGAGGAAGCAATTACCATCACATCTACAACTAGGGCTAAAACAACTACTATCAAGGAGGTTTTAGAGGTAGAAGAGATTATAAAAACTATATAGAAGACCAAGAAGATTCTCTATTAATCATGAACATGACATCCAAGCAAGGTAAAGATGATGAGCATCTATGTTATATTGATTCTAGTTTTTCAAATCATGTGGTTGGAAATGTAGCATTGCTATCTGATCTTGAAGAACCTAAAGGGAAACATGAAGTCCAGATAGGTGACTTTACTAGGAATTCTATTAAGAAGATTGGAAATTTCAAAGCATTTGATGGTAATATGAACCTTTTAAGTTAGCTATTATATGTTCCAACCATAACAAAAAACCTAATCAGTGTTGGGTAGATTGTTGAAAAGGGCTTACAAGTTAGATTCACAAGGCATGGAGCATATGTGGAGGAACCTCAATAATGCTTCAAGAGGATTGCAAAAGGTGAGAAGTATGGTAGACTCTCTACATTTGAAATTGAAGATACCAAAAACATTCCACTCTTCAATTACAAAGATCAAACCCTATCTGAACTAGGGATATGACATAAGAGACTAGGTCATATAGGTGAAAGAACACTAAAGAAAAGATGCAGGGATCAGAGTGTGCTTGAAATTCCAAATGTGTCCAAACAACACATGATTTACAAATGTGGAGCATGCCGATTTGGAAAATCACGTAGGCAACCATTCAACAAAAAAGGATACATGTATGAAGACTACTTGGAACTTGTGCACACAGATGTGTGGGGTCCTAGCAAAGAGCCATCAATCTCAAGATCAAGGTGCTATGTTTCATTCATAGATGACTATAGTAGATGGACAATTCTTTACTTCATGAAGCATAAAGATGAAGTCTTCACTTGTTTCAAGAAATATTTGGCATTGGTTGAGAACCAAACAGGTAGAAGCTTGAAGAGGCTTAGATCTGATGGAGCTGATGAGTATTTCTCACATGAATTTGACTCATCCTTATAGGACATAGGCATAAAGAGAGAGGTTACAACAAGATACATTCCTAAACAGAATGGAGTGGCAAAAAGGAGGAATAGACTAATAGTAGAGGCTGCAAGATCAATGTTGAATGAAAAGAAGCTTCCAAGTTACTTATGGGTAGAGGCTATTTCCATAGCCACATACTTAATTAATAGGCTTCCATCCAAGTGCTTGGATGGAATGACACCTTATGAAGCATGGAATGGCAAGACATCTTCCCTAGACCATTGTAAAATCTTTGGGTGCATTGCTTATGCACATATACCCTCACAGATTAGAGGAAAACTTGACCCAAAAGCTGAAAGGTGTATATTCATTGGCTATGAACAAAACTAGCAAGGATATAGGTTGTACACTCCCACTAACAAAGGATTTACAATTAGTAGGGATGTGGTGTTTGATGAAAATAACTCCTAGTTTGAAGATGATTGCAGGAAAATAAAGCTACTCTATGACTTGGAAAGTGATTTTCCAACTCTGACTCAAGAAGAAACACAAATATCAAAAGATGTCAACTTAGAAGATGAAGAGCAGATTGAATACAAAGCTTGGAAGTCCAAGGTCAAGACAAAATTCAAGCAATTGGAAGACATTCTAGAGTCATCCAATCAAGCACTTAGAAGATCTCAAAGGGAGACTAAAAAACCCATAAGGTATGGCTATGATGCCACTAGTCACCAAGCATTGTGTATACATTACTAAAGATTCTATGTCAAAAGAGCCTTCTTCATTTGAAATAGCCAATAAGAAGGAATAATGGAGAGAAGCCATGTAGGAAGAAATTGAAGCACTTCAGGAGAACAACACTTGGGATTTGGTCCCCAAGAAACCAAGCATGAAGGTAATATGATCCAAGTGGATTTACAAAGTAAAGAAAAATTCAGATGGTTCAATCAACAAGTATAAAGCAAGGCTAGTAGCAAAAGGTTTTGCTCAAACCCATGGACTGGATTATGAGGAGACCTTCTCACCTGTGGTTAAGATGCCAACAATCAGAGTTCTAGTAAGTATTGCTGCTTCAAAGAATTGGAACTTGTCTTAGAGTTAGATGTTAAAAATGCATTCCTAAATGGATGGATCTCAAAAGAAGTCTACATGGCTCAACCACCAGGGTATGAAGAAAAGGACAAATCAGATTATGTATGCAAATTAAAGAAAGAACTCTATAGTTTAAAGCAAGCTCCTAGAGCTTGAAACCATAGGCTTGTCACATATTTATAGGATCAAGGATTTGGTGCTAGCAAAGAAGATTCTTCTTTGGTCATAAAGAAGACTAACTCAGAAGTTATTTATCTATGTGCTTATGTGGATGACACCATCATTATAGGGAATGATGCCAATGGCATCAAGCAAATCAAATCTGAGATGATGGAGTTTGTTAACATACTTTCTTGGATTAGAACTTGTGTATTTAGGTTCTCGAATCTTTATTACTCAAAGGAAGTACATTCATGATATGTTAGTCAAGTTCAAGATGAACACTAAAGTTGTAGGTACACCTATGGAACTCAACCACAAACTTAGTTCTCATGAGGGAGAACTCCTTGAAGATATTACATGTTATCAAAGGCTTGTTGGGAGTCTCAATTATGCAACCCTAACAAGAGTGGACATATGTTATGGAGTAAGTACATTAAGATAATTTATAGATACACCAAGAAAACCTCACATGGAAGTTTCCAAGAGAATTTTAAAGTATCTAAAGGGTACTATAAATCAAGGACTATTTTATCCATTCACATCTGACTTGGATATCAACCTATATTCTCATGCAGATTGGGCTAGCTCAAAAGATGTTAGGAGGAGAATTTCTTGCTACTTATCTTTTGCAGGTTAAAAGCTAATTTTATGGTCATAAAAAAAACAACCAACTATGGCATTTTCATCAAATGAAGGAGAATATAGAGGCTTAGAAAATGCAACACAAGAGGATATGTGGCTCAAGCTACTTTACACAGATTTGGGATTACATTCTTATACTCCAATGATCTTTGGAGATATCACTAGCTCACTTCATTTGGCTACTAATCTTGTATATCATGCAAGGACTAAGCATAATGAAGTGCACTATCGTTATGTAAGAGAGAAGCTACTTAGCAAAGACATCCAATTGTCCTATGTATCAACCAATTTGCAATGTGCAGATATGCTAACAAAATTATTGGATGGAAATAAGATGAACACGTTCAAGATGATGATTGGATTGCTGGAAATTAAGAGAAATGAAGACCAAACATGTTAGGCTTGAGGGGGAGCTATTGGTAAAAATGAATCCAAGGCTACATACTTGGGAAATAAGCATTTATTCAGATAGTCACATATGACTATTCCCTTGTAAAAATCAACTTACTTTTATCCTTATAAAAGTGCATATGTTAATTGCACTACTATCACATGGAGTTAGCATGAATCAAATCTCGAATTACTTGGTGGTTGATTGATGGGAAAGTAAGTCCTAAAGTTTAGGATTCACCTTATGGTAAGAGCTTGAATTTGAATTCAAAAGTTGGTTCCAATTCCAAGCTATAAAAATGGATCAAATTCTCACATGAAAATGAGCCCAATTTGGAGATCATTTGAGAGGGGTTTTCTATGATTAGTGAGCGCATTCTATAGCTCCATCACTACCTTCACATTGTGCAATTATACATTGCCAATGTCATTGTAATTCTATGTGACTTAATACATATACATTGATGACATCTCTACTTCACTTCGTTGTCAAGTTCATCTCAGAACAATGATCTTCTCATACTTGAATCTTAGTGCATAGTTGATCATTTCATGTGATTTAAAGTGGTATAGATTCAACATGCTGTCTACTTCATAGCTACAGAGTTTCATTGTCATTGCTTTTCTCAATCTCGAGATATCTTAACAACTCTGCACACTAGTATGCATACTATTGAAGCCTAGAATTATTGGGATGGTCTATTGATTTGCTAAACACCCTCCATTTCTTTGTAGATCATCATTAACTCTAGCTCATCCTCTTCCTCTAATGTTGCATAGATGATCCTTGTCAAGATTTGGCCACCACCTAAAGACTTATTTTCTTTCTAATGTGCTTCATAAATTATTTGAGCACATAACTAGACATGTCCATTTTCTTTGGACTTGCTTTGTTCATAAAGGCTACTGTTACTGCCTTTTATGGTTGTATGTACCTAGTCATTTGAATGGAACAAAAGTGCTGATGAGAAATTATTATTGCCAAATTTATTGCTTCAAGGTTAAAGTCTATGAATTTTTGGATGCTTTTGTAAGCATCCATTTCTTTTTTTATTTCATTCACATTATAATTAATCCTTTCTTAAACGAAAGAGATTTTCTAATCATCTATTGATTGACGTGAATTCTGTGATAAAATCCTTCAAATTCTATCACATTAGACCTGAGGTATTCTTTTTTCTCATCCTCACTCCAAGTGTGTTTGTCCATGGATCTCATCATTTCAATGCATCTTGGAATGTCAACCATGATAATTGTCAACTCCAAGAATCCTTTGATTCCTACCTGATCCCAGATCTCCATAATATATTCACTTTTTTTCGACTTTTGGATATCTCTTGTGTCTAATGTAAACTTGGAATCCTAGTTTTGACCAAGTAGAATTATTTGGATACTCTAGCAAGGTGTCTCTTTGAATCTTCAAATGTCTCACTAGCATCCAAGAACCAATGAACCTTGTCCAGAGAGATCATTGTTCCTTGCAACATTTCCTGTGCCATCCACATGTAGCTCCAATTATTTTTTACATTAGTTTCATTCATTTTTTAATATTTCTCAAAACTCAAGATTCAACAAAAAATCATTGTGCGAAGAGAGAAGAAACATTATTTACATATGTATACATGTTGAAAAACTCTTCTACTTTAAAAATGAAAAACATCTTTTTTTACCAACTCATTACCTTAAAAAAAGTCAAAATCATATTCTTCATGTTTATTATTTTGTAAAGAAACTAAAAATAAGCCTCAATGTGTGCATGTGTCAAAGAAACTAGAAATTATTTGTATATTATTATTCCATGTAATGTAAAAACATTTAAAAAATAATTAAAAAAATTTCTCTATCTTATTTGTGATGTGCTTTTGTCTATCCATTAGACCACTTCCTTCTACTCTTCCCCCCCTCCTATTTCTCTTGACAAATGAGACTATGGGACTTGAATTGTATCTAGTGTTGAATGATTTATTATCCAACTTTTATAATCCTATTTGTTGAAGGAGATGGTGGATAGATTCTAGAGATGAAGTGGTGCTGCAAAATCCTACTTCACACTAGCCAAGAACAAGTTGTGGAGACTAGAATAGACCCTTTGAGCTTCTCAAAAATCACAAATAATCACCTAAATGCTTTGGAGTATGATCCTTTAATCAATGGATCAAAACAAATGAGTAGAAAATTCAACTATGAGCTAAGACTTGCTATTTTGGTCTCTACACATCTTTTGTAAAATGAATAGTACTCTCAACCTACTATCAATTTATCAAAATCCTTTTGGGAGTATCTAATTAACTTAGATATCTATCAATCACAAGTTATTGCACTTGAAATGATTGTGTACTAAAGTTTATAGCCATCCAAGCTGCTTAGTCCAAGACGATTATAGGTAAAAGGATGAAAGAAACAGATACATCTCAAAAGGTGGTGACCATGAAGCCAACAAGAAAATCATTATCAAAAGTCATTGAAGTAGAAGAATCAAGACCCTTAAAGAAAAAATTAAGTATGTATAACTAGGACTCAATCACCATCACAATTAAAGAAGACCCACGAAAATCTACCATTAACTTAGAGGTGCCAACTCAAGAAGCAATCATAGTAGCTTAAGAGAATTCCAAGCAAATATAGTACCTCACCCTCCTATGACTACAAAGCAAACGCTATATGCTTATTATCTACAGGGAGTGACAACAAAAGGAAAAACATATGAGGAACAATACCAAAAAATGCTTGAAGACTAATATGGGAAAAAATAGCAGAAAATGCTTGAAGACTTCTCTAACAAAGCTACAAATTGGAAACATACACATGGTAAAAACATGCAGATCACCAAAACCATGTTGAGATCATGCACAATCCAAAATATGTGTACAGGTGGTCTAGTGACAAGCATTAGGCACAATAATTGGTAGTGCATTAATGCACAAGAAGGGCTAAACTAAAGATTCATGTGAGTATTTGGAATGGGAATGAGGTCTTTCCATACAAGGATCATAGTCTATTTTAGTATTAATATGTTTTTCTTGTGTTAAGAGGTCTTAGAACTCAAAATGCAACCAACCAACATAGTCGCAGCAAGACTTAGTTTTCGGCCCATCAACAATAGGTCTATTCCCACCAAGGAATATCTACTACTCCCACCACCCAAATTTGCAAAATTCAAGGGAGAAATAACGACTGAAGATCTACCCATGAATTGCATTGGCATGTTTCATTCTAAATCTCACTGGTTTCAAGGATTGGTTGGCCTCGTCATAGATGCCAAGTATATATGGGAGGCCAAGCTAGAATTTGATAGTTGATTGGGAAGATTCTGGTTCTTCTCTTAAGAGTTCTAGACCTTGCAAAATTCAGTTGAGTTGCAACCTATTTGGGACAAAGCAAGATTAGTTGATTACCTTTCTACATCGCTACCAAAACCTGACTTCTATATGTGCTATTTTTTGATACACACATTGCAAGCTAGTGGAGATAAGGATGTGTCAAGAACTTTTGTACTGCCATCACTTCTCCCAAAACAATCATTGAAGAAGTTCAAACCCACTCACAAGCCAGTTTGAGGAGCATTGTGAATGTTTGGAACCCACATTCCATCTCACAAAGAAGCATTGCTTCCTAAGGAAATGAAGAAAAATGAAGTACTAAAGTTGACATGAATGTCTACCATCACACCAAATTTGTCCACCATGCTTAGAATGTGCATGAAAAACTTTTCATTTGCAAACCAAGATTGATTACACAAGGAGATTGTTTTCAACTTGTACTTAGCCCAAAACCTCTCACTTCACATCACTTTACCCATGTGGATTATAGATCACTTTTATGCAAAAGATGAAAGTATTGAATGACTTATGTGACATTAAATATAGGTTTTTAGCCTATGACATAGCGATTGAAAGAGCATTAACTTAATGATAGTTGCAAACATTCAAACAAGGAAGAGGTTTGACATTCTATCAAACAAAAAGAATGTGGGGCACTATTTTGTGTCTTAAGCCAACAAAGACCTCCCCCACCCCCTACCATCTCCAATAGGACTAGAGCCTATCATCCCTTGATTCACCATTAGAATACCATGCCGAGTAGATACAACCACACAAGAGGAAATTGTCCAAGGATAGGTTATTGTTGAAGCATATATCACACAAATAGAAGTCACAATTGCATATGGGTTTGTGTTTCTTATCAGTGACACAATCACAAACAAAATGGGCTTGAAATTTGACTTTGAGATCCTCCCCTTGAATGACCCTCTTACATACTTCTCATTTTCTGTCACTCAATTTGTCTCCCCGAAATATGAATGATTGAGCTACCCATTCTTTCTAACAGACATGCAAGAGGAACCCGAACAACAGGAAGAGCAACACAAAGATGATGAAGAAGAGGAAGAAGAAGACAAGGAAGAGCAATCAAATGATAACCTAGCTTATACAAATGCATTGTGATAGATCTACAATTCAATGGAAGAGGTTCAAGAAAGAAACCAACTGAACAAGGAAAGAAGACACTCCCTCATGGAACAATACCTTACCAATAGTGGGTTCAATGATGCTTTCATTGAAACAATGCATTATCTCACTGAAGCCATTGTGGTAGTTGTCATTCTTTGATTTTTCATGAGATGACCACCAAAATGATATGAACAATGTAGAATACACTGGAAAATAGCCATCAGATTCAACATTCAAGTACCTCTACATCCTAACATCTCATGTAGAACAATTCTTAGAGGACATGCACCACCTCCAATCCTGCCTATTGACACTTTTGCCTTTGCTACACTCACTACAACTAACCACGAGTGAAATATCACAAGATACCTTTACTAGTATTCCCACCCCCTCTCCCTACTTCACACCTACCATTATTCCCCATCCCCCCTCCACCAGCATGCAGAAGCATCCATGCATTCCCACCCTTGCTGCATTTCCACCCTAGACACCATCATTTGTGCATATGAATCCAATTTTCTCTTCATCACCCATGCACAATTCTTTTTCCCAAATGTTTAATTGTAAGAACCAAAATTGCAAGGAATATGCATCTCTTGGTCAACTTAATGTTGATGTACTGAAGAATTTTTTTTTGGGAATGGAATAGATGTTGAGGCACATGCATTGATAGTTTTCTTTGTCTCAGGCACATGCATTGATAGTTTTGTTTGCCAAACATGCCATTATCCCTTACATTCACTCCTACAACTTACAACTTTATACCAGACAAGAAATGAGGCCTATGTTTCTTATCTCCAAAAATAGTTGGAGAGTGAGCATATGAATGAAAAGACTCTATGGATAGTTTTTTTGAAAAAAAATCAAAGACTTGAAGGAATACTCGATTTCTACTGATGAAATTTTACAAGATAGTTCACTTGTGTAGATTTTTCTTAATGTTCTTCCAAATTCATATCAGATTTTTGCTTCTACTCTTCAATTGATGAAGAAAGGAAATCCAAATGCCTTAAAAATTTGATGAATTAGTGTGTGTTTTGTTGCATGAAGATCAGTCCAAGTAGAACAATTCAATTATGCATGTTGTAGATAAAGATTTATTAGCTAATCAAAAGGCCAAAGGTAAATGGAGCTCATTTACTACTAAGAAAAACTCTATTGATGCTACCTAGTCAAAGAACTAAGAGAAAATTGACAAGCGAATAGAAAATTAGAAATAGATTTACAAATATACAAGGCAAATGATTGTTTCATAAAGAGTTTTCCAAAAACAGTTGCAAAAGATGAAAAGAAGAAAGAGGTTGGAGTGGTTGTTCCACAAACCTCTACACCTAAACTAGAGTTTTCTAATCTTGTTCAAAATGAATAATGAGCATTTACGACTATTTTCATCTATGAACCATCTTCTCATGAGCATTATATGTCTATAGTAGACTCATATGTTCGGTACTTTGATAGTGGGGCAACCAAACATATTACCTTATAGCGGAGTTTCTTCAGTTAACTTGAGTGTGCCCCTATAGGGAATACTATCATGTGCTAAAATCCTCTTATCTTTTAATGGGAGTTGGTAAGATCATTTTGAATAATTTTTATGGTACTTTGAAATTTTCAAATTCTTTATATGTGCCAAGGATTCAATTTTTTTTTTATAGTTTCACCATTAGCCAAAATTTCCTTAGTTATCAAATTTGTTGATGACATATGCACAATTCATAATCTCTCCAATGACAATGTTATTATTGCTTCTAGAATTTTGTGTCTTCAACTATATAAGCTTGTAATAAAGTAAGTTTATGATCTAGGGGTCCGGTCGGTTTAGACGGATCTGAAATCGGACACCGTTTGGTCATCTCTGTATGACCAAAGATCTTGAGTTTAGACTTACTAGGAGTTCTTGTGCTCTTGTGAACAAGTGATCAACTTAGCCTAGTGGTTAAGACTCAAGGGTGTGAAGGAGGAGGTCTTGGGTTCAAACCCCATGGGGTACATGGGGAGAGTATTTTGGCCAAAGAGCTCTAGATCCTTCTAGAAGCATCCACTTGAGTTAACTCAAGTTAACTAGGACACTTGTTGCACATCCAGTTACATGGCCGACACTTGGATGGTTAGTATCCACCTGCCCAAGAAGACAATCCCTTGGAGAGAGCTATATATAGAGGCATTTCGTTGGGAGGAGAGTCATCTCTCTAGCATGTGGTGGTCATAATCTTAGTTCTTTTGCATTGGTATCAGAGCTAGAGTTTTTCATGGAGATCTTGTGAGAGACCATCATCTTCCCCAAGCATTCATAATTGTTTTTCCTGGAAACCATTCTCAGTTTTCTCTTTTGCGTGTCTTCTCCTCAGAAGGCAAGATGTTTAGACAAACAAAAGCAATTTAGTTTTCCAACCATAGCTGTATGTATCGGGATTTGAACTCAAAACTTCTGTTTGTAAATGTTTCAGTTCAATCACATATCCACAATGCCTTAGCTTAATCAATACTGATCTCTGCATATTACATGATAGTACGTAACGTCTAGAAGGTGTCGAGTTGCAAGATGAAGCAATATGCACACATGACTTCCATATGGGTTCGAACTGATGAACTTCTAGATCTGAGGTCTCCTATCTATCCATGATAATGCCTGCATTCGACACTCTTGTAAGAGCTTAATACTTTAGAGGATGACAATTAAATGAGAAAGCTTCTTCATATGATTTCTACGAGGTCTTGAACTGCTGGCATCCATCGAAGTGATATTTGCACTATCCATATGAGATAGAACCACGTTCTGATTCAGGATCTCAATTTATCATTATAGATTGTTATATGGCACTGTACAACAGAAGCAAAACATAGCAAAAGCAGGGGTAGCGTGAGTTGAACTCATGACCTCTAGCTTGGCAACGATACACTTTTGGCATCAGAACGATATGTTCTATTGGAATCTTCATTTTATATGATGAAATTACTATGATACTCATCTGTTGGGGGCGCACAATTTTATCTGAAGTTACAAAGTATCAGAATTTGAGTATCGTGTTATGTCGTTGCCCTTGTGTGCCACGATTGCATAGTATAAGCATGCATAAATTTTTTAATATTTTTGATATCTCTACCATGGAAGCCTTTTTATGATTAGTAGTAGTTAAATCTATTCGTTATCTTAGTTCTCTTGCATTGCAAGAGAACTAGACTTTATGACCACCACGTGCTAGAGAGATGAATCTCCTCCCAACCAAATGCCTCAATATATAGCTCTCTCCAGGGGATTGCCTTCTTGGGCAGGTGGATACTAACCATCCAAGTGTCGACCATGTAACTACATGTGCGCCAAGTGTCCCAGTTAACTCAAGTGGATGCTTCTAGAAGGCTCTAGATCTCTTTGGGCAAAATACTCTCTCCATGTCCCCCATGGGGATTGACCCCAAGATCCCGTCCTTCACATCCTTGAGACTTAACCACTAAGCTAAGTGGCTCACTTATTCAGATCTCCCAGTAAGTCTAAACTCGAGATCTTTGGTCATACACATGGATGACCAAACGGTGTCCGATTTCAGATCCGTCTGAACCGGCTGGACCCTTAGATCATAGGCTTACTTTATTACATTCTTCCACCCTTGGAAAATATTTTTGTCCTAAAAAATAAAGCTATATATCTACTTTAGGCAACCCCCAAGCCTCATGTTCTAAAACTGGAAGAACATGGTCATATTCTAGAACTGGAAGAACATGTCACATCTCTGTGGTGGAATCCCTGCCCAAATGATCCAAAACACTATCTCGCTTTGCACTTTGATAAACCGATCAAAGTACAAAGTAGTGAATGAATAATAAGGGTGGACTTAAAAACATCCCTGGCCAATTCATAGTTTCTCAATGTGCGATCTAGGCACAAACATGTGAACTGGGTGGATTCAAATTACTAGCCCATTTCAGGGCGTGACTGATGCCTGGACTTAGTAATGAAGATGGGATTCTTATCCCTCGTAAGAATTTGAGAACTCTTGATTCATTTGTATTTGTTTTGGATAACTTGAAGTTTGGCTGTCCCAAACATCTAACTTGGATGTTTGTGCAATGGTTTACTCCTATCCAACAGTTACTTGATTTTTTCACCCGACTAGAGGACTACTTTGTCCTTATGAGTTTAAAAATCCTATGTAAACTGTAGGAGAAAGCTTAACATTTTTGTTAAGTCAACCACACTATAACTTGATCAATTCAAATTCGCAATGAAAATTGTCCAAGTTAGGACACTTTTCTCAAAGAGTAGCTTTAGCTAAAAGTTCTTGGGAATTGTCAATTTGTTGAGCAATTCCTAACTTCTCTATTCTAGAGTATACTAGACTCTAGGAAATCATTTATGCTATAACTTGAAGCAAACTCAAATGAATAAGTCAAACTTGTACTTATCATCTTTCGATGTTTGAAAAGGTTCTTGTACAGAACATCTATCTAGGATTAGCTACCTAGTTCTATCCAGTTAACCCTTGACTTTTATGAAAAGAATCAGATACTATATCTGAGTCAAATCAAAAGATTCAGAAAGCAAAAAGAAAAGAACTAAAACTCTGCTCAACCAATTCAAACTTCGAAGATACATAAACTTGCTATGAGTCAAAGTCTAGATGACTCAGGACTTTAACTTCTCAAAGATTGTTTCAACAGGGTATTGAAGCATTTTCATTATCTTTAAGAGAAATAAACTGGATTCTCAAAAAGATTTAAAGCAACTTGAAAACATCATCCAACCACAAGATACTAATATGGTAACCAACATCAGTGTGTCGACCCACTAAGGTTCTATTGATGAGTTTTGTATTCAAATAATGCTTCACTTGAGACTAAGTTCATGTCACATTTAGTCTTTCTGACTCCTTACTGGGAATGCAACTCTTGTGCATTTCTTTGAGTCAAAGAATTGAAATTTCCAAGCTACACTAGGAACTTGGTGCTTAACTTAGTCAATCAAATCCTTGGTTGAAAAGATCAACTCAAAGTCAAAGTCCGAATTCTTCAGAAATTTTGAAATATTTCGAAAAAAATAACACTTTTATCTTGAAGTGCTTTAAGAAGATCCGGGAAGTTACTTACTTCATATCTTCTATTTCCTTGATCTTGAAGTTATCTTGAAATATCTTGAGATACTACTTTTATCATCCTTGAATTCAGACTCCTTCTTTGAAGTTTTAATTCCCTTGATGATCAAAATTAACTTCAAGATCCAATCTAGGACTAAAAGATAATTATCATCCCACAGTCCAATGTCCCATACAATCTTTCCTACATCAATCTGAGTATAAAATCTGGTGTCCCATACCACCCTATTTTATATTCACATCAATGTGTGGGTGATACTTATCCTAAAGTCAAAACATCTCTTGATAGAGTGCCTTCTTGCATCAATTCTTTAAAAGAATTTTAAAGTTTAAGGCATTATCTGTAACTAGATTTTCTAGGTTTTGATCCCTTCACATGATCATTTCATGATCTTGTGCTTGATGGAACATCTATTCCTTTTTTTTCTAGGGTTTTCAAATGAAAACCAATCAGAAAATTCCAAGTACTTGAATTTTCACAGATTCAAGTTCAATTGTTTTATCCTTGATCAATTTGTAGCGACAAGAGCATTTGACTTCTTGTCTTTAGATTCCTTTCTTACTGATCAAGGGAAGGACATAGCTTAATTGGGAGATAAGTATTTTCCAAGTTAATGATTGGTTTCAATAGTTGCTCTCTGTTTTCATGTAGGAAGCATTGTTATCATTGAAGTATGGTAGTAAACTTCATTCTTGATAATCTTGATGCAAATTATTGAAACCTACATGAAATAGCATAAATTGAAACACTCATTAAACACAAGCATAGCATGCATCTGCAAAAGAATGTTGGTGCATTTCTCCTTTTCAAAGAATGTTTCATGCACAAAACACATTTTCTTCTTGCTTAAAAAGATAGTTAATGTTCAGGTTGATGCACATGAATGGTTATATCTTTTTAAAAGACTAGTAAGTAGAATGTTTGTGCATGGATGATTGAAGAACATGCATTTTCAAGCTCAAAAATTTCTTGATTTACAATTAGTGCATGAAAGGAGAATGCCAATATGTGCATGCACTCACATGCATTTGCATGCAAGAACATGCATTTGCATGATTGTTGGTTAAGTAGTTGAATACTTATATTAAACACTTTTCTGAGGATGAGAAAAGTATGCTTGGTTTTGTTTGAGCTAATTAGAGCTTAAAGAAGAAACCCAAGCCAAATTAATCTTTGGGAATCAAGATATTTTCCTAAAAGATACGTCAAAGTAATATATGGGACTTAAGCTATTTCCTAAAGATAAGCCAATAAAATGAGATAGTCTAGTTAACTATTTCATTGGTTAGAAAGAAATATCTTTTATCCAAGATTTCTTTTTAAGATCATTCGAGTAAAGAAAAAGATTCCAAGAAGAATCATTGGCTTTGTGTTACTTGATTCCTTGATAGGAATCTAAAGCTCTTGAAAGAAATATATCTCCCTAGATGTGAGACTAGAATCTTTCAAGTCAGTTTAATAGCAAGTAGTTCCGAAACCACCAGTCTTGGTACTTAAGTCCAAATAGTGATATAACCCAAAGGTATATCAAAGATTCTTAGCTTTGGAATCTGAGAGGCATTAGTGTTCGATCGCCTGGACTTAAGATTGAGGGAAAGATCTCTAAAAATCCCACGGGTAAGCAAAGAATCTTATGATAGTTTAGGAGATCTTAAAAATAAAAACTAAGTCTTTATTCTAGTCACAACATCAACCAGACTTGATCAAGCTTGGCCATGATTGTCTAAGAATGTGTGATTGGAACTACTCTATAGATTGACCAAGTATTGGGAATAAAATTCCTTTTGGAAATTATTCACTCAAGTTCCATTTATCCAATGGAAAATTGTGAAAAGAGTAAGCTGTTCCAAGTCTGAATAGAGAGAAGAAATTCCAAGAATGTAGTTTGCAACTATGAAGACAAAACTTAAGTTTGTGGAAGGTAAAACATAATGTTTGACTATCCTTAAAGGGATTTTGGTACAAATCCAAAAAGCATATGCGGATGCTTAGACTTACGCAGTAGAGAGATTCCTGTTAAGTCCCGACCGGGGTAGGTACCTAAAGCATTAGTAAGAAAGGAATCTAAAGACAAGAAGTCAAACGCTCTTGTCACTACAAATTGGTCAAGGATAAACCAATTGAACTTGAATCTATGAAAATTCAAGTACTTGGAATTCTGATTGGTTTTTTCATTTAAAACACCCTAGCTAAGAAAGATGGATGTTCCATCAAAGAGGTTTTCAAGTTTCCAACGCAAAGCACGTGATTGCGAGATGATCATGTGAAGGGATCAAAACCTAGAAAATCTAGTTAGAGGTAAGGCCTGAAACTTCAAAATTCTCGTAAAGAATTGAAGCAAGAAGGTACTCTATCAAGATATGTTTTGACTTTAGGATAAGTATCACCTAGACATTACTGTGAATATAAAATAGGGTGGTGTGGGACACCAGATTTTATACTCAGATTGATGTAGGAAAGATGGTATGGGACATCGGACCGTAAGATGATAATTATCTTTTAGTCCTAGATTGGATCTTGAAGTTAGGTTTGATCCTCAAGGGAATTAAAACTTCAAAGAAGGAGTTTAAATTCAAGGAGGATAAAAGTAGTATCTCAAGATTTTTCAAGATAACTTCAAGAACATATGAAGTAAGTAACTTCCAAGATCTTCTTGAAACACTTCAAGATGAAGTGTTGTTAATTCGAAAATATTTCATAAATTTCTGAAAGAAGTTGGACTTTGATTTTGAGTTGATATTTTCAACCAAGGATTTGATTGACTAAGTCAAGCATCAAGTTCCAAGTGTAACTTGGTAAATTCACTCTTTTGACTCAAAGAAATGCATTCCTAGTAAGGAGTAAAAAAGATTGAATGTGACCTGAACTTAGTCTCAAGTGGAGCATTATTTGAATACAAAACTCATCAACAGAACTTCAGTGGGTCCACACACTGATGTTAGAAACCACACTAGTATCTTGTGGATGGATCATGTTTTAGTTTTGTTCTGAATCGTTTTTAGAATCCATATAATTTCTCTTAAAGATAAAAAATTGCTTCAATACCCTGTTGAAAAAGATCTTTGAGAAGTTAAAGTCCCGAGTCATCTGGACTTTGAGTCATAACAAGTTTACGTATCTTCGAAGTTTGAATTGGTTGAATAGAGTTTTAGTTATTTCTTCCCGCTTTCCAAATATTTTTGGAAATTGGCTCAGATATGGTATTTGATTCCTTTTGCAAAAGACCAGGGTCAGTCGGATAGAAGTAGATAACTAAATTAAACATCCTAGATAGATATTCTATACAAGAACCTTTTCAAACATCGGAAGATGATAAGCTCAAGATTGACTTATTCATTTGAGTTTGCTTCAATTCATAGCATAAGAGATTTTCTAAAGTCTTGTATACCCTAGAATAGAGAAGTTAGGAATTGCTCAGCAAATTGACAATTCCCAAAAACTTTTAGCTCAAGTCTTTGAGAATAGTATCCTACGTTGGACAATTTTTCATTTTGAATTGGAGTTGGACAAGTTATAATACGGTTGACTCAAAGAAAATGGTAAACTTTCTTCCATAGTTTACATAGGATTTTTAAACTCATTAGGACAAAGTGATCCTCTAGTCGGGTGAAAAAATCAAGTAACTATTGGATAGGAGTAAACCATTGGACAAACATCCAAGTTAGATGTTTGGGACAACCAAAATTCAAGTTCTCCAAAACAAATTCAAGTGACTCAAGAGTTCTCAAAGTCTTGCAAGGGATAAGAATCCCACCTTGGTTACTAAGTCCATGCACAAGTCATGCCCAAAAATAGACTAGTAATTTGAATCCATTCAGTTCACATGTTGGTGCCTAGATCCCACATCAAGAAACTGTGAATTGACCACGGTTGTTTTTTAGATCCACCCTTATTACTCATTCACTCTTTTGTACTTTGTCATGTTCATCAAAGTGTAAAACGAGACAGTCTTTTGAATAATTTGGACAGGGATGCCACCATAGAGATGAGACATGTTCTTCCTGTTCTAGAACATGACCAAACATGAGGCTCGGGGGTTTCCTACAGTAGATATATAGCTCTATTTTTGAGGACATAAATATTTTTCCAAGGGGGGAAGAATGTAATAAAGTAAGTTTATGATCTAGGGGTCCGATCGGTTCAGACGAATCTAAAATCGGACACCGTTTGGTCATCTATGTGTATGACCAAAGATCTCGAGTTTAGACTTACTACGAGGTCTTATGCTCTTGCGAACAAGTGATCCACTTAGCCTAGTGGTTAAGACTGTGAAGGAGGAGGTCTTGGGTTCAAAACCCATGGGGTACATGGGGAGAGTATTTTGCCCAAAGAGCTCTAGAGCCTTCTAGAAGCATCCACTTGAGTTAACTCAAGTTAACTAGGATACTTGTTGCACATGCAGTTACATGGTCAACACTTGGATGGTTAGTATCCACCTGCACAAGAAGGAAGTTCCCTGGACAGAGCTATATATAGAGGCATTTCGTTGGGAGGAGAGTCATCTCTCTAGCATGTGGTGGTCGTAATCTTAGTTCTCTTGCAAAGCTCATAGATCATGCAAAATCTATGAATGATTTAGCATGTGCACTTCAAGATTATTAGGCTATGTTAGATGCAAAGCTTTGCCATGCATGCTTAGGTCATCTAAATTTTGCTATTTTGCTTCCCGTGTAGAAATCTAAAATGGTTTCCTCTCTGTGCAAACTTGAGGCACCTTGTAAACATGTTTATGAAGGCTATATTTCGGGAAAAATGGAGTGCTCCTCCTTCCCAAAAGATGGTTCAATTCAAGCTATGCATGAATTGAATCTTGTTAATAGTGATGCATGGGTCCTATGTAGACATCTTCATTTGTGAATTATCTTTACTTTGTGACTTTTATTGATGAGTTCTCCATGCATGCATGGGTGTATCCATCGAAAGAAAAGTCTAAAGTGTTTATGTGCTTCAAATACTTCTTGGTTATGGCTAAAAATCTATCATCATGTGAATTGGGAACCCTCCATTCTGATGGGGGGATACATCTCATCTAATTTTAATGCATTTTGGCTAAATGTGGGATAAAACATGTGTATAGTGCCATACACACCTCAACAAAGTGGATCTATTAAAAGAAATAATAGTTTTCTCTCCTTCTTCACCAAGGTTCTAATAGTTTCCCTAAGTCCCAAGATAAACTTGTGGACCTCGAGAAACTCTAGTATAGTATTAGGCACTTCAACAAGTACCTCTATATACTTATCCGCATACTCTTGAACTATCTAATTCTTTTGATTGATAAAGAACCAGGTGTTTAACATTCTAGAACTCTCATTAGGCGATACACGTTATAGAACAAGATCTTGAACTGATCCCAAGTCTTGGGCTCTTTCTTATCTTGTTTGATCTTGCACCACCACTTATGGGTGATGTCCATAATGTTATATGTGGCTTGCTAAATCTTGTGTCTATCATCCATGATATGACACAAGCGGAAGGACTAGTGCCACTTGTTGAGCCTCTGCTCAACAACTTCAATAGTCCTAGCACTAGTCGAACCATGATATCTAGGTGGCTTGTTAAAATGCTCTTTTACATTACAGACATTTTAAGTTCTTTCGGGTTCTTGGGAGTGGTAGGGGTCTGATAAATCAGAGGCCCTGTAACTTGATTTTCCCAATTAACTTATCTAAACCGCAGAACATTAATATTCAAAACTCCGTTTAATCCGAATTACTGTCAAATCTCTGGTTAGTCTTCTCACAGATTACTGTGCATGCTCAGATTAATACTTTCTCAGTACGTAGCGCTGGGGTTATTCATTACCGTAACACAGACTTATAATCCTTAACGTAATGGACTGTGTTAATCATAAGTTAATGTGATTAAACAAAGATGAAAACAGTAATACTCAGACTTCTCGAACACTGCACTACAGCAACTTCCCAGACCGCAATCGCCTAGACAGACAGTCAGGCGATACTGCTCGTCCTTCTAGGAGCATCAGCGTAATGCCTTTTTATTAGTTAATAAGTCGATACATCTCTCCACACGACCTTTCAATTCGTGCGGAATATGAAACCTTTCGGTTCACGCGGGATAGGAAACTATAGGAATTATGAAAAATACAAAATTCCAATCCGGCGGCTCACACTGGCACGCATGGTGGACTTGAACCCGCAATGGAACAAAAGTTAGGGCTCATCGACTATACCCTATATATACATGGTTCTGGCTAACTTAAAGGTTTTGGAAATCTTCTGTTTCAGCGAGTCTAACATCTTTTTTAGAATTTTTGGTTCTATGAGCTGAGCATCAGTTCTAATTGAACTGGCCGCAATTACTTGAGTCATCAATATTTCAGCCTATGTTTGCGAAAAGGCCTCTTGCAGGTAGAAATCATTTGACAGTGCTGCATCGCGGCGCAATCTCATCTCATTGATCTGATCATCTACCCTTGAAAGCCTCTCAGCTTGAACACCTAATTGCTTTTCTCTTCTCTCTAGTTCGTTGGCTTGATACTGGATAGTCTGGTAATATGCATCTCAAGAGTAGCATTTGCTTCAAACAAATTGGCATTTGCTCTCTGGAGTTCGTCATTAGTCCGTTTGGCTAAATCCCCCATCTCTTGTCCTTTCTGCACAACTTCATCTAACTGTACTCGTGTTTCTTCTAGTAAATTTCCAAGTGCTACACGAGCATCCTCTTTATCCTGTAATAATTGATTCAACTGCAGAATTTCTACATCACAAGCACTTAATAAATCATCTTTGGCTCTTAACTCAGGCAACGCAGCATCTCTTTGATTGATCAATGAATCCTGTTTGGCAAGTCTATCCTGTAGCTGTTGAATCTGTACATGCAAAGCATGGTTTTCAACCTTCACTGCATCTACTTCCTCTTGCAATGGAGTAATATCCGCTTCTAATACATCTACTTTGTGTTGTAGTTCTTGTCTGAGATTGTCAGTAACTTCCTTCATCTGCATTGGTAGTTGCTGTGACAATTGGATCAACATCCGACCCATGGATGCTAACTCAGTAAACATGGGGATCGGAAGAGAAAGAGGAGGTAGTGGTTGGGATGACGAAGCCGACAAGAGGTGATGGGAAGATGGTGGAGAATAGTTAGGTGAAGAGGATGAAGTAGCAGTTTCTTCAGGATCAATCAGTGGAACAGGGATAATGGGTTGAATGGGGACAATGGGCTCGACCGAAGGCAATGGTGGAGAAGTGAGGATAAGACTATTGGGCACCAAGACTATTCCAGTAGGTTGCTGCTTAGTCGCTGTAGTGCTGGCAATAAGAGATTCCACCACAGTGATCACTTCATCGAGAATGCCCGCAATCATAATTTGCACATCTTCTTGAATCGAGTGCTGAGAATCGGCCCGAGAAGAGGTTTCCTTGGAATCAGCAGTGGACACACTGTGTTCCTGTTGCCCGATGGGAGAAGACTGGGTAGATGAATCAAGGTGAATTGAGGTGGCAGTGTCGTGGAAAATTTCTTCTTCATTTCATTCTGCTTTATTTCCAGCGGCGGAACCTTGTTCTTGACTTTCAGAGGTGCTTATCCTTCTGTGTTTCCGGCGAAGGAGTTGGAAGATATCTTCATCATCATCTTCTTTGTCTTCGAGCACTTGGGCAGATTCTTCATGATACAAAATTGGAGCTCTTGGTAGGGGTTGCGCGGCTTGAATGGCTAGGAACAGAAAGGTAATGATATGCGATAAACACGAATGCGGAAGCTCTCCCTTGTTAACATGCTTAATAACCATAACGCATTCATGATGAATGCGCCGAAAATAGAACGAAGCTAAATTAACAGGCTCACGAGAAGCCATGTCAATCATCGAATAAAATGGGCGAGAGATGCCGTAAGTGCGTTTCTGTAAATTAAGAATAACAACGAGAAATTACAAGGCGGTACGTTCAGGGTCAGGGCGACACAAAATGGCGTATTCATTCGAGGAGGATCGTGGGAATAATTCTACCATAGTCGCAATAGGAAGGAGAGGACCATTCTCCACGCCTTCTATGGGCAAATGGAATGTTGCAGCAAATGATGCTAAGGTGATGACGACGCGAGATGGTAAACATGTAATTGGCCAACTCTGCTCGGTAGAAAGAGTGGCGGCAATGGTTGCAATGATTTGTGCATAATAAGGATGACATTCCACTGAATGCCAAGGCAATTCAACGAAGTTCAATAAGCCGCGGATACGCAAGAACTCACTCACGTCCTGAGGGAGTCCGTCACGGAATGTAGCAAAATTAGCTAACGCTTCCATGTTGCATACACGAAAGCACCAAGACACGAATACACAGTAAACACAAAAAACACAGAGCACACGGACACAATAGCGATTAACAGCGAAAAGAAGAGGATTAAGTAGACACTCGACAATGGGAAGCAATCAGAAATACTTAATCATCGCGCGATGTTGAGATGATAACCTTCATAATTACGGCGGGCATGCATGAACAGAATCAATAACAGAAGGCGACGATTAATTATGATTATGTATCAAAACGAGGAACTTATGGTCTTATTCAATTAACACACAAAAATAAAAAGAAAGTAAATAATACGCGGAAAAACGAAGAACACGTCAGTGAGGATCAGGCGCTTGGTGATACGGCCGCAATTTTGAACCATTGATCACTTTAGGAAGGGGAACTCCAATCAAGGTAGTCAACGAAAAAGTAGCTGGTCCCACTTGCTTACTAATCCGGTAAGGTCCGAACCACCGTAATTTAAATTTTCCAGCCGAACGATTTGATTTAGCATTATAAAAGAGCACAAGTTGTCCCACCGTAAACACAGGAGTCTTGAGGAAATGATCATGAGTCCGGGCTTGCCGCAACTGAACATCTTGAAGAGTTAGAAAGCTTTCCTAATGATGTTCATCCAAGTTTTGGAGTGTTTCCAACCGAAATGGCAAAGAGTCTTTGGGTAACAGCTTCTGAGTTATGGCCACGCGTAAGCTTGGCACGACAATCTCCATAGGTGCGATTGCTTCCATCCCATAAGCAAGCTTGAAAGGAGTTAGTCCGGTTGCAACTTTGTATGTAGTCCGGTATGCCCATAAGACTGAAGGTAGTAACTGATCCCATCTTTCTGGTGATTCCACAATCAATTTGCGAAGCATACTTAACAGCGTCTTGTTGGTACTTTCAGCTAAACCATTAGCACGAGGATAGTATGGGGAACTGAATTTATGCAAGATTTGAAAATTATGCGTTAGTACTTGCATTAAATTGTTAGCAAAATGCGTTCCATGATCCGTCACAAGCTCTAGAGGTAATCCATAATGCGGAAAAACATCCTTCATCACGCACTTTGCCACCAAAACAGTTGTAGCGGACCATAAGGCCCAAGCTTCTGCCCACCTGGTAGCATAATCTGTACAGGTCAAAATGTAACGATTGTTGCTAAGGGTTGCTGGAGATGTGATTGGTCCAATAAAATCAAGACCCCACTTCTGGAAAGGTTCCAAAGGTAATACAAGATGTAGAGGAAAAAAGTGTCTCTGTAATGGCTGTCCAGATCACTGACAAGTATCACACTATTGCACAAACTGAACTACGTCTTTGTACATAGTAGGCCACTAAAGCCCACTTTGCAAAATCTTGCGACGAGTGAGATCTGTAGCAAAATTTCCACCAGAGGGTATTGAATGTGCCATAGTGATGACTGAATTTGTTTCATGTGGCGGAATGTAGCGAAGCAAGACACCCGTGTGATCCATATAGTATAACTGGCCTACCAGCAACTGGAATTTACGACTATAAACTGCAATCTTCCGTCGCATAGCAGGTGGTGTATGCAGACGAAGACATCCATCAGTCAGAAAAGTTAACAACGTATCATAATAGGAAGGCAGCACAAGATGTTCGGGAGATTCATCAGGAGCTGGTTTAGCAGCATAAACCGCTGGTGTGGTATCGTCAACGCCCACCGAAGCTTCGCCAGAATCCAACCGAGAGAGAAAGTCTGCTAAGGCATGGGTTGTACCTGGTTGATGAATCACTTCATAGTCGAACTCTTGTAGCAATAAGACCCAATGAGCTAAACGACCACCTAAATGTTGCTGCCGGACCAGATATACCAGTGCAGCATGATCCACATGAAAGGTGAATTTTCGACCTAGCAAATAATGCCTGAATTTCTTTACAGAATATACCAATCCAAGACATTCTCGTTCAATCACAGAATAATTCCTTTCCGTAGGAGCGAGTCGACGACTTGCATAGTAGACAGGCCGAAACCATTTGTCCATTTGCTACATTAAAACATTACCAATTGCTATATCCGATGCATCTATAAAGACATGGAATGGGCGATCCCAATCAGGAGGTTGCAAGATGGGAGCCTGCGTCAATAATCCTTTTAGACGATCGAATGCAGTTTGGCATTCCAGAGTCCATTCGAACTGTCGTGGAGTACTAATCATTAGCTGTTTTAGTGGTGTTGCTAAATGGGCAAGCCACCGTAGATGCCTGCCATGCCACCGGATTTGACCCAAGAAGCGCATAACCTCTTTTGGCATTGTAGGAACGGGTGCTTCCAACACAGCTGCAACTTTATCTGGATCAACTTGGATACCTTGTGCCGATATGATATGTCCAAGGAGTTTACCACAAGACACTGCAAAAACAGATTTTGTTGGATTGAGACAAAGTCGGTATTCACGACATTTCTCAAAACAACACCGTAAATGATACAGGTGCGCCACAATCTTGCCAAATAAGGAGAAGTCATCTAAATAGACTTGCATAAAAGTGGTTAGGTAGGGTGAAAAAATTTCCTGCATACAGCGTTGAAATGTGCTGGGAGCATTCCGTAACCCAAACCACATGACCGTACAAGCAAAAACATCCTAGTTTGTAATGAAAGCTATTTTTGGTATGTCTTGTTCAGCCATTCTGACCTGGTTATAACCACTGTAGCCGTCCAAAAAGGAGTACATCTCATGCCCTGCCACTCTGTCAAGCATTGTGTCAAGATAGGGGAGAGGAAACGGATCACGGACCGTGGCCGCATTCAGTTTCCGGTAATCCACACAGATTCGTATCTGCTTATTTTTCTTAGGAACAATAACGATCGAAGATATCCATTCAGCATGTTCTATTGGTACAATGAATCCCACCTTCAATAACCTATCGATCTCTGCTTTGACCTGTGCTGCATAATTGGGATTCATACGGTAATTGGATTGTTTAATTGGCTTCGCTTCCGGCTTAAGCATGACTCGATGTTTATAGATTCGCGGATCAAGACCCTTCATATTGCGGTAATCCCATGCAAAAACATCAGAAAACTCTCGCAGGAGTCGGATCAAATCTTCTTGAAAGGCCTCGGACAATCCTGCCTTAATTTTAATAGGATGGGGGTTGTTTTCATCACCCAAATTATAGGTCACTAACTGGTCTTTCGGGACATGAAATTGACGAGGTTTCCCCAAGTCGTCAGCTGATTGTAAAAGTTGATGTAGAGTAGCTCCATCCATAGCAGCATTATCATCTGCATCTGTTCCTCCGGTCACAGGAACAATCGTACAGGCTGCCGGACTCCAGTTTTCTGCAACAGCTTGAAGATCTATAGTGCCTAAGGAAATCAAATCTTTATTGTTCTGCAGAAATGCCTCTTCTTCATCATCAGATAAGCCATCCAACATAAGCCATCCAACATGTGGACTGGCTCGGCTACATAGGGTCTCGCATGAAGTTCATAGGGCTGAATGGCATCCAGTTTGACAACATATTTATGGTGGTTGTCTTTGAAAGTTGATTCCTGCACTGAGCAATCCTGTATAACTTTGGCATGTTTCAACCATGGTCGACCGAACAGAAGATTATAGTCGAGGCTGGACTCTGGTAGTTCTAAGACTACGAAAGTCATTTTAAACGTGGTGCCCTATAAAGCAATGGGGATATTCCTTACGAGTCCCACCGGATGAACTCGGGATTGATCTGCCATTCTCACAAAGAATTGAACGGGCTCAATTTGGATCCACCCTAACTTCTTGCAGAGAGCTGCAGTTGCTATGTTCACACCGGAACCACCATCGATTAACACTTGCGTAATCTTGTGATTTTTATGTCAGACAATGATTAAGGGACAGAATGATCCACCGTAGAGTCAGTTTCCGGTTGTATTGTTGCGGTCGCCGGAGTACTGGAAGATTTCGGACTAACTTGTTGTTGAAATTGCTGCCTAACTCCGGGCACCAAGGTGAGTAGTTGCCCCAAAGGGAGCGTAATTGAAGCCTTTGAGAGAATATCCCATACGTGGTCTGTTGGAATTGCATTCTTCACTGGTTCCGATGATGATTCTCCTGTTACCGGAGTAGAGTCTTGTTCATGTGCTTTCCCATTTGGCAGGGGAACCTATGTCACCGGAATTGGATCGGGGAACACGGTAGACTCTTTGGCGGTCCATTGGATGGCTTTGGTATACATTCGATGTTGTTCACGGATGCCCGGTTCAAACACCTCAGTTGTAGGTTGGAACTGCTTACCAGATCTTGTTTGGACCACTACTGCTTATGATTCCACTGGGGAGATATAGACCAGGTTGGTCATCGGGTTTTGACGCTCTTTCTTTCGTTGGTCGTATTCAGCTGCATCCTTGCAGAATCTCCGGATGTGGCCAAGCTCACCACAAAAATGACATCGCGGTGGAGGCAGAGAAGTATTTTCCGGTGATGTACCTGCCTGCCAGCGATTTGTATTAAAGTTGGTATTCCGTTGTCCTCGGTAATTCCTGTAACCTTGCGACTGATTGTTTCGCATTTGCGGTGGCACGTAGTGAGTTGCTGGCTGTCCTGGTTCCTGTATAATGGCATTTACAGCTGCTCCTCCCTGCACTTTGGCATTATACGCACAATTTTCGGTTGAGTGTCCAGTGGCATTGCAGATGGCGCAATATGTCTGATCAAGGGCACAGGTAGCACTGGTGTGCCCAGGGTTTTTGCACTTAGTACAATACATCTGTTTAGCTTGATCATCTATACCATGCTTACTGGCCTTCAGCCATTCCAAGTCTTTGGTGAATCCCCCAACCTTATGCTCTAGTTGCAGGGCCATCGCAATAACAACATCAAGTGTCATAGCTTCCACACAGTGGATGATCATGATTTGCCTTAGCTGTGGGGTCAAACCATTAATGAACCATTGGGTTATCACATCATCCGGCAGATTGGCATGCGCCGAAGGCAGTTGTCTTAAATGAGTTCTAAATAATGTGGCGTATTCTTGAACAGTCTGGTGCAGCTTCTGTCGATTGTTCTGCAGATATTCAAAGATTTCGGCATGGTTTTTCTTCAACCGGAACCGCTGTAAAAATGCATCCCTTACCGCCTCATAGGTAACGAAATGATTGAAATCATACTCTGTTAACCATCTTGCTGCTTCATTGACTAATGTAGACTGGAATACGATGGCCTTATATGCCGGATCGGGTGGATGGTTTAGCACGGCATAACTTATCTCAAAAGTACGCACATGGGCATCAGGGTCGTCACCTGGAAATCCTCCGAACTTTGTGTAAGTTACCCCTGTTGGAACTGGTCGTAGTGGAAGGGGCTGTTGCTATTGCTGCTGCTATTGTTGCTGCTACTGTTGTTGTTGTTGTTGTTGTTGACCACTCATGGTGCTAGTAGTGGTACCGTTGCTGTCTCCTGAGTTCTGAGGAGGTGTTTCCGGTCCTTTGGAATCTGTATGGTCAGACTGCTCACCTTTCGGCTTGAAAATAGCGTTCAATCTCTTACATATTTCCAAATCGAAGAGCCTATCCTCAGCTTGGATATCCCAGGTAGGCAAATTTGCCCCGAACAATGGTGTCCGAAATGAAGATTCACTAGGGAGTATCACACGGTCATCGGAAAACTATAAATTCTCTGCAACTGGGACCGAACTATCACCAGAATTTGTCGAACTTTCCCCAAAACAGGGTATTCTTTCACCAACAATGATCTCTCTGGGAACACCACTTTATCCGCGGAAAATTCGAATCCTGACCAGACGGTGTCGGGTCAACTGCGTACTGTGTCTCTGTACACTCCGAAGTTACTGTACCTTTTGTAGATTGCACCGAAATTACACCGGAATCTATCTTAATTCCCTCTTGTGTTACCGGAATTCTACCGGAATCGCTACTAACAGACTCTGTTCCTTCGACAACTGGACTTAACCGGTCTATGCTTCTGCCGATTGGGGGTGTCCCTAACAAATTTGGTACTGTCCAGGGATGCTGGTCTCTCCTGTACTTCGGATACGACTCGCCGGACCGAGTAACTGGCATATATCACGTCTGCACTACTTACGTACTACTCCACCTTACTATTGATTCACAATCTATGACCACTTTCCCACAGACAGCGCCAGTGTTAAAATGCACTTTTACATTACAGGCATTTTAAGTTCTTTTGGGTTCTTGCGAGTGGTAGGGGTCTGATAAATCAAAGGCCCTATAACTTGATTTTCCCAATTAACTTATCTAAACCGCAGTACATTAATATTCAAAACTCCGTTTAATCCGAATTACTGTCAAATCTCTGGTTAGTCTTCTCACAGATTACTGTGCATGCTCAGATTAATACTTTCTCAGTACGTAGCGCTGGGGTTATTCGTTACCGTAACACAGACTTATAATCCTTAACGTAATGGATTGTGTTAATCACAAGTTAATGTAATTAAACAAAGATGAAAACAGTAATACTCAGACTTCTCGAACACTGCACTACAGCAACTTCCGAGATCGCAATCGCCCAGACAAACAGTCTGGCGATACTGCTCGTCCTTCTTGGAGTGTCATTGTAATGCCTTTTTATTAGTTAATAAGTTGATACATCTCTCCACACGACCTTTCGGTTCGTGCAGAATATGAAACCTTTCGGTTCACGCCGGATAGGAAACTATAGGAATTATGAAAAATACAAAATGCCAATCCGGCGGCTCACAGGCTTAAGATCCTTAAGCTATCATCTAGCATCTCTGACTAGAATACTATTTCTAGGGACTTCTAAAGTTTGATGCTCATCTAGAGCATCTCTCTCAATCCCTGGCAAGTTAGGATCTAACACATCTTCCTCTTTCTTGGACCCACTTACGTGTGCCAAGATATCATGAAGTGTGCTTTTTAGATTGGTAATCCTATTACTCATGGTTTGAAGAAAATCTTCGAGTTGCTCTTCCATGAGTGTATCTCTCCTAGAAGGGATGATGGTTCTGAAGCCATACTAAGATATGGTTTTGGGCAATTTATGAGTTTTTTTTATATTTTTTTTGTGTTCTCAAATAGTATGTTCTATGTAAACCTAAGTAAATCAGTGGCAGTGGAAAAGAAACAAATCACAAGCCTTTCCTCAATGGAAAATAAAGAAAAAAGAAACTTTTAGTATGTTTTTAATTCTTCAATGCATATGCATACTAATTTTCTAGAAGTAGCATAAGGGCATAATTTTGAAAATTGGAAAAATTATACCAAGTAATCGACAAGCAATTTCTGTAATAATGATGCCGACAAGCATAATCTAGCTACAAATAGGCCCAAGGGGATTACAAAACCTGAAAAAGTTATATTTCTTTCTTTGCTAACCTACAAGAAAATACTTAGCTCTCCCTCCAAAGAAGAATACATTCATTGTACAATACGAATCCATGCCTTAACTACATGTATACTATAGTTACTATGCAAAATTGCATGTCCTATATGCAATATGATGCAAAAAGAAAGAAACAATGCATATTAATTGGCAAAAAAACTTATCGGGAGTTTCAAAAGATAATTTGAAGGTGTCTGCAGGTGCTAGAGATGATCCACCCTTTGTCAAAATATCTTGCCAAAACTCTTCCAATAGCTACTGCTTCAAAATTATGTTCAATGATCCAAGATAAATGGGAAAACTTGAAACTCTGAAGATAATTGAAACTAAAGCCAAACTATAACTTGGAACAACTCTCTAGAAAGATCTCTGAGAGAGATTTCCATAGCAACAAAAATCTCGAAATTTTGAGGTCGGATGCTCAAGACATGGGCAAAAGTGTGTATATAAGTGGGTGAGTACTAATTAATGAAGCTTATAGCTATGCAAATCAAGGAAAACTCGATTTTTTTCCTCCTTTGTAGGCCTTGTTGCAATGATGATGCGCACGCCTAGCTTCTATTTCCCACATGCACCACTCAATCACCTAGAAACGAGTACATATGCAACTGCAAACGTACCTTTCTATCACAAATAGATGTAGAGAGGAGCAAGTGCTCTCTTTCTTTCTCTAGTTCATGCAGATGGCAGTGCGGGTAGAAATCATCATGAGTCGGGCAGTGCTCTATGGCCAGTCATTCACATTGGGTCTCACCTTGCGTTAGGGTCATTTGTAGAGGGGGGTTCCTATGGCTCCCCAACTTCTCCTTTTTATTTCTATACTCTAAGCAGTTGATGATAGGAAATTCTCCCCCAAAATCTTCTCAAAAACCACAAATGCAAACAAAAATGCTACCATGATGATGAGGATGGTGGACCAAAATCTCATAAAAAACTCATGCAAAAAAACTAATTGCTTTGATGGCAATTGTTAGAAAAGGCTTGATTGATGTGTGTGACTCTCCTCCCGTCCACATATACCTCTTTTATTCTAAAAATAGAAATGATATGAAATATTCTAGTACTGCATGTGTACATCATGCAAACTCATTCCCATTACTACCGAATATCTTAGGGTATCCCCTGAGCTTGGGACCTTGGCTAGCTAGCCCTTGCCCCTCACACACATGGATTGATCCCTATGGATCAATGTCATGATCCCTGTGGATCAATGTGTAACACATAAAGAGTCATACCTTGAAGTGATTTGGATGGTAGTCTATTGACAAGGTACACAACAATTGAAATAGCCTCTTCCCATAGATAATGTGGCAAGCTCTTCTCTTCAAGCATTGTTTTGGCTTATCCAATCAATGTCTTGTCTCTTCTCTTTGCAATTCCATTTAGTTGAGGAGAGTACCTGGTATTCACTTTCCTTTTGACACCTTTATCTTGCAAGAACTCATCAAAATCTTTCGAGAAGTAATCTCCCCCTCCAACATATTTGAGCTTCTTGAGTGATCTACTTGTATGATTTTCCACATGTGCTAGATAGTTTTGAAGCAATCGAACACTTAATTCTTACTCTTGATAAATTATAGAATAGTCCATCTAATATGGTCATCAACAAATGAGACATAATACCTTGATCTTGCCAATGAAGGTTCTTGACTTGTTCCCTATACATCTGTATGTAATAACTTCAATAAGTTGTGGATGTAGCCTTTGTGGTTGAATGGTTGTCTTTGTGCCTTCCCAATCTAACATGCATCACATCTTTTGATCATGCTTTGATATGTTTGGTAATCCAAGAACACTTTGATCCTTGTATATATCTTTCAATGTCCTTTCAACTAGCCTCTTATGCCACACTTCAAGCTCACTTAGGGTTTGAGACCCAAATTTGAATAGATCTATGTTTTTGGTTTCTTCTACTTCAAAAGTAAAGAGCCTACCATGCTTCTCACCTCTGGCTATCTTCTTGAAGTGTTGACATGGATCCTTCACAAAAGCTTCATGTTCGGTGAACCTAACTTGCAAACCTTTTTCAACTATTTGGCATACACTTATTAGGTTTTTTGTAATAGTGGGAACATAGAGTACCTTGCTCAAAATATATGTCTTGCCATGGAAGCTTTGAAATTACCAATCTTCTCCACATTGTGCTTAGTATCATCCCCTATTTGAACTTCATGTCTATGCTTTGGATTTTCCAAACCAGATAAGAGAGCTATGTTGCATGCAATATGATTTGAACATCTTGAATCTATGTAGAAAAAATGGTCATCTTCTTTACCTTCCTTATGGCTTAGATTCATCAAGATAAATGAGTCTTCATGTTTTTTTATCTTTAGAATAATTGTTATAGTCCCTTCTGTTATGACCTCTATTGTTATTGTTGAAGTTGTGTCCAGCCCCTCCCTTTATTGTTGCCATATCCACCTCTTCCACTTCCTTTCTAGATCTTCCCATTGAACCAACAATTTTGAATGGTGTGGTTGTTCTTATTACATATGACACAAGATTGAACATTTTGACGTTTGGTCTTGTCATGCTTTGGTCCTTTCTTCCTCCCTTTCCACTTGCTCTTGCTTGCAAAGTTAGATTGGGAAGCCTCCTCTTCATCTTCTTCCTTCTTCTTGCCTTTCAACTTCTTATCCTTCTTATCTGCATATAGAGCACTAGTTGAATTACCATGATAGGAGTTACCTTCCTTTATGATATTTTTGGCTTCTTGATTGAAGAGTTGTGCAAGAAAGATGTTGAAGTCTAGATTTTGCACATCCATGATGAGATCATAGGCCGTGGTGAAATATTTCCATTGCTTGTCACTTGTAATCCCATTGAGAATTTGCCTCATGATGGTTTCTTCTTCAATCAGCTCTCCAATGGATGCCAATTGATCAACAACTTCCTTGACCTTTGTAACAATCTCAATAATGGTTTGTTTTCAACTCTTCTACATTTAGTTGATCTCGTTCCAAAGATGGTTATACTAGAAGAAAAGAAAGTCTCTAGGGCATCCCAAGTCTCTTGAGATGTCTTTGATCCTCTAATATGTGGTAATAGAAAATTAGAGATAGATTTGAGTATGTATGACCTTGCTTGAGCATCCCTTGCATACCAAAGTGTCAGCCTATCTATTTCCTCTTGAGTAGGTCCTCTCTTGGATCTTGGAATAGGCATTGCTTCATCAGTTGATACAATCCCATATAGGTTTCTTCCTTGGAAATAAGCATCCATTCTAATTTGCAAGCAACAAAATTGTGTCTATCAAGCTTCTCGATCATTGATGGAAAGCCATCTCCCATCTTGAAGTTGCTTTGATACCACTCAAAGAAGTTGGAGAGGTTTAGAAAGTTGAGTTGTCAAATGGAGAAGTTGGTCTAGCAAACTAGCATAGGACCAGCCCTAGATCTCTATATATGTAAAGTAGGCCTTGTAGGCTTTTGCTTAGTGCAATAAAATCCAATAGGTACTTTGGAACATCAACAAGAACAAGTTGATGCAAAATAGATAAGTTGCACCTTGACTAGCACACAAAAACCTTCTAAAAATGGATGGAAGTTGTGACTTCAAATACTCAGAGTAGCCAATACAATAAAAATAGAAAAAAATCCTCTTAAGGGAGTTTCATACATAGGGTTGTCTTGCTATAATTCTTAAAGGCACTAAGTTATATGCACCAAGCAAGG
This sequence comes from Ceratopteris richardii, assembly GCA_020310875.1. NCBI lineage: Eukaryota > Viridiplantae > Streptophyta > Polypodiopsida > Polypodiales > Pteridaceae > Ceratopteris > Ceratopteris richardii. Next base: position 167,064,854 of record CM035407.1, read on the forward strand.
AGCAATCACCTTAACACTGAATTGGTGTCATCCCAATTTTTTCGGAGTTGTAGATTATGACCCCAAGACTGTAAAATTTGAATTCCTCTAAAAGTAATGAAAACAATGATCTAAAATTGTGTACACATTACTTAGAAAGTAATAACATTTCAATGAGTTCTTAAACACTGGATTTGGAGCTCTATAGAGAGAGCAACACTCTCTGCAAGTTGACTGAGTCTGTAGAAGAAGAAGCAGTAAACATAAATGGCACCAATCAATGAACAAAGAGTATATGTATTGCTTCAAATCATAAATCTCCTTAATTTACAAATTTTGTGGAGTATTTTTACATAATCTTGAGGATATGGCCACGCCTTGTCTCCATGAATTCAAACTCAAAATTAGGCAGATTTGTTAGCTTAGATTGATTGGCATCTTTTCCTATAATCTAGGAAAAGAGAAATTTGAACTCACATCTACCTTTTGATTGATTGATTGAGAATCATTCCCAAGCACTTCTAACTTGTGGATTTTAGGCCTTTTACTCTTTGATTTTACAAAGGTAAATACTTTGGAAGTTACATGAGGGTGATCCTATGATGAAACTCTCAATACAATAAATGAATGCAAATAAAACTCTACAAGGAGTATATGTGGCATCATTCCAATGATGAATTTGATGAAGATCATGTCAACCTCAAGCATAATGAAAGCTTGATGCTCCAACAACCCCTACCTTTTAGGAACAAGATGAATTGTAGGCACAATCACCTTGAAGCATTCATAACTCAAGATCTACTAATCTAATGAAAATGAAAGTTCACACGTAAGCTCATAAGGGTTATCTATAAGTGATCTAAGAGAAAGTTCACAAATTGGATACTCATACATAGAGAAATGAACCACACAAGTTAACTTTGTACCTCAAGGTACTATAGCATCACACAAAGAAGGAATGCTCAAGATAAATGAATCATAATGTTTATTGATATTTCCCATATGATAGACGGGAGATATTAAGGATTACTCTTGCTTAAGGTTAGTACAATGAAATCTTATAATCGTAGTTCAAAACGCTAATGAAAGCTCACTCTAACCCGTGACTAGAAGGGGGTGTATTTATACATAAATTTGAATTTGAATCTTGATGAGTTACCCACCTAAAAGTGGAGCTAAAATTTAGGAATGATTTGAATTTTGAATCCCAACTAAAATTCATGGATTTTGGCTTCCTTCATCCACTAGATTCGTTCTACTTTTAGCTTTTACAATTAACCAAGATAAGTCCAAGGATTCATCCTTTGAAGTTTTACAAACATGGTTTCACATGACCATATAAGAGAGGTCAACAGTGAGAGTAGTCCAAGAGGTTAAAAAAAAGCTCTTAGGCTTGCTTTTTGTAGAAAAGTTCCCACTCAAGCCTAAGAAGCTAGAGGCTTCAATCCTTCAAAGTCTCTTGCAATCCAATCATTGATTTGAACCTATTTATCTTGACTTCATCCAATGCATTTGTCATCATATCTGCACATTGTTGATGAGTTGATACATGTGATAAGTGAATCTCCTTGCTTGTAATCTTTCCCCTGATATAATGATAATTTACTTCTATGTGTTTAGTTTTGGCATGATAGATTGGGTTAGTAGCAAGATGCAATGAACTAATATTATCTCAATCATGTGAGGAGTAGATGACTTAAGACATAAATTAGAGTACAAGGTCTTAATCCACATTTCTTTGTGAGTTGCATTTGCAAGTCCTCTATATATAGCCTCAATTGATGAGAGTGCAATAGTGGGTTGCTTCTTTGAGGACCATGAAATCAATTTTGTACCTACAAAGGTGAGGCACCCAAATGTGCTTCTCCTATCATCTTTAATGCTTGCCCAATCTACATCAAAAAATAGCTTGACATCTATATCATAGGTATAAGGGTAATATTGACCTTCATTGATGCTTCCTTTTAGATATTTGAGGATTCTTTTGGCTGCTTCCACATGAGGTTTCCTTGGAGTATGCATGAACTAACTTAAGATACTAACTTCATAGCAAATGTCCACTCTAGTTAATGTAGCATAGTTCAAACTACCAGCTAGGCTCTGATAGCAGTTATATCCTCTATTTGCTCTCCTTCACGAACACTTAACTTCAAGTTCATCTCCATAGGTCTACCTACATTCTTTGAGTTTTCCATTTTGAATTTGACGAGTGTGTCTTTGATATAATTTCTCTAAGTAAGTTACATAACCTTTTTTTGTGTATACTACTTCTAATCCTAGGAAGTATGTGAGTATATCTAGATCATTAATTTTAAACTCTTCTTTAATCTAAAGCTTGATCTTCCTTATTCCTTAGGATCATTACCTATAGTTATGATATCATTAACATATTCACATAGGTATATGACTTCATATTGAGTCCTCTTGAGGAAGAGGGAATGATCTACTTTGCTCACATTGAATCCCTCATCATGCACATAGATGAAAAGCCTATGAATCCACGCCCTAAAGGCTTGATTCAAGCCATACAAATCTTTTATTAACATGCATACATATTTAGGAAATGTTGAGTCTTCAAAACCAAGAGGTTGAGCCATGTATACCTCCGCAAATATCCATCCATTAAAAAAAGCCTTTTTTACATCCATTTGATATATCTTCAAATTCTTGGAAGCTACAAAAATCATAAGAACTTTGATGGTTGGCATCTTTGTAGCTGTTGAAAAGTTTCTTCATAATCAATTCCATGTGTTTGTGCATACATTTTGGCCACAAGTCTTGCTTTGTACCTATTTATAGAATCATCATAATTTTTCTTTACCTTGTATATCCAATTTTTCTTTGCATAGATGGAGTCTTGGGCACCAATTCCCAAGTTTGATTTTCCTGTAAAGTATCAATCTCTTCCTCCATGGCATTCATCCATTCAAGATTCTTGTTTTCTTCCTCATATGATGAGGGCTCTTCAAAGTTGGATTCCTGTGCTAGATATATAGATTGTTTAGTAACAAATGAAGTATCTTTGCCATACTTTTTTCCCTTGATCTTGTCTCTAGTTGATCTTTATGTACCTAAGAACCAACTTAGAGACTTGTGGAGAAAGAGCCTATACCTCGATCCCCCTCAAGTGCATATAGTGGGGATTCATGCTTTATTTATCAATCTGAGGAGTATCAAAACCTAGCCGAGTGTATGAAGAAATGCATTCAAATGATGGTCAATGCAAATAAACCCTCACAAAGTGCAAACAAGTATAAATCCATTCCAAAAACGTTTCAGGGATCCGTTGAGATGTCGCGACATTTGGAGCAGCAGTCAACAATAAATCGAGCGTTTCTCTCAGCTCTGAACATAGTGAATAGCGGATTCGTTTTGAAGCTCTCGAGAAGACGCATCCAAGGTGGTCTTTTCATTCGATTCTAACTCCCTTGCTTCAAGTTATGAGCAAAATACTAAGTTGGGGGAACAACCTTCCTACACTTCAGCACTTCCTACACTTCGCACGCACCTCACCAATAGCAAACATGCACTTTCATGGATAGACAACACTCCCAAGCACTCTTTCCAAGCATCACGCATGCATAAAAGCTCACAAGGGAGAAGATACAGAGAGGAGAAGACACAAATTCGAAATTATGTGCTCTTGATTCTCACAATGGCAAAAAGTCCCTACAAAGAGTCACAAATTGACTTATATACATGTGCCCTAAAAATGGTCTTTTCACACAAGAGACCAACACTTTATTAACTAAAAGGCTAATTTCCTACTAATTTACAAGGGTAAGATACAAATCCTTATGGGCATGCATCTAGAGGACTCCTTTAGTGCATTTACATTGGAAAATATGTTACAACATGGCTATAATACAAGAACAAAGTGTCTAAATCGGAAAAATTTTGGGGCCCTTCTTTTTCTCTGCCTCTTTGCTCTTCTTAGCTCTGCAACACTCTCCCCCTCTTTGTCTCTGTCGTCCCTTGATAGGCTTCACTTCTTGTCTGCAGCTCGTTTACTTCTTTCCATCGTTTGCAACCCGTGGAGATGGACTACTTGAGGTTTGTAGTCTAGCTCACCAATAACCTCTTTAAATCTAGGTTGTTGTGTTAAATCGGGCTGCCACGCACACCACCAGTGGAAGGTATGAAGGTGTGAATCTTCTGCCTTTGATCTGGACCTTCCGAAGATCAAGAGGTTGAAGCACCTTCTTGGGACTCTAGATCTACCGGATATCTTCTTGCACTTCTTCATGGATACTTGTTGGCCTTGATCCGCCCTTGTCGCTTGCGTACCTTCCCCTATTGTATGCCCCTGCAGGGCTCTGTGCACAGATGGGTGTTGCGTGCCCCTACGGGGCTTCCTGCAAAGATATGTCTTCAGATATAATGCCTTTAGTGAAGCTTCTTTCTTGGTCTTCTTCTTTTCTTCTATTTTTTGGACTCTCCCTCAAGATTCCCCCCTCCTGAACTTTATCGTCCCCGACAGGCTTTTGAATTCGATGAGAGTATGTTTTGTAAACCTTTTGCTATGTCTCATTAAGCAGATTAACTTCACGTATCAGTAGTTGCTTCCATTGTTCAGCTTTCACACCATCATGTGGTGGCTATCTGTGATCTGCGAAGAAGCTCAATTCATATGCCACCATTCTAGTATTCAGATTTGTTGACATTTTTAAGAAAATCTCGGAGTCAATTTCAAAAAATCCAATAAAAAAGGCTTCCTTGAAGGTTTGCATATATGGGCTTGGTAAGAACATGAGCCTTGAATAATATGCCATGATTGTTGGGCGGTTGGGCATAACAGATAGATAAAAGATAAGGATATTTGTGCCCTGGTTAATACCGATGAAATTTAGAAATGTGTATGCTGCGTGTTTGAATACTTTCAAAACTGTAAGTATCATGCTGAGAATTTTATTAGTCATCTTGATCAGGTATTGTTGCATATTGATGTAGCCAAAATTCAATGGTTTTCACTATGTAATCCTTAGTCGGTAAATAATTGTGAGATGGACTCGGAAGTAGCGGGTAATTTAGCCACTATTTATTGATCACACCACTCTTTTGCATATCCAAAGATTCACGTGCTTCTCTACGACGTGGTCTCGGGCAATAGGAAGGATTTACCTATAATAAATATGGTGTTGCTTGACAGTGCACCCGCAAAGTAGGATTTTTCTCCAAAAATTTCCTCCGCCATATAGGTTGTGCAGCTTCAAATTCTTCTTGAGTGTAATTGAATGTATTGTCCTTGAAGTACAACTGCTCATCTGGATCCTTTTGTGTGATCTTCTTTATATATTGTCGTGTTTTCTCTTTCAAGAGTCCGTACGAAATTTTGAAAGGCTTCATTATTGTATCCAAGTCTTTACCTTTTATTTTGGCTTCTTTCATGACTTTGACAACTTCATTTTCAAAATTTTCTCTCAATTGGGACACCAATAGTGCCCGTTCCTTCTTACCTATTTCTGTAGTATATGGCATGGGATGATCATCACATGCTTCCGCCATCTGCTCTTTTATTGGAGAATGATAGATTAAGGGACATAGAGGACGTACCTCTACCTCGACAGTAGGATTCTCTGGTTGTGGCTCTACTGGTGTCTGGATGTTTGCTCTTTGTTCTGTTTGAGCCTCTAGTTGTGCAAGACGTTCAGTCTTTTCTTTAACTTCATGGAGGGCTATCTGGAGCGTGTCTTTAGCCGTGAGAAGTTCATTGCCGATCTCTACTATTTGATCCACATTTTCATTGCAGCTCACCACAAGTTTGGCTTTGGAATTTTGCAGTTTTTTTTTTAGCTCATTGATTTCGTTGATAAACCTGCATTCCCATTCTTCTTTGAGAGTCTGCTCTTGTCTCAGCAAATTGTCATATTTTGCTATTTGATCATTCCATTCCTTTTGGTCAGTTGCTGTTGTCTCTTGTTTTTCTATTGGTTGGTCATACAGTAATGCCTTCATCAGTTCTTTATTCTTGCTGCGTAAGTTATCATTTTCTGCCATATATGCTTTTAGCTGTGTTTCTAGCAGATTACTTCTAGCCTTCATCCTCTCTTTGTCCGCTTCACTTACTTCATGTTGTCTTTGTAGCTCCATCAGTTGCTCCTGGAGCTTGTGATTCTGCTCCATTAATGTAGTGCATTGTCCTTTGACTTTGATTATTTTTGTTTCTTTAGCTGAAACTACCTGTTGAACTTGTATTAGTTGTGCAGACAATTGTTCACTGATCACTTGAAATTGATTCTTATCTCTCATGGCCTTGTTGTAATCTGCGTCTCTTTCCATCATTTGCTACTGTGTATCCATGGCCATTTGTATCATTTGTTTGACTACGGGTTTTAGTTGAGTAACATCAACATTCAACCATGTTGTCGGAATGCTAGGTTCTTCACATGTGTTAACATTTTTCCTTGCTCCACATGCAATGTCATGTCATGGGGTTGCCTAATATGAAGTTGTATCTTTGGCTCAACCCCCTCACCTTCCGTCTTACCTTGGGGCATGTCATGAGGAATCTCAATCACAATTTGTTCCATATCTTGTTTTAGACATCTTTCTTTTTCCATGCTTGTCTGTATTTCTTCTTTTATGGGTGGTATTGCATCTTTATGTGTGATTGAAGCTTCTTTTATGCTGATTTGTGACTTTTCATTCAATTGAATGAGGTGTGTTTGTTCAGTGGACGCTTCTTGGTTCAATATGTGCGATTGTTGATTGTCTGGCATGACTTTGATCTAGTCTATCTCTGCCCATTCCTCATTATTTATTTCTGTTCTTATGTCAATGTCCAAGGTGTCTTTCTCGTGACTAGATTCCTCATTAGAACTAGAATCCTCTAGTCCCAATTCTTTGTATCTGGCAGCTAATTCTGGACTATGTTCTTTGTCCTTTTGTTGTTGCCCTTATTTTGCCTGTCTATATTGATGTCCTTGGACATTTAGGTGTTGCAGTTAGACGTCTGCGGAAGCATGCGAACAACACAAGGAAGAAGAAGAAGCTTGGAGCACAACACACAAGACTGAATGTATTACTAGAGAATGTACAAAGATAAGTAGCCCATTAGGGCAATAGGCGTATATACAAGCTGGGGGAAAAAAACCTCCTAAAGAGGGAAAAAAGTGCCCCGGCAGTCCTAGAGTGTTCACACACATCAATACCTAAATATATCAACAAATCCCCCCTGGGAGTGATGCGGTGAACAAGTAGCTGGCACTCATGTATAAGGAAGTGCCAAGCTATGTGGAAATCACTCCACAAAAGGAAGTAAGCCCAAAGCTTTGCGGAAAGCTTCAAACTTCTCCCTAGGCAGAGCCTTCGTAAAAAGGTCTGCAATGTTCTCCTGCGTGGGCACATATGCCAAGCTGATCTCCCCAGCAAAGAACCTCTCCCTGACATAGTGATAATGCACCTCAATGTGCTTAGTGCGAGCATGGAACACAGGGTTCCTCGCAACTGCCAATGCCCTCTGACTGTCAATGAAGATGGTGGTGGCAGAAGACTGACCAACACCCAAATCAGCCATAAGGCGTCTGAGCCACACACACTCAACAGTAGCTGTGAAAGCTGCCCTATACTCAACCTCACAACTGGAAGTAGCCACAGTAGGCTGCTTCTTGCTCAACCAAGATATACATGAGCTACCAAGCATGAAGCAAAAGCCACTAGTGGACACACGAGTGTCATAGCAACCAGCCCAATCTGAGTCAGAAAAAGCATGCAAATCTAGCGGTAGTGATCCCCCCTTGGGATAAAACAACCCAAGTAGTTGAGTACCACTCAAGTAGCGAAAGATGCGCTTAACCGCCTTCCAATGCGTGACTCCTGGGCAATGCATAAACCTGCTCATCTGTGAGACAACAAACTGAATATCTGGCCGAGTAATGCATAAGTAAATCAAGCATCCAACAGTCTGCTGATAAAGAACAACATCAAATGCATCTCCAGCATCATGAAGACTCAATTGTAAACCTGTCTCAATAGGAGTGGCAATAGGCTTACAGTCTTCAAGGCAAAAACGCTGCAATAATGTGTCAATGTATTTTGTTTGACACAAAGCCATTCCACCATTAATGTGCATAAACTAAATGCCCAAATAGTGATGCAAATGCCCCAAATCAGACATCTCAAATGAGGCATGCAAATCAGCCTTAAAATTAGCAATATGCTTCTCAATAGGACTAGTGAGTAGCATGTCATCAACATAGACAACAATGATTAGAAGCACATCATTAGCACGCTTAACATATAAGGTGCTTTCAGTTGGACTGTTCTCAAAACCATGTGCAATCAGATAGGCATGTATCTTCTCATACCAAGCACGTGGTGCTTGCTTTAAACCATATAATGCCTTCTTTAACCTGCAAACCTGGTTTTCATGCCCTTTCTGCACAAAGCCACGGGGCTGAAAAACATACACTTCTTCATGCAAATCACCATTCAGCAGTGCAGTTTTAAGGTCCAACTAATGTACATTCCAACCATGATGGGCTGCAAGTGCACAGATGCTCCGAACAGTAGTCATACGACATGTGGGTGCAAAGGTCTCATAAAAAACAATGCCTCTTTCCTGTGCATAACCCTTTCCAACAAGCCTAGCCTTATACCTATCAGCTGTACCATCCGGTTTACGCTTCAGCTTGTATACCCACTTAGTGCCAATGGCCTTCTTGCCAAGAGGCAAGTCACATAAAGACCAAGTACCATTCTTCATTATAGCATCATATTCAGATTGCATAGCAGCCATCCAATTTTTTGAATTTTGTGCTTCATCAAAAGCAACAGGCTCATTCTCATCACAGAGACTAGACGCAGCCATAGCATAGCAATCTGATGCAAAGGAGGCACTATGAGAGCCTGAACGAGTACGATATGACAAAGGTGCATCTAATTTGCTGTCACGCAAAGTCTGCTCCAACCATTTTGGCATAGTTTTTGCCTGCTCAATATCAGCTCTCTCATCAACAAGTGCATCATGTAAATCTGCATCAGAAATGGAATGATCTGCATCATCATATGAAACCTGCAAAGGCTGAGAAGTTGCCTCATTAGGACCAGCACCAGACTGTCCACCTGTAAAATGAGGCATCAAAGTATCATACATGTCTTTGGAGCTAACAGATGTCTCCTTGGTACATGAAAGCAATGGTTGAATAGCATCTTCCAGAAAAACAACATCACGGCTAACTACAATGCGTTTAGTATGTGGATGATACAGACGATAGCCTTTACTTTCAGAACTATATCCAACAAAAATACATTTTATTGCTTTATCATCCAATTTTCTACGATGTTGTTCAGGCACTAATGCATATGCCAAACAACCAAAAACACGCAGATGAGCAACATATGGCTTGCGGTCATGCCAAGCCTCATATGGAGTGATTTGCAGCGCTTTAGTGGGACACCTGTTAAGTACATATGCTGCACACATGACAGCCTCAAGCCAGAAACTATGTGGTAAAGCCTGACTCTTGACCATACACCTCGCCATCTCCATGAGTGACCTGTTCTTTCGTTCAGCAACTCCATTCTGTTGAGGTGTATACGGCACTGTACACTGGTGTTTTATCCCACGTTCAGCCAGAAATGCATTAAAATCAGAAGACATATATTCCCCCCCTCGATCAAAACGGAGGGTGCCCATTTTACATGCTGACAGATTTTCAGCCAAAACCAAAAACTGTTTAAAGCACATGAACACTTCGGACTTTGCTTTGAGTGGACATACCCATGCATGCCTACCCAGATAAGTTCTGCCAGACCTGTAGCAGACTTTGAGACGCTTAAACTAGCGAACAGAAACTGGTATATACCTTTGGCACAAAAAGACAAAATAGCCTGCACAAGCGGTGCGATAGTGCATTCGGAGGTTGAAACAAGCTCACATCGCGATTTCAGCACCACACAGTGAAGTTGTTTTGATCTCGGAAACACCCTGAGTATGCTCACCAAATTTCGTGCGAATCTGAGACTGCAAACAGAGGAGTGTCGACGGCACCCTAGATGAAGTGACGACTTGCTCTAATACCAATTGTTGGAGTTAGACGTCTACGGAAGCATGCAAACAACACAAGGAAGAAGAGGAAGCTTGGAGCACAACACACAAGACTGAATGTATTACTAGAGAATGTACAAAGATAAGTAGCCCATTAGGGCAATAGGCGTATATATAAGTCGGGGGAAAAAAACCTCCGAAAGAGGGAAAAAAGTGCCCCGGCGGTCCTAGAGTGTTCACACACATCACTACCTAAATATATCAACATTAGGTTCACTTGAACCCGCATATACATATGTGTTTCTTCTAGAGCTGCTAAGAGATCTCTTTTTGTGATGGGAGGTTGTGTCAGAGGGATCTTTGGTAACGTGTGTGTCCGCTTGGATTGTGGTGTTTCTTGTTCCAGTTCTTCTCAAGCATGCTTAGTCCCTCACATGGGTTTCTTGGAACTTGTTCCCACTTCTTCTATGGAAATGATTGTTTTCTTTTTCTTTGGAACAGTAGCTGACTTTACATATTTTGCCATCTCAATGGAGTTTGGCATCAAACGTAGACATTCTTTCAACTCGAGAGCCTCATAGATTAGTAAAGTCAATGCCAAACTTCCATTCAAAAACTTCTTCTGACTCCACTTCATCTTAGCTTCGAATAGACAATCTTGAATATATGGAGTAAGATTTACTTTATTTCCAACTTGCCTCATCGCATGGGAAAGCAATTGGACTACGATTTTCTAAGGTGTTGTATATCTGTGCATACTAGGAAAACAAAAATGTTGATGCACTAATCGAACCGATTCTTCTATATCTGTCCTGTTTATTTCCAGAAATGTCTTCTTTTTTGTGTCATGACATTCGTCTTTGACATTAGTGAGGCCATCCTGACTCCATCCAAAAGCGTTGTTGATCAGTTCATGGGTGAATCGAATTGTTTTCCATGCACCAATTTTATCGAGCACTTTCGCTTTCGAGATTGACGGCTTATTTGCTGCAGATTGGAGTGTGTTCATAACTTGTGTGCATCTTTAAAAATCTGGAAAATATATAGGAAGTCGCCGAAATGCATCAATTCCAGCTCTTGTCCAAACATCAGTGATGCGCGGTAATCCCTGTATTATAGTTTGGAAATCTTGTGACATAATTGGGAAGCAGTGATCCCTATCCATAATCTTAATGGTGGCCAGGAAAAGTAGATCTGACACAGGTTGATCTTCAAGGAACCAATGACCTCTTCCTCTTCAGATCGATTCCAAGGGAAGTAGGAGGACTTCTTCCTCTTGTGTAGCCTCAGAATTTGAAGATGCCATCTGCACTCAATACATACCAGTAATCAGTGTAAATTTGGTATTAAGAGTTATCCTTTACTTATCCTCCATAAATTTGGCAACTCTTCGAGTGATTTGAGTCGTCCCTTTCCCATGGGTGTGAGAAAGGTAGTACCTAGGATTTTCTTCATACATATATATATTTTTTTTCTTTTTTTTTCTAAAATAAAACAAAAGTGTTAGTACCTATCCAAAGCTTTTATTGTACTGTTAGTCATTTTCCTTGAGATTATGGTACAAGTGCTCTCCTATTCCCTAAGAGGGAAATGTGCTTCACCATCCAGTAGTAGAAGAATTGGGTACCGAATGCATGGCCTTGTAATGTGGCCCTATTATGCATACTTTGGACTCTTGCAACTCAAGATGTGTGCAAACTGAATTATCTGGTCGATGCATACAGATTGTTTTGCCTTTAGGCATCCATATTTGCTTTATTCTGTTGTGGCAGACTGTATCTCTAGCATTCCTGGTGATTGTTGTGCTTCTCATGTTGTACCTCTGCTTCGTCTGCCTTTGAATCTTTGAATGGTTTTTGTTGCGTATTTCAGCTCCTGCACTGTCTTGTAGTTGTTTGTTTCTTGTTGCTTAGCCTTCATGTTGTACTGATCCTCCTTGAGCATTGATATTTCCCTGTTAATGATTGTCGTTGGTGCGCATGATTTGGGAATCCATATCTGCATTCGTGCCGGTTGGGCGGCCATCACCTTCTTCAGAATCCATACTCTAGCAATCCTTTGTGGGCCTCTGAGTCCAGCCTGACTTGTGTTCTTGTACTATTGTTGTTTCTGGTGTAGAGTGTAGCTCTGTTGTTGATGATATGTTGTCACCTGATCTTTTCTGATCCAAGCCTATCTAGTGTGAGGAATGGGATGGATCCTAGTGCGTGAAAGTTTGTGACAGTCTTGCTCACTAGTCCCTCTTGTACTCGATACCTCATAGGGGCTTTTATTGTAAACGATGCTAGCAGCAAGGTTCACTGGTTTGGAAGAGTGTTGGAGATTGAGATTCAGTGCATTCTCATAGGAAGTACTTGATGGTTGGGTTTCCATAGGGGGGGTGAATGTACATTCATCATTATGAATGTGTGAGTGATCTCTCGGGTCTATACATTTGGCTTTGACAGGTCGTTCGTCTAACATGCTGAATACCTCACGGTGTCCTAACTTGGCCGATATGTAGCCTAAGGCTAATTGGATAGTCACTCATATTCATATATCCAATCTTGACCCAACACGAGTTCTTCTAATAAGTCCCGATCATGACACACTAAGAGTTTTTGTTACATCATGTTATTTCCAACATGCAGTGACATGGTAATCTCGCCTATGCATTTAGTAACTTTTCCTCCTATTCCAATTAGTTTTGCCTTAGATGGGCGTAATTATTCCTTGAGTTTTTGAGTCAATGATAACTTGACACGGCTAACAGCTGCTCCTATGTCAATGAGAGCATCCACCAAGTGGTATTCTTCTGTTCTAGCACCAAAATTCAAATATTGTTTCTTTGTTTGCTTCCCTAGGTTTTCAGAGGCTCTAAAGTTAGCCATTGGAATGAGTTCCTCTCCTTGTCGATACCTTTCATCCCTCTATCTCATCCATTCCTTTCGTTTCCTGATTCGTTCTAGAGCTTCCTGTCTTACTTCTTCTCGTATTCTTTCGTCCTCTTCTCGTCTATTTTTAGCCATTAGTAGTTTTTCGCGTAGTTTTTTTGCATGTTGCTTCAAAGTATAGACCAATACCAAATCTCCTTCCTTCAGGTTTTTATCTTTAATATGATCATCAAAATATGCCTTCTGTCGCCTTTTTGTAGCGTAAATACCTGCCATAGCTTGTAATCTTGTTTCGTGTAACTTTTCTATTTGATCCAATTGAGTTGATAATTCATGCCCAGTCCATTCGTAATTTTCAGCTACTTTGAGAGTGGGTACCAGGAAATCAATTGGCAAGATGGCATTCTGTCTGTACACTAGGTTAAAGGGGGTAGTTCTTATGGCTGTTTTGTAGGCTACATGGAATGCCCATAAAGGGTGATGTAATTGCTTGTCCTAGTCAGATCTGCCATTGTTAACAATCTTAGTGAGGATTGTGCATAAGATTTTATTCGAACTTTCAACCTATCCGTTGGCTTGTGGATGATAAGGGGCTGATTTCTTATGAATGACTAAAAATTCATTCAGTAGAGCTTCTATCACTTCATTGATGAAGTGTGTACCCCTATCACTCACAATTTCAATAGGCAATCCGAACCTAGTGAATATATTCTCTAAGAGAAACTTCCTCGTAGTCCTTGCATCGTTTTTGTTGGTTGCTTTGGCCTCTACCCATTTGTTCAAATAATCCGTTGCTACAATTATGTACTCGGCATGAGAACCTTTAGCTGGTGGACTAATAGCTCCTACAAAATCTATTCCCCATTTGGTAAATGCTCTAGCACTCATCATAGGTTTTAGTGGCATTTCATCTCTTCTAATAGGATACTTGGTTCGTTGACAGGTATCGCATCTTTGGACGTAAGTGGCTGCATCTTGATGTAGAGTTGGCCACCACATTCTTGCGAAGAGAATCATTTTTGCAGTTTTATCTGCAAAAAAATGTCCTCCTGCAGCTCTTGTATGCGCCATCTCTAAGAGAGAAAGATACTTGTCTTCATGAATACACATTAGTAGATGATTGTCTCTCCCTCTCTTGAAGAGTTGTTTTCCTATAAGAACATAGTCCTTACTTTGCTCTGTGAGGGCACATTTTATTGCTAGAGTAGCTCCTTCCGGGTACTCCTGGGTCTTCAAGAATTTTACCAGAGGCACACTCCACCTTGGTGTTACAATGGAGTAACATAGAGTAGAGTTCTCTTCTGGCCTTCGTTCTTGACAAATTGGGCAGGTAGATACATAGTTATGTGTATCCCTCTACATGGTTGGCCAGTATATGCCTAATCTCTTCAGTGTTTGCCATGTTCCATTCGCATTTAAATGAGTTTTCCATTGATTTACATGTGCTTTTTGAAGCCACATCTCTTGTTCCTCTTCCTCCATGCATCTCATGAGTAACCCACTTGGATCTTGGTGGTATAAGCTTCCAACAATGATGTGGAGATTTTTAGTCTTCCATAACTCATGAATTCTGTTTGTAGTGATCCCATGTTTAGGTCCGTATGTGAGGATAGGGATCAAATTTTCTGCCCATTGGGGACATACTTCGAGATTAAAAAGATAAGTATCTGGCAGATCATCCAGTACTCCCGTGGGGGGCTCTCCATGTGTCATTCTTGATAGGTGATCTGCTTGGATGTGCGTATTTCCTTTCTTGACTACTACTTCAAAATCAAATTCCATTAGCAATAGAAACCATCGTCCTAGTTGTCTTGTATTACAAGGCTTGTTGACTAAGTATAGTAGCGCTTGATGATCAATGAAGAATTTGAATTTGTTTGCCAATAGGTAGTGTCGAAACTTCTTCACTGCATACAACATCCCTAAACCCTCTCACTCCGTCATGGTATAATTGCGTTCTGCTTGATTTAATTGTCTATTGGCATAGGCTATAGGGTGGTCTAACTTTCTTGTATCTGTTGGCTTCTCTAAGATGCATCCAACGGCAAACTTGGAAGCGTCAACGTGAATATGCAATGGTTTGTTCCAATCAGGAACTCTAAGGATTGGTGTTGAACTCATCGACTCTTCAATTCGTTGAAGGCCTTTTCACATTCTTCTGCCCAAATAAACTAAGACAATAATGTGTAAAGAGGCCTAGCGATTATGGCATACATGTGGATAAACCTACGGTAGTATCTGCAATGTCCCATAAATGCTTGCACTTCTTTAGCAGTCTTTGGTCTCGGCAAATCCAGAATCACTTTGATTTTGTCTTCATCCGTGGAAATCCCATTTTTAGAGACAATGTGTCCTAATATCTTCCCTTGTCAAACCATGAAATCACACTTTTGGGGATTAAGTCAAACTCTATATTGTCGACATTTGGCAAAGATCTTTCTTAGTTTTGGGATATGTTTTGATCGTATAGCTAAATAGGTGCACAAATCATCCACATATACCTCCATGCTCTTCCTTAAGAATTCCTTGAACACGTGACACATCAACATTTGAAAAGTGGCTGGGGAATTAGTTAGACCAAAAGGCATAACCCTAAATGCATACACTCCCCATTCAGTTGCAAAGGCTATCTTATGTTGGTCCTCAAGAGCAATTGCTACCTGATTATATCCTGAAAAGCCGTCTAGAAAACTATAGACTTCCTTTCCTGGAAACCTTTCCAAAAGATGGTCGGTGATAGGTAATGGGTAACTATCTCGTATGGTGGCAGCATTTATTTTATTCAAGTTAATACATACCCTTAACTTGCCATTCTTTTTTGGGACGACCACTAAAGGTCATACCCATTCTGTGTTTTCAATCTCATAAATGAAGCTTACGTCCAAAAACTTTTCTATCTCCTCCTTAGTTTTTGCTGAGTAAACATCATTATATGTGTATGGTCTTTGTTTGGAAGGTTTGGCTTCTGATGTCATAGGGATTCTATGGGCACAAATAGAGGGATCTACTCCTTTTAAATCCTTATATGTCCACGCAAAGATGTCCCTATATTCTCTTATGAGCTGTATTAACTCTTGTTCTTCCTTCATTGAGACATCTTGTCCTATAAAGGTACATCGCTCTTCTCCTTCCTCCAAAGCTACTATCATTTGCTTGGTCTGTTCTTGTTTTCATATGTTATTCCTGGTTGTGCTTCCCATTTTGGCATTTGGATAACAATTTTCCTCTCTTCTACCTCATATTTCTTGAAGTGGGCAGGCACTTTGAATTGATCTTGAGGCTTGTTTTCTCCTTCTTCATTTTCTTTATCTAGTCCAAGTTCTTCTCCCTGTGGCATTCCTTGATTCAACCAATTAGTTATGACACTTACTCTTTGATTTTCGCTTTCTGCCTTAATTTGATCATGCTCCATTTCAATTCTCTCATAATCCTCCTTCCATTCTTTTTCAATTACCTCTCCTTCAGCTTCTTGTAGAACAACTACGTATAAACTTACATCATATCCTTCCTCATTGATGCATTCATTCATGGTTATTACCTCTTCGTTTACACATACATCAAGAGTAGCTAAAATCTCCATCCAACCATGAGGTTCGAATCCTTCATCTAGGAACATTTGGGGCATGTAAGCCGGATCCTGTACCGATCTAGCAACTCCCTGCCTTTGCTTCCATCCTTTCTTCCTCCCTTTTTTCTGCCTGGCATATCCATAGATGAGTGTCTTCGTTCATCCACGTTTGGTCACTTGAACCTATATTGTGAATCGATTGATCATCTTCCTCCTTATGAATCAGATTCCATTGCAGGGGAGGAGCATCTTGATATGTATAGGTATGGATATTTATCCTTGTCGTGGTTCCTTCGTGCTGTAAGTATACCATGTCTTTTCCCCAATCTTGCACTACCTTCAGTTGTCTCATGAAAGGTCTTCCAAGTATCATCTCATAATTGCTAGCCTTTTCAAATTGACAGATTGCTAAGGTGTGCTCGAATTCAACTCCACAAGTAATAAAAGTTATTTTTTCCAATAATCCCAGGGGTCATTCCGTGTGTCCATCTACCATTTGAATCTTCATCCGTGTTCGTCTTAAAGATGGTTTTCCCCATTTTTCCCAAAGTTACTTGGTAGCAATCCCTACTCCTGCTCCAGAATCTAAGATGGCTTTAGTAGTGTAACCTCTATAAGTGATGGGGAGGTATGTGTTTCCTTCATCTCCCTCACTGAAATCTCCAACCTTATCGACTTGGATTTTGATTGTGGTTGCTCCATCAGGCATTTCCTTTTCATCTGACCTTATCCCTAATTCACTAGTTAGTTTCTCCTTCAATTGTGGTTTTACCTTCAAGAGTTCTTCCAATGTTAGAGCACAAGGGATTTTTACTTTTTTAAGATGTTGTATAATGTCCAACGTTTGAGTCGATGGGTTCAGCTCTTTTCTTCTCACTGAGGGAATGCAATATAAGTCAGAATTATGTTCGTATTGCCCCATGTAATTTGGTAAAGCCTTCACACTGTCTTCATCTTTTTTGCTCTCGTAAAGTTGTAATAATCCTTCTGAGTTTAATTCAGGTGTTGAGGCTTCAAATTCACCTTCTGCTTCTAACTCTTCAAAGGGTGGTTCAATTCCTTCCGCTTTCTTCCATCTGTCTTCTTGGACTCTTGCCCACAAGTCTTTAGGCCACTCCCCTTCAACTTTGGGGATAATGGATCCTTCCCTTTTATTCTCACAATAATTTCCACCACAGGTCTCGTCTTCTTTTCCTTTCTCGGGATCATTAGGAGTGACACACTCTTGGAATTCTTTTTTGGGAATTTTTGAGTTGGGTAGTCGCTGAACGGGTTTTTCTAGGGTCTATTGAGCCACTTTAATTAATTTCTTACATATCTCCAGCCTTTCTTTCTGTAGGTCACCTCTAGGATATTCCTTTTCATGTTGTTCAATGGTTGGTCCTGCTCTTATTCGTGCCTGGTATGCCTGAATCCAAATGGCTAACTCTTCTAGCATATGATCAGCTAGAACTGATCCTGCCTCTTGTTTTTTACACTTTTCTATCTTATTTTCTCCTTCAAGTTTTTGTTTTTCTTCTTGGCCTTGTTTGTTATTTTTGTCCTCCATCTTTTTTTGTAGTTTCTTTTCTTTCATCCTTTCTCTACGATTCTTCCATCTTTGGGTCCGTTTACTTTTAATATTTTTCCAAGACTCTTCAGATTCTACAACTACTTGAGGTGTGGGTATATTTAAGTCTTTGTTGGCATGAGCATTTTCTCTGATTCTTTCTGAGGTTTCTCTCATTTTAGCTCTGTTTATTGCTTTTAGTGGTACTGTGTACTCCTTATCACTCCCCGATGACTCTATCACTTCTATCACATTGATCTGCACGTTCGAATTAACTTTGTTGGGGTTCTTGGGACAATCTCTAAAAAGATGTTCTTTACCACAATCACTAGAGTATCCTTCCCAAATTCGCTGCGGTGGTGGTGGGTTGGGTAACGTACATTCTTTGATAAAATGATCTCCTCTGCATCTATAACATGCTCCTCTAGGTGCAGGTGGTCTATTCATTGGTCGGGAGGATAAGGGTGATCTGGGAGCTGTGTACATCAATGACACATAATCCTGCTCATACTCGTAAGAGCTATCCGGTCCTTCCATACCAATAGCATATGGCTCGTAAGATTGTTCGTATTCAACTATAGTGCCCTAATAATTTCCTTGGCTAGGGTCATAAGATGGGTCATAAGGCTCATTACTAGCCAATGACATGGCTGGGACTATTGCTCTCTTTGGATTCTCATCTAGTTGAGCCATTTTTACTGGGACAACATTCTGAGGGTGGGGGGGTTGTTGTCCTAACATGGGTTGTGGTTGAGTGTACCCTTGGTAAGCATAAGGTCATGGTGCTGGTGCCTGTTGCGGATATGTGGGATATCTAAAGGCTTCTCCTCCTTGATCTCTATGAGGGTATCCATAGGGTCTCATGGGCGACTGTACCGGTGTTGACTGCCGATTGTAAGGACAGTTTTCTATGCTGTGATTTGTGTACCTTTATTCTATGCTACAATAATGCATAGGGCCCGAGGCAGGTGGTCCATTGTAAGCATAAGCAGGTGGTGGGACTACTCCCCTATTGCACAGATGAGAAGGATGATCACCTCCACAGTGCACACATCTTCTAAGCATGGGTAATCTCATAGAATTGTTTGGGTAGTTCCTCTGCCCTTGGACATTCAGTTTTTTTGCCACTAAATCAGCTATTTCCTCTACATTATTCAGAGGGTTTGACATGCTACTGGCGGTGTCTTCACTTTTTCACACCGCTTGGAGGTATTTTCAAATCTTCTGCTAGATTGTCCTCTAGGTCAATACACTCTTTCATGCATTCTTGCAAATTTTGGACTCTTTTCACATATACCAGTGATCTCAATGATCCATTCACTAATCCTTCCAAAAATAATGACACCATTTTGTTTTGAATGGGTCTCTCTTCAACAGGGCATCTGTCCACATATTGCTTAAATCTTCTTGCTGCCAATCTCACTGATTCCGTAGGAGCTTGTTTAAAACTATGGATTAATGAGGAAGAATTATTTTGTATTCCAGACTTGGTGAATTCTTTAATCAATTCTTGATAGACTTGTTCCATGTTTTGAAAGTTATTAGGTTCTAAGGGTTGGAACCACGCTAAGGCTGTGTCCGTTAGGGTTAGTCCAAAGGATTCATATTGAATCAAGAAGTCTTCCACTTGCTCGACTCTTATTACTTGCTTGAATTTAGCTATGTGGCTGTAAGGTTCACTAGAGCCATCATAGTGGTTTCTCATGCATTTGGCAACTTGGATCGGTCTTAACCTTCTTCCTGGTTCAGGTGGTCTAGGCATTACAGGGAATACTAGTCGTCCTATTGGTATTCCTGGTCTTCTTCGTGCTGGTGGTCTCTCCTGAATAGGGATTCTAATCCTTAGTTCTACATGTGTAGGTGGTCGATAATTCGGATTATTGCCCGATGTAGCAAAGTGCACATGGGGCCTAATTGGGATATGTGTTTGTCCCGAATGCTGATATGAATTATCTTGATAGGTTCCTTGGGGATTTGTGAAGTCGTGGCTTGATCCCTTGGAGGGAACACTAGTATGTTTTGATATTTCAACCCTGCTCTTTCTAATTCCGTTAATGTCCAATACCTCCTCTGATTCTTACCCAGATATGTGATGTGAGTGGGATTTTCAGGATCTTGCAATTCATAAATGGTGGTTGGGTTAATGGCTTCTTCCCACAATCAAGAGTGTGTTCTGAGAAGATGCTCCATCCCATTGATTAAATAAACATCCATCAGGGAATCGTCTTGGAGGATTAGGTCTCTTCTCCAAACCCTAATCACCATGGACTTTCCTCGAGGTGTAGA
This sequence comes from Ceratopteris richardii, assembly GCA_020310875.1. NCBI lineage: Eukaryota > Viridiplantae > Streptophyta > Polypodiopsida > Polypodiales > Pteridaceae > Ceratopteris > Ceratopteris richardii. Next base: position 167,085,097 of record CM035407.1, read on the forward strand.
TACCTATTCTTCATGTCCTTCTCCATTAAGGTTGTGGTCATTTCTTTCTTCCCTTTGTTCGTTGATGTTTTCAGGATTCTCAGTTACTACATACAAAATATCCCTTTTTTCCATGTAGAATCCTCTTGCATACTTAACAACTGGCCTAGGTACTATATAAGCATCCGTAGCTTTCTTCAGCCTAGCCACTGATCTGTTTAGCCCATCTAGGTAGATAGGCAAACCGTGTTGGTTGGTGTTCACATATTCTAAAGATGTTCGATATTCACCCTCAATAATTGACATCATGCCAATTATTGGTACAAAATTCTGCATGTCCTTTGAGGCCATAAGAGTTTCCTCCTCAGACTCACTCGAGGTTTAAGAGTAGTGTGAACGACTACTTGGTTTGGCTACACTTCCCACTGATGAGATTACACTTCTTCGGCTCCTTAGGGTTCTTCCAGATCTTAAGTTCATTCACTTAAAAGATCTCATCTCGTTTTAACCAACTCTTAGCTCCCAATGGTCTTTGCTGAGGTTCTGAGTTATATGAGATATTTGGTTGACTTAGAAACTCACACTGAATCCACGATATAGGATATTTAACCCAAGAGAAATCCCACGATACTCAACACTTGACACACTAGAAAAGTCACGACACCCGATATGGGACAAGTATCGCAAGAAGAACCTCACGATACTCGATATCAGACAGATGTCACGAGGCTAGAGCACGATGCCCCATACGGGCCAGGTATCGTGAGCAAAACTCAACAATACACGATATTGGTCAGGTATCGCAAGCAAACTCAGCGATACACGATATTGGTTAGGTATCGCGAGCAAACTCAATGCTACACGATATTGGTTAGGTATTGCGAGCAAACTCAACGATACACGATATTGGTTAGGTATTGCGAGCAAGCTCAACGATACACGATATTGGTTAGGTATTGTGAGCAAACTCAACGATACACGATATTGGACCGTTAGGTATTGCGAGACTCGACCACGGGAGATTATGACATTCAGATGTCGCGATACTCAACTACGGGAGAACACGATACTTGAGATTTTTTCAAATTTTAGCTAGTGCATTTAGATTCCCACTTAATGAGGGTGACACCACAGCTTATCTTCCCCCTTTCCAATGCTTGGATCACACAAAAAAAACTTCCTCCCCCTGTGAATAATTGCTCACGATATCTGTCGTAGATTGTTTTAGCTAATTTGGCTTAATTTAAATGAATGTTGAGAGTAACAAGTTGATGTGCTCACCTTGGAAGCTATTCTTCAACTCTTTCACACTCTCACTTGCTCTGCATGGCCCAATCTCCCTGCTCTCCGATCGCGATATTCGTTTGCTAACCCTCTCGATACTTGCACATGTAGAAATGAATTGAAATGTTTGAATTTTTTATTTTTATACTTTTGGGAAATGGTTGACTCCAAAGAGCTGAAAGAACTAACTTAACAACCACCCTACCTTCCTGGGCTACTTACCTACTTCCTCCTTCCTACTCTAACTCACTCTACTCACTTCCCTAGACTATCAACTCACTACACACACTCCAAGAGTGAGGAGTAGTAAGTGCAGATGAGTGTGACTTACCAAAGAAGAGAGATTCACAACTCCTCTACTCGCTTCAATGCTAAGATCTATTTACCATCACAGGAATGCCTCGGTTTGATTCCACAATCCCCGGAAACGACGCCAAAAATGTGTGTACCTAAGAACCAACTTAGGGACTTGTGGAGAAAGAGACTATACCTCGATCCCCCTCAAGTGCATATAGTGGGGATTCACGCTTTATTTATCAATCCGAGGAGTATCAAAACCTAGCCGAGTGTATGAAGACGTGCATTCAAATGATGGTCAATGCAAATGAACTCTCACAAAGTGCAAACAAGTGTAAATACATTCCAAACAAGTTTTAGGGATCCGTTGAGATGTCGCGACATTTGGAGCAGTAGTCAACAATAAATCGAGCTTTTCTCTCAGCTCTAAACTCCAAATATAGCAAATAGAAAGTTCTTTTTCGAGCCCTCGAGAAGACGCATCCACTGGTGGTAAAAAGACTCAATTCTGACGCTCCTGCTTCAAGTTATGAGCAAAATACTAAGCCGTAGGAACAACCTTCGTACACTTCAGCACTTCCTACACTTCGCACGCACCTCACCAATAGCAAACATGCACTTCCATGGATAGAAAACACTCCCAAGCACTCTTTCCAAGCATCACACATGCATACAAGCTCACAAAGGAGAAGATATAGAGAGGAGAAGACAAAAATTCGAAATTATGTGCTCTTTATTCTCACAATGGCAAAAAGTCCCTACAAAGAGTCACAAATTGACTTATATACATGTGCCCTAAAAATGGTCCTTTCACACAAGAGACCGGCACTTTATTAACTAAAAGGCTAATTTCTTACTAATTTACAAGGGTAGGATACAAATCCTTATGGGCATGCATCTAGAGGACTCCTCTAAAGCATTTACCTCAGAAACTATGTTACAAAATGGCTATAATACAAGAACAAAGTGTCCAAATTGGAAAAATTTTGGGGCCCTTCTTTTTCTCTGCCTCTTTGCTCTTCTTAGCTCTGCAACAATCTTCTAATTGTTTGTTAAGAGGATTCTGCCACATCCCTCAACTCCTACATTTTGGCTTTGCCTTTTGAGTTCCAAGAACTAATTTCTCTCCTTGAAGGCTTTTTAATAATCTTTTGAATCACTTCGATGCTTCAAGTGTATGGTCATTTCTCTTTGATAAGGTTGGAAAGTCTTCTTTTAGGTCATAAGGTAATTGGATCCAAGCATCTTCAAACCATGATTTGGTTTCATCAAACACAACATCTCTACTTAAAATGAAACCTTTGTTGCTTTGATTGTACAATGCACAAACTTTTCGATTAAGTTCATAAACAATGAAGATGCATTTCTCTACCTTCAGGTCCAATTTTCCTCTACTTTTTGAATGCATGTGTGCATATGCAATGCACCCAAAGATCCCCCAATGATCAAGGCTATGTCTCCTTCCATTCAATGCCTCATATGGGGTCATGCCATCTAGAGCTATGAAAGTCTATTCACCAAATAGGTAGCTATTATTACCACCCTTAACCATAGGTATTTTGAGAGTTTCTTTTCATTTAGCATTGACCTTACAACCTCCACAATTGTCCCATTCCTTTTCTACGCCACTCCATTTTCCTCCAGAGTGTATTTGATGGTGATTTCTCCTTTGATCCCTCTCTCTTGGAGATAAGAATCAAAGTCATGGGAGAAATGAACTCCCCCTCCATTTGAACTTAGTATTTTTAGGGTTTTACATGTTCGATACTCCACAAGAGCTAAATACTTTTTGAAAGATGAAAATACTTCATCCTTGTGTCTCATAAAATTTAAGATAGTCCATCTGCGACAATCATTTATGAATGCAACATAGTACCTTGATCCAAATATTGAAGGCTCCTTGCTTAGTCCCCAAACATCTGTATGGACCAACTCCAATATGTCTCCATGCATGTAAACTTTCTTGGTGAAGGGTTTCCCGTGTGACTTACCAAATTGACAAGCAGTAAATGTATATATCATGTGTTGTTTGGATATATGTGTTAGAACAAGTCCACTGTGATCCTTACTGATTTGTTTGAGAGCTCTTTCTCCTATGTGAGCTAAACTCTTGTGCTAAATCTCTAACTCTGACAGAGTTTGGATGCCATAAATGGAAAAAGTGATGTTCTTGGTGACTTGGAGCTCAAAAGTGAACAATCTAACTATTTCTTCTACTCTTGTTATCTAATTGAATCCTTGATGTGGATCTTCAACAAATGCTCGATGCTTTGTAAACCTAACTTGCAATCCAATTTCAACAATTTGACCTACACTAATGAGATTCTTGGTAATAGTAGGCAAATAGAGTACTCTACTTAGTAAGTTCATATTACCATTTGGAGACTTCACATTACCTATCTTCTCAATTGGATGCCTTGTGTAATCTCCTATTTGTTTGGACTTCATGTCTATTCTTTGGGCCTTCTAAATCTAAGAGTAAAGCTACATTGCCTAACACATGATTTGAGCATCTTGAATCTATATAAAACACATGCTCATCTTCCTTAGCTTCCTTCATTTTCATGCTCATGTTGGAAAACAATGTCACATCAGTCCAAAATCCATTTAGGGCAGAAACCCTAATTTTGGTACTTAGTCATTTTTGGCACAAAACTAGGTAAAATTTTTTATGAGCCTATCTTGTAGAGCTTGAAGAGAGATTTCTAATAGTATATGACTTTCAGTCATCAGAGATCAGATTTGGGAGAAAACCCTAACTGTAATTTTCTATTGATTTAGGGTTTTGACCTCATATGATAGCTCTCGGCATGAGGATCATAAAAATGTTGTCAGATCATTCATCAGGTAGTCAGAAGTGTAAAAAGCAGGTCAAGAAGGTATTTTTAAAGTTAGCTAGAAACAACTTTAAAAATAAAGCAAACTCACTTAAAATAAAGTTAAAAACATGCGATCCAAATTTTGGCAATGAAAATCAGCTTTATTATGTGAGTTTTTCACAAGATCTTTGGAAGGTTGTAAAAGAAGACTCTTGGGTCACTTTCAAGTCGGCAATGCCAATTTTTGGTCCTTCATTAGAGGTGGTGCTCTAGCACACATGGGGCAGCCATGGTGCACTCTAGGAGCATGTTGATGAGTAGCTATGGAGTTCTTCTTGGAGAAGGGTGTGCTCACACTCTTGCTTATGGAATCAATAACTTGGTGGTGTGGAGCAGCCATCTACATGATGTATTTGAAGATTATCTTCTACGTGAAGATTTCGGTGTACTTCAAAGACATTGGATGGAGCTTAACATAAGATTTGCATCTTATGTTAAGAATTCAGGTACATATTCTCTTTATGCACACAGGTACTACTTGGAGTTTATGGAGCCAGTAGCATCCATATCAAGAGGAGTCCTATTCGGCATATCTAAAGGAGAATCAGTACATGCATGCTACATGCATTCGAATGAGATGTTAGAGAAGGTGTTTCCATATGAGTATGAGGATTTCTGTCGGAAACATGTTAGCATTCTTTGCTAATTCTGTAAGTATGTGATGTTTCACACACACATCTGATTTAGGGTCTTCCATAGCCTAAAACCAGATTACAGTTTGCTGAATATCAGTTTCACACTGATCTTTCCTCTTTTTGTCACTCATATTCACTCTTCTAAAACCTATCAGGTCATACATCTCATACATATTCAGATTTCTGTCCTTACATTTGAATATTCTTGCAATTATGTACATACACTTTTCCATCTATTTTTGTTCACATAGAGTGGTTGAGATTGGACTCCCACATTGTAAATTCATATTTGTATATATGATAGTGTGAGTAAGTGTTGGTGCAGGGCAATCAACAATTGAAGTTCTAATGAAGTCAAGGACTGAAGGAAAGTTCAAGTTATGAAGCATGGAGGAAGTGCATGTTCAGAAGATAAAGACGTGTACATATGTACATTAATTCAGAGATAGTTCACTTACACTTTTGTATAGTCATGATATTGTAAATATTGGTCTATATACACAAGTAAAAATGTTGGGGCAAAATATGAGAGAGCATGAGAATAGAGAAATCAGTAGTTGTATGAGTGATTAGACATCCTAGAAGTGAGTTAAGTCTCTCTCATCATTCAATTGTAAATTCCTTCAGGAATGGAAGAAAATTATGCCCGATTTTTCTGTGCATTCTCCTTCTGTGCTTGATCATTTCAAGAATCCTTTTGTAGATGTCAAAGTTCATAGTTGATGAGTCTATGGTTAAAGTTTGAGAGTCTAATTGTAAACAAGCCGTGAGAATTATGAATAGGAACATTCATATGTGAAGAAGTGTTCACTGGTTCCTAAAACAGGCGCAAAATTAGATGTTAATGTTTTGGTCAGTTCTCCTTCCAGAGTGTAAAGTTTTGAGCAAGCAAGCACTCAATCTTTAAGTTGGAAGGTAAGCTATCTGTGGCTAAAATCATTTTCATAAACGGGTTCTAGATTGAGAGAAACAAGTGTCAAAAGTTATAGGTGTCTAAATGGACTTCTCAGAAGAGCAGTTTTAGACATAGGTAACTTGTTGAGATTATTTCTCAAGATATACTAAATCTTTTGGAGTAATTCAACTTGGAGAAGGTGCGCAAATTGTAGGTGACACATTGTGCAAAGTTTCATAAAAAACTTTACACAATTCATAAGTTAATGAGAGAGATATGTGCAACAGACTTTCTGTGTAGTCATCTCCTTCACAGATTCTTAAAATCTTTATAATTGATCATTGATCCTCTAAAATTGGTGAAGATTTGAGTTATTCTTGTTATAGAGATGCTCTAACTACAAGAGTAGCTTGTTCTTTTGAAGATTAACACTCTCCATTAGTGGTATCAGAGCAGGAAGTATCAAAATTGAAGGAAGGAGGACCCCGACTGCTGCAAACATAAAGAATTCAACAATTAAAGATTCAGAAGGTGAAAGCTTTAGAGCAAAGCTTGAGAAGGAGGCCATACGACATCAAGGAAGACAAAAGGAACATTATTCGAAGTAAAGGTACATCTATTACTCATACAGTTTGAAGAATTCAATATACAGGTGAAGAAAGAATGGGAGATTCTCTTCAAATAGAGAAGTTGGATAGAGAACTATCCAACATGGTCAATGAGGATGGAAGCTCACCTTATGATCAAAGAATTGATAAGTTACATCACAGGTGAAGAAGAAAAGCCTCAATTAAGAGATCCTAGTGTTCCAACTAGGGAGGAATTATCAGAATTGAAGAATTGGATGAAGAGAGATGCTCAAGCTAGGAGCATTATCTATATGGCAATCAATGACTACTTTCTACCTCACATTAGAGGTCTTGAAAGTGCAAGTGATATATGGAATGCTTTGGAGGATCATTTTCAAAACACCACAAAGTCAAGGAAGGCATCTTTATGGGCAGAATTTACCACTTTCAAGAAGAAGGCCTCTCAATCCATTTCAGACTATGTAACAAGGATGAAAGACATTGCAGATGCATTAGGAGCAGTTGATGAAGACATTGAGGAGGATAACTTGGTAAGGCAAATCCTCACAGGGTTGAGAGGTGATGACAAATGGAAGCCATTCATTTTTTCTACTGAATTATCACTTGATCATTTTACTCCTGACTTAAATCAGTTGCTAGGACATATGTTAACCTTTGAGCAGGATGTCAAAGGTGAAGGTGACAAGAGTACAAGTCATGCAATGTATTCAAAGGATAAGAAGAAAAATAGCAAAGGGAAGCAACAAGCAAATGAAGATTAAGGCACAACTAGTCAAGCCAATTTCCTAAGAGGAAGAGGAGGTGGCAAAGTTAAAGGAAGAGGCACGAGTAATAAAGATGGAGTCAAAGCTTGCTAGATTTGTGGTAAGACAAATCACTTAGCTAATGATTGTTGGCATAATACTCAGATTAATGGTGGATATAATCAGAATTTTAATTCAAGAGGAAGAGGTGGCAGAAATCAAAGAGGTAATTTCAGAGGTAGAGGTTACTTTGGAAGAAATGCAGGTAGAGGATTCCAAAGTCAACAATACAACAATACCTACTACAATTATGCTTTAGATCAGAAGGAGGATTCAACATTGATAATGAATGCAACTTGTGAAAGGCAAAGTGAAGACCAAAGAGTCTTCTACATTGACTCAGGGTGTAGTAATCACCTGAGTGGCAGCATAGCCTTGATGACTGATTTGGAGAATAAGGTAGCTAATCATGTAGTTCAAACAGGTGACAATACAAACCACAATGTGAAGTCAATTGGATCAGTGAAGGCCAAGGATGGTAGCACCCTCTTGATTAAGGTCTTGTATGTTCCTACAATTCCTAAGAATCTGATAAGTGTAGGAAAAATTGTTGAAAAAGGTTATGAAGTTAGATTCACTAATGAAGGAGTGTTTGTGGAGGACCCTAGCAATGGGTATAAACAGATTGTTTCAGGGAAGAAAGAAGGAAGGTTGTTCACATTGAAGATTCAAGGTAATGTTGGTCATGCCTTGTTCACTTATGGAGGGCATAAGATCTCTGATTTAGATCTTTGGCACAAGAGGCTTGGACATTTCAATGAAAGAGGTGCTTGGATTGCCTAATGTTGCAAGTCAACATATGACACATAAGCAATCTTATTCCAAGCATGGTTTTATGTATTCAGAGAATCTTGAATTGGTACACACAGATGTGTGGGGACCATCAAAAGATTTTAGTATCAATGGTTCAAGGTATTATGTGATTTATTTTGATGATGCTACCAGATGGATCACTATCTATGTGATCAAAGATAAGTCAGAAGTATTCAATACATTCAAACACTATCATGTGTATGCAGAGAGAATTACAGGTCATAAATTGAAGAGACTAAGGTCAGATGGAGGGGGAGAGTATTTTTCTAATGAGTTCAGTGATTACTTGTGGAATGCAGGTATAAAAAGGGAAATTACTTGCAAGTACTCTCCTCAACAAAATGGTGTAGCAGAGAGAAGAAATAGAACTCTTGTTGAGTTTGCAAGATCCATGAAGAAGGAGAAAAATTGCCCTAATTATTTGTGGGTTGAGGCTGTAAATATAGCTACTTATTTGGTTAATAGGTTACCATGTAAAGCCTTGCAGGGTATGACACCTTATGAAGCTTGGTGGGGAAAGAGACCTACCTTGGATCATTGCAAAGTATTTGGATGTTTGGCATATGCATATATGCCATCACAATTAAGGCACAAATTGGAACCTAAAGCTGAAAAGTATGTATTCATTGGTTATGATGATAAGCAGATGGGATATAGGTTGTGGAGTCCATCCACAAAACAATTCCTTGTATCTAAGCATGTTACATTTGATGAGCAAGGCACTTGGTATGTAGGTACAATCAATATTAATGCAGGTGATGAAGAAGTTGTGAATCAAAAGAAAGGTAAATCAAAGGTTCAGATATTTGATGAAGAGGAGAATAATGAAGTGCAGTTGAAGTTGAAGAAATGCCAAGATTTGATCCTGAGTGTGATGAACCAAAAACCTCAAAGAGTGGAGAGCTCAGAAGGTCATCAAGACACAAGTGGCAACCTACAAGGTATAGCTATGACACTTCTTTTTTGGCTACCAAAGATTATGCTTATATGATGAAGGCAGATGAAGACCCTTCTACATATGAAGAGGCAAAAGGTAAGGAGAATTGGGAGAAAGCTATGCAGGAGGAGTATGATGCATTGATGGAGAACCAGACATGGGAGTTGGTTCCTAAACCAAATAGCCAGAAGATCATAGGATGCAAGTGGGTCTACAAGACAAAGAGGTATGCAGATGGAAGTGTGTCTAGATATAAATCTAGACTTTTTGTGAAGGGTTTTGCTCAGACTTATGGTATAGATTATGATGAGACCTATAGTCCTGTGGCAAAGATGACAACCATCAGGACACTCATAGCCATTGCTGCATGTAAAGGTTGGAAATTATGTCAATTAGATGTGAAGAATGCTTTTTTAAATGGTTATAATTCAGATGATGTTTTCATGGAGCAACCCCAAGGATTCAGAGATGAAAGGTATCCAGAGTATGTATGTAAGCTCAAGAGAGCTTTGTATGGTTTGAAGCGGGCCCCAAGGGCATGGAATTATAGACTTGTAAAATTCTTGAAAGAACTTGGATTTCAAGTATCAAAGGCAGATAGTAGTTTTCTTGTCAAAGCAAGTGATGATGGTTTCATTTACATGTGCATATATGTTGATGATATAATTCTTACAGGTACAGATGAGAAAGGTATTCAAAGCCTAAAGAAGTTGATCAAGTTTAAGATGAATGATTGCAAGGTAGCACCTACTCCAATGGAGGAATCATAAATTGAGCAGATATGGAGGAGAAGAGTTCAAGGACATGAAGCTATATCAGAGTTTGGTGGGTAGCCTGATTTATGCTACATTAACAAGACCTGATTTATCATATGCAGTTGGAGTTTTGTCTCAATTCATGCATTGTCCTAGGAAAGAACATTGGATTGCAGGACAAAGAGTGTTGAGGTACATTAAGGGTACACTCAAAGAGGGTTTGTATTATGGTTTTACATCAGATACAAACATCAAAATATATAGTGATGCAGATTGGGCAGGTAATCCTGATGATAGGAGATCAACTTATGGATACTTGTGTTATGTGGGAGATAAGTTAATTTCTTGGTGTTCAAAGAAGCAACACATAGTTGCTTTGTCATCTACAGAAGCAGAGTACAAAGGTATGGTTGAAGCTGCAAAGGAAGTAATATGGCTTAAGACTCTGATGAAGAGTTTTGACATCATTCAGAGTACACCCACTATTCATGGAGATAACATGAGTTCATTGTATTTAGATACTAGTCCTGTTTTTCATGCCAGGACTAAACACATTGAGATTCAGTATCATTTTCTAAGAGAGAAGGTGATCGATAAAGAGATTGAAGTCATACATACTTCAACAAAAGATCAGATAGCTGATATGTTAACCAAAAGCTTGGATGGACCAAAGCTACAGAGATTCAAAGACATGGCAGGTATAAAAAAGATAGAGAAAACCTCAATTGATGATTGAGGAGGAGCTTTTGGTGCGGGGCAATCAACAATTGAAGTTCTAATGAAGTCAAGGACTGAAGGAAAGTTCAAGTTATGAAGCATGGAGGAAGTGCATGTTCAGAAGACAAAGATGTGTACACATATGTATATTAATTCAGAGATAGTTCACTTACACTTTTGTATAGTCATGATATTGTAAATATTGGTCTATATATACAAGTAAAAAAGTCGGGGCAAATATGAGAGAGCATGAGAATAGAGAAATCATTAGTTGTATGAGTGATTAGACATCCTAGAAGTGAGTTAAGTCTCTCTCATCATTCAGTTGTAAATTCCTTCAGGAATGGAAGAAAATTGTGCCCGATGTTCCTGTGCTTGATCATTTCAAGAATCCTTTTGTAGATGTCTAAGTCCATAGTTAATGATTCTATGGTTAAAGTTTGAGAGTCTAATTGTAAACAGGCCGTGAGAATTATAAATAGGAACATTCATATGTGAAGAAGTGTTCACTGGTTCCTAAAACATGCACAAAATTTGATGTTAATGTTTTGGTCAGTTCTCCTTCCACAGTGTAAAGTTTTGAGCAAGCAAGCACTCAATCTTTAAGTTGGAAGGTAAGCTATCTGTGGCTAAAATCATTTTCATAAACGGGTTCTAGATTGAGAGAAACAAGTGTCAAAAGTTATAGGTGTCTAAATGGACTTCTCAGAAGAGCAGTTTTAGACATAGGTAACTTGTTGAGATTATTTCTCAAGATATACTAAATCTTTTGGAGTAATTCAACTTGGAGAAGGTGCGCAAATTGTAGGTGACACATTGTGCAAAGTTTCATAAAAAACTTTACACAATTCATAAGTTAATGAGAGAGATATGTGCAACAGACTTTCTGTGTAGTCATCTCCTTCACAGATTCTTAAAATCTTTATAATTGATCATTGATCCTCTAAAATTGGTGAAGATTTGAGTTATTCTTGTTATAGAGATGCTCTAACTACAAGAGTAGCTTGTTCTTTTGGAGATTAACACTCTCCATCAGTAAGTAGTGGCTTACGTAACACTTTACACATGTTGTCTAATCTCTCTCTATCTTTGTCTCATCATTTGTATGACTAAGTGTGGTATGTTCATGTTTTGTCAATTTTGGAAGATTGTTAAAATCTATGTTGTAGATACTGGGCCTATGGAACTATGTACATGTGGTTTAATTATGGGTCTGTTAAATTTCCAAGATTTGGTATCGGAGCAATCATGCTCTCAAATTCCCAGGTTCCTAGTCTTCTGGGTTTACAACATATGATTTAAGAGCATCTTCTAACATTTGACATTTGACATACACACTTAATCTAGATGAGTAGAGATTTGAGAATTAGACAATTCAGTCACATGTTTATTCATCAATGTGGAAATATGAAGTTGATGATCTGTTAGCAGCCGAATACTTTTGGAAGAGTATGAAAATACTTTACAGAAGTACTTTTTGAAGACCAAGAATTGATGAAGAGAAGGCTACTTCAAATTCAAGGAAGAACAATCGTTTGGAGAAGATGAAGGAACCAAATCAACATCAAAACAAAGGTATTAGTTTCGACTATCAAATTATTATTTGCAGGTCATATCTTAGAAGAGCAGTTATGAAGAGATTTGAAGGATTGAAGAAGTGCTTTTATACACTTTCATTCTTTGAAATTTAAGCATTAGCTACATCAAAACAGGTATCTAGAGGTTGTTCTTAACAGTTTTGATAGATCTCTTTCATGGCAAGAAAGGTCATCTAAGAAGACAAATTTGGAGATGAGATGAGTTTTGTTTTCAGCCAATCTTGTATAGTAAGTTGGTTGAAGTTTTTTTAATCACATTGTATACCTAGAGAGGTAACTAGAGAGGTAACTAGAGAGGTAATTCAGCATTCAGCCAAAAGGTTCGTGAATTCAGTCATATCAGTCACGTTTGAAGCAGAGTTTTGATTCAAAGATATGAGGAGATGGTTAAACACGATTCTCTGCTCACTTCCATTTATATACCATATTTGTTTCGTCTCTTACTCTTAGCACTAGAGGAGGAGAAAAGTTCATTTGAAGAAGTCAAGAGTACTTGCTACTTCAAGATGAAGAAAACAAAAGGTCTGGACGAGAAGTTTGAAGATGTTGACATCATCAGGTGGAAGAAAGATGCTGAAGAAGAAGCTCCAACAATTCCAAAGGGAAAGTAAGACTTCTTTTTATTCTTATATTTTCCATATACTTTTCCTACTTTTATCCTCTACATCCAAAGACAAGTCTACGAGAACATCTTGTATGAAGAAGATAGTCTAAAGAAGAAGCAATTTCTTGTTTTGCATTACACTTGGTCATGTTTTAGTAGGTTTTGATAAATAATTGCATTGAGAGAAAGAAATGCAGCAGATATATGTTTTGACTCATATGTGTATGAGCTATGTTTTGATTGAAGATTTTTTGAGCAAACAACTGGTGTGTTCCCTCAAAAAATTCTTGGAGTGTCAATACAGAGCTACTTGGTATATGACAAGTTGTAGAGAAGTATTTTTCTTCTTTACCTAACTCTTGAGGTATAAGAGTATTTGTAGCAGATGTTGGAGACTTGAAGTGAGGTTTTTGTTTGGAAAAGGTACCTCATATTCTGTATATTCAGTATATCCTGAAAATTCAGAGTTTATCAGGATGAAAATTCAAAATTTCAATATTTTCAGGACAAATTCAGAATTTCAATATTTTCAAAAAAATTCAAAAATTGAGTATTTTCAAGAAAATTCAAATTTTATGTTGTACCGGTCTATTGAAGAATTTACTTTCTATGATTGTCTAAAATTTTTGGATACATGCTTGTATTCAAAAAGGTGTTCCATCAAATCCTATCACTTGATTGAGAAGTGGAGTTAGCCAAAAGAAAGTCAAGCAGAACTATCACATTTCACTTGGGTAGAATATGAAGATATGAAGTATCAACTTGCAACTTTTGGAGTTTTCAAGGTGAGAGATTGTCCACTTATGTTTCAAGTAGGAGTTGCAGATTCTTGGGAAGGATTTGGTTAAAGAAAATTTTTACAACTTTATGTGAGAAGCATGGACACTTAGAGACATTCAGGTAGCAAATCAACATTCAATCAATTGTTTTATAAGTCAGTTGTCTATCCTTTGTTTGAAAAGTTGTTAGCATTGGAATAAGTAAGTACCAGATTTGTATTGTAGAGAAAAAGAAGAAGATACTTGTTATGTTGCAAAAGATTATGGATCCTAAAATTTTATTTGAGATACAGGTATTGATTATTGAAGATCAGATTTATTGAAAGAAGGAAGACGTTCTAGATTTCATAAAGTCTAATATAATTTGAAGAATTCTGGATACTAGTGTTAAATCATCTAGGGGGTGAGCCATATGTAAAAGAATGCAGAGTCATACCTATAGGTGTATTCCTATGGGCTATATTAGGTATTCCTATATCAGGTATTCCTATATTTCCTTTTTCAATTTCTCTTTATGTTCCAACTTTGAAAGAAGAAGGAAGAAGAAGAATATTTGGAGAAATTTCCTATTAAGTGTTCCTATTCAGGAGAAAGTTCCAGAGTTCTATTAGAGAGAAGCTTGATATTTCAGAGAGGTATGTTACTTATGAGGCGCGCACATTTATGTTTATACCAGATTCTGAAGGAAAGAGGTATGAAGGACTTACAGATAGAACACGGATGAAGACAAGATGACATCATACATATTAAATTTTTATGAGGCTCATGAGTTGAGTTGAGTACAGTCAGAAATGAACCAGCTAGTGTTCATAATACACTAAGTTGTGAGTTGTCAGTCACAAGTCCCAAGATGTATTCAGTTCCTGATTCTGTTTAGTGTATTTACATGACATAGCAGAAGTATGTTGAGAAACCTTTCTTAAGGTAAATGAAAATATGTGGATCCTAGTGTATTTTTACAGGTTTGAGAAGAGTTATTTTAGGAGATAGCAGATTCAGAGTCAGTTCATGCTACATATGTTGACAAGTAGTGATTGCTTGGTGTATACACTATTCGATATCTAGTTTGCATATTTTCTCAGGAGTCATTATAGGTTCCATGTGATGATGCAGACCATTCCATTCTTTATGCAGATTTACATGATGCACTTGTTGATGAGAGAGCTAATATTGAGCAGGCAAAAACTATGCTAAAATGGCTGGTGCAGACTTTATGTGACTGCAAATTAGATGCATCTCTATCATATCGTACTCGGTGAGGCTCTCATAGTGCCTCTTTTGCATCAAATTGCTATGCTATGGCTGCCTCTAGTCTTTGTGATGAAACTGAACCTATTTCGTTTGATGAAGCACAAAATTCTAAACATTGGATGGCTGCAATGCAATCTGAATATGATGCTATCATGAAAAATGGTACCTGATCTTTATGTGAATTGCCACCTAGCAAGAAGGCCATTGGCACTAAGTGGGTATACAAGCTGAAGTGTAAACTTGATGGAACACTTGATAGCTATAAGGCTAGGCTTGTTGCAACGGGTTATGCACAAAAGAGGCATTTATTTTGATGAAACCTTTGCTCCTACCTACCAAATGACTACTGTTTGTAGCATCTGTGCACTTGCAGCTCATCATGGTTGGAATGTACATCAGTTGGACATTAAAAGAACATTTTTGAATGGTGACTTGCATGAAGAAGTGTATGTTTTTCAGCCCCGTAGCTTTGTGCAGAAAGGGCATGAAAACCAGGTGTGCAGGTTAAAGAAGCCATTATATGGTTTAAAGCAAGCACTAGTGCTTGGTATAAAAAGATACATGCCTATCTCATTGCACATGGTTTGAGAATAGTCCAACTGAAAGCACCTTATATGTTAAGCATGCTAATGATGTGCTTCTGATCACTGTGGTGTATATTAATGGCATGCTGCTCACTGGTCCTCATGACATGCATATTGTTGGTTTTAAGGCTGATTTGCATGCCTCATTTGAGATGTCTGATTTGAGGCATTTGCATCACTATTTGGGCATTCATTTTATGCAAGTTGATGGTGGAATGGCCTTGTGTCAAATGAAATATATCGATACATTATTGTAGCATTTTGGCCTTGAAGACTATAAGCCTATTGCCACTCCTATGGAGACATGTTTGTGATTGAGTCTTCATGATGTTGGAGATGCATTGATGAGTTGATTGTAAAGTATGTTCAAGAATGTTGATCAAGTGAAAATTATATGTGAACATAAACTAAATACAGAGAAATCATTACATGATACATTGAAAAAAGTACAAGCACAAAAAGAGTTAATAAAATCATTAGGAGCGTAGACTAAAGAACCTTATCTCCCAAAGTACTAGTTCATGTGTTTTCAGGGTCGACTATATCACCCATTCACATGGAGCATACTTCACAGAAGTATGTATGTCCCCTTTCTCCACCCCTTTATTTATCTCCTTTATCAAGGGAAGATTTCTCATATATACCTACAATTCCATTTTAATCTTTGTTTCAGCAAAAGAAACACGAGAACCTAGTGGCAGGATTAAATGAACAATATGAAAATAAGATTTTTAATTGTATAAAAGAAGAAAATATTAAAAGCAAGGATATAGATAATATTTTGCATCCATTTCCTGTGCCATACGGAATGATGAAAGAACTAAAACAAAAATATATAAATAATCCGAAAAAAAATAATTTTAGATGATGATTTCAACTTCATTGGAAATAATTTTAATTATTTAGGTGAAGAGTTTAGTGCAGCAAATCGAATATGGAGGAAGAAGTTTTAGAAAAGCATCCTATTTTGATCCCACATTGGGTACAAGTGTCGTATTTATTATAGGCAAACCAATGCATATGATCCTAGGAAAAATCTTAGGAAGCACAGAGAAAGGGAAAAAATAGTAAGAACTCACTTAACTTTCCTTTACTACTAAGCCCACTAGATGGCTACGTACCTATGCAATAGGATATGATCCAAAACCTTGAGCATTGGATGAATGTACCCTCTTGTGTGCCACATCTAGCCATCAAAACCACAAGAA
Organism: Ceratopteris richardii; assembly: GCA_020310875.1. Taxonomy (NCBI): domain Eukaryota; kingdom Viridiplantae; phylum Streptophyta; class Polypodiopsida; order Polypodiales; family Pteridaceae; genus Ceratopteris; species Ceratopteris richardii. Next base: position 167,101,705 of record CM035407.1, read on the forward strand.
AAAAGTTAAACTATTTAAACATCTTAAGTATACCCTTTTTAATTTTAGTGCAATAAATCAAGGGATAAAACCATTTCTTTTTTTATTTTCCTATCAATCCAAGAAAATCCACCTTAAATGTCATACTTCTTCCATCTCATGTTGTTCGTTATAGGCATTTAAGGCTCAAAGAAGTCACCTACCAACATCAAAGTGGTTGATTGAAGCACTTAAACTATCAATCCAAGAATCTTACCTAGCTGGAGAAAGGAGACTTACGAGATTTCTCAAAGACTTCTCTATTCAAAATGACAAAAATTCTACAAAAATATTATCTTTTTGAGCTTTCCCATGCTATTCGAATTGGGTTATTGAGCTAGATAATCTATTATTACTGGAATAAATACATATGTGAGCTTTCCCATGCTCTTGGGAATTGAAAATCTTAATACATCTGTAAAAATATGAGGTCTAATCTAAGAGGGAATTTTACAAAAAGGTACATAGGATACAAAAATAATTTTGATCCTCTTTTGAATCTTTCTCTAATGTCAACTCCCAGTGTAGGGAACACTCCACACTTCTAAATTATCAATTCATGAAGAGTAGACTTCAGCCTAGTTGCAGTCAATGGCTTAAGGATGTATGGATGAGCATTAAGTAGAGTGATGAAAGAATCCCTCCTCAATAGCCTCCTAGAAGATCTACACGTGTCATTGTTTACCAAGTCCATAATACGATTTCACAAGTATCATGATCCTTCCAAGCTAGATGATCATCGATGCAAGATAGATGATACTTCCAAAACTTATAGTCAAGTGTCACACACACACAATCAATCATTAAGCTCACTCAAAATGCACAAAAAACACAACTACGAATTTGAAATAGGAGATCTTCATTCCACCAAAAAGGTATCTTTAGAAGTGAGGTATTGGCCTTAATATAGGCTTCTCCCAAGACCCTTCCCTTTTTTATTTGAGGAAGTTCTTAAAAATAAAAGGAAAGATTCTTCAACTCTTCGTCCTTGCATGATTTTTGATGGAAGACTCTTCCTACAACTAAGAAAAACCAACAAAACTTGAGTATGTAAAACTCTTATTTGCAACAAAGTTTAAAGAGATTTTTACAATGTTAGAAACAAAATATAAGGGATATCTAAAAATCATTAAACTCAAAGGTAAATTTCAATAATATTGAAGAATTTTTTGGCCTCACCATAGTTGTGTAACATACAGCTTCTTCCTCTTTTCATAGTATGCCCTTAGTTAGCTTAGGTCTCGTTGGTCGTTCTCTTATCAAGAATGACTAAAATAAGGGGATCTTGGGTGGTAGTCCACAAAATCAACCTACAAACTGTTAACTTTTCCACTACTATCTTCAATACAGAATTATTCACACTCACTTTTCCATAATTCCTCGAAAAAAATATTATCTATCATTTTTTAATAACAGATTCTTGATTAACTCTTCACTATTCGAATACTTCCAACTTGCATAGAACTATCATGTAATACGGAACTGGATTATAATGATCAATAGTGAAAAAGTAATAATGAACTTCAAAATGAACTTATCCCACTCCATCCAATTAACACAGTATTTTAATAAATCAATAGTAATCAAACTTCACAACAAGATTAATTAAATTATAATAACAAAGCAACATGACAACAACACAGAATACGAAACAATGATTGACTACAAATTATTGGCACTTCGATCCTCCACTATGACCAAATCCTTGTGGATTCATCATATTGGACTCTCTACCATGTGATGTTTCATTGTATTAGACTCTTTGGAGAGATTACAATGCTTGGGAAGATTACAACGCTTCACGGAAATGTTTCAATGAAAGTATATGTATTTTACATATCTGCATTGAGTAACTGAGCTTTTGGACTAGATGAACTAGTTGAAGCAACTTGATCAAGAATGCTCTTAATCTGTTCTAACCAAAAGGATTCCTACAAGCAGAATTCATTTTTTAAAGATTCTCTGCATCTCACTTTACTTTGTTTTGCATCCACTTTGACCTTCTTCATCTTCTCATTCTCATTAATTAATAAATTTTCCATTCAGTGGATTTTTTGTGCTTCAAATTCAGTGGTTTTGAAATATTCTTGTCGCGCTTTCTATGCCACATCCAATTATTTTTTTAACTGAATTGTGACACTTATCTCTGTGGTTAGTGCTTGTGCTTTGGTAAAAAGCTCCTCCTTTGTAGCTGATAGGTCGGTTTCCCACTAGACAACTTTGTTAGTAATCTTGGTGCAAGATTTCTCCAACACAATAGCTTTCTTTGTTTGCTCTTCTAACACCGAATTGACTTTTGCAAGGGCTTCATTTATCTTAGCTACCTCTTGGCGTAGAGCTTCCAATTTAGTTTCTTGTTCTTGTAACTGCTGCTACAACCACAATTCCTTGCTCTGAATCTCATAATTTCTTTCTAGAGAGGGGTGATATCTACTTTGGTTGCTTGTATCAAGTATTGCCCTTCTTTGGCAATATAATCTAATGAAAAATGGGGGTCAATCCCAAACTATAGAAAGGAGCCCGTTAAAAGAGAGGGTGCTATTATGAGTGCTACTCCACCATCAATGGTTTGGTCAAGGTTGATTGGAGGAGGTGAATAAAATGGGGAATTGGGAAGAGTTATTTCCCTAGCCTCATCATGAAGAGGGTGGGCTGCCAGTGATACAATAGGACCAGATGGCATAGTAGGGATTGCAGGTTGAAGGAGGGTAGAGGGCTCATTGGCTAAGGAAATTTCTTTCACTTTGATCAAAGAAATCATTGTGGATTTTTTCAAAATTTGTTGCTCTACTAGGCAAGTAATAATATCATTTCAACAACGAGCAGATTATCGTCTTCAATGGAGAACTTGCAAGGAGCTCTGGTAGCAGATCACTTTCTGTTTGCGATAAGCTAGGAGCTTGGCCAACAATATCAGTGATCTTGATTGTGCCATCCACATCAAATTGAGAAAGTAATTCAACTAGTTCGGCTATATTTGGAGCCTCCTTTGTCATGACAATGATCCCTATATTGGCTTGAGTAGAAGAAGAGCTGGAAGACAGCATGATTGCTACAGCTACACATATGTGCTTGTGGGAAAAGCACATCCATACAGAATCTTCTTCTTCATCATCGTCGTCCATATGGGAGGATACTACAGAAGCAAGAATGAAAGTGAGGCAGAATTGCATACTCATTAGACAATTGGCAAGGAAAGAGGGCATTCATGGTGGCTATGGGCAACGGAGTGACCTCAGTGCAGCCAACATTAGGAAGAAAAAGAGGAGAAACAATGTTTTCTAACATGGTACAAGTCGTGAAGTATGATTTGACTATAGGCCAAGAGGTAACAGAAACAGGATAGTCCACAATGGTGCAGACTATGGTCATGGACAAGGGGTGACATGGTACTATGTGCCATGGTAGTTGTGCAAATTGCAACAAGCCTCTTACTTGAAAGTATTCTGCTAGGTTGGGAGCTACAAGAAACTAAGAATTACAACCACAATGTGCTAGAGAGATGACTCTCCTCCCAACTTTATGCCTGTATATATAGCTTCTCAAATCAAGGAGAACCACAAATGTAACTAGAGTCTACAAGTAGGAGTGATGCAGTGAACAAGAAGATGGTACTCATGTATAAGGAAGTGCCAAAGTATGTAGAATCAATCCACAAAAGGAAGTAAGCCCAAATCCACTAGAGTCTACTAGTGGTTGGAGTGATCTCGACAACTGCTTTACTACCTTCCACTAGAGTCCACTAGTGGTTGGAGTGATCTTGACCACTGCTTTACTACCTTCCACTAGAGTCTACTAGTGGTTGATGTACTCGCCACTCGAGTTAAGTGTCCCTCGACTCAAGTTAGCTCATGTTAACTTGAGTTAGAAGGCTCTAGAGCTCTTTGGGAAAAACACACTCCCCATGCTTCCCATGGGGGTTGAAACTAAGACCTCCTCCTCCATAACCTTGAGACTTAACCACTAGGCTAAATGGTTAACTTGTTTAAGAGAGCACATGAACTTATGCTTAAGCTTAGTCTTGAGATCTCTGGCCATACACGGGTGACCAAACGGTGCCCATTTTCATATCTCTCTCAACCGGTCGGATCCTTAGATCATACATTCTTCCCCTTGGGAAATATTTTTGTCCTTGAAAATAAAAATATATATAATAACCGTAGGCAACCCCCTTGAAGAACTTACATTATTACATTCTTCCCCCTTAGGAAAGATTTTTGTCCTTGAAAATAAAGCTATATATAATAACCGTAGGCAACCCCTAAGCCTCATGTTCTTAAACCAAAAGAACATGGTCATGTTCTAAAACTAGAAGAACATGTCTCATCTTTGTGGTGGGATCCCTGCCCTAATGATTTCAAACACTCTCTAGCTTTGCACTTTGATAAATTGGTCAAAGTACAAAGTAGTGAATGAATTATAAGGATGGATCTAAACACATCCCTTCCCAATTCACTTGTGTCTCGATGTGCAATATAGGCACAAACATATGAAATGGATGGATTCCAAGTACTAGTTCATTCCTGGGCATCACTAGTGCATGAACATAGTACCTAAGATGGGATTCTTATCCCAAAAAAAGACTTTGAGAACTCTTGATTCACTTGAATGTGATTTGAAAAACTTGAAATTTGGTTGATCCAAACATCTAATTTAGATGTTTCTATAATGGTTTACTCCCATCCAACAATTACTTGTTTTTTTCACCCAATTGGAGGACTACTTAGTCCTAATGGGCTTGAAAATCCTATGTAAAATGTAGGAGAGAGTTTTCCATTTACTTTGGATCCACCTTAATATATCTTGACCAAGTCAAATTCAAAATAAAAATTTCCAAACATAGGACACTTTTCTCAAAGACTTTAGCTAAAAGTTCTTGGGAATTGTCAATCTTATGAGCAATTCCTAACTTCTTATTCTAGAGTGTACTAGACTCTAGAAATTCATGAGAGTTATGCTAGTAACTAAAAGCAAACCCAAATGAATAAGTAGATGTTGGACTTGTCATCTTTTGAAGATTGAATAATTTCTTATAAAGAATATCTATCTAGGATGTTTAATTTATTTATCTAGTTCCAATCGAATAACCCTAGACTTTTGCAAAAGGAACCAGATACCATATCGGAGTCAATTCCAATGCAAGAAAATAAGAATTATGAACACCACCTACTAGAGAGATGACTCTCCTCCCAACCTTATATCTATATATATAGCTTCTCAAATCAGCAAGGACCACAAATGTAATTATAGTCTACAAGTGCATGTGCAATCTTCTCCACTCCTTTATATCTTTCACTAGAGTCTACTAGTGGTTGGAGTGATCTAGACCACTGCTTTACTACCTTTCACTAGAGTCCTCTAGTGGTTGGTGTACTCTCCACTTGAGTTAAGTCCCTGTGGACTCAAGTCAACTCATGTTAACTTGAGTTAGAAGTCTCTAGAGCTGTTTGGGCAAAAAACTCTCCCCATGATTCCCATGGGGGTTGAACCCAAGACCTCCTCCTTCATAACCTTGAGACTTAACCACTAGGCTATGTGGCCTACTTGTTTAAGAGACCACATGAAGTCATGCTTAAGTCTAGTCTCGAGATCTCTAGCCATACACAAGTGACCAAATGGTGTCCATTTTCATATCTATCTGAACTGGTTGGACCCTTACATCATAGACTTACTTTATTACAAGAGCCATAGCTTCTTCAAACCCAGCAAGATGAGGGAAGGACTCCATGATTGTAAGGATTGTAGGACAACAACACGAGCGCATAATAGTTACACAAAACACAAAGATACACACACAAAGTTCACACCGTAAAGGAAGTAAGTAAAACTAGGGAATAAATAGAGATGGAAAGAAAGAAGGTGATGTAATGAAATGCAACAATCATCATGGAAGTGAGAACAAGGAATAAAATAGCACTGACCACAGAGAGTTGCATGGAAAAGTGCATCAAGGTGAGACATGGATGGTGTGCACTATTGGGTTGGGTAGTTATTCAAGGCTTTTATATTGATTGTTGAAAGGAAAACCTCTTGAGAGATTGTCCTAAGAATCCAGGCAATGCACAAAAGATTACACCAATCAATGTTGTTGGTTTGGTCATAAAATCTAATGGAAGAAGGAAAATTATTGCTCCTATACAAGTAGTTACAAGATCACATGAGCTACAACACACTCTAGCCATAGATCAAGAGAAGAAACCAGAGGTTAGTGAGGTAGAGAGTGTAGCTAGGAAAAGAATGAGAGCTTGTAAGGATAGGTGAGAAATAATGAAGAGATAATGGGAAAAGAAATGAGAGCAAACTAGAATAAAGACTAAAGGAAACAAAAACAAAAATAATAAATAGTGCATCCCTAACACACTCTCAAACACCACCACTCCTACCATCTCATCAAAACCCACCATCCATCCCACTACACCAAGAGTAGGATCAAACTTAGTGGATCCTACTCTTGAAAAATTTTATATGATGTTCAAGGCTTATCACACTTGAATTCAAGAAGGGCTAAACATGGCTGAGCTAGAGAAGTGCTATCCTAGAGGAGACCTAGAGATTGAGAGGACCAAAATTTGTGTGAAAAATGTGGAACTAGATGAGGGTATGTTTGATGCAAACTATCTTTTCAATCAGATAACCTTCGTGAAACCACAATTATATTTTGAAGGAATTTTGGAGAGGATGGAGCAATTAGTAGAAAAAACCATGACAGTAGCTGTTTCAAAGGCTCAAAGTAGTGGAAGTAAAAGGATAAGCTTACCAACTCGAGAAGCTTATGTTCCTAAATCTATGGATGATGGAATTCCTTCCTCTATCAATTATTATTCTCAAGAGTTCTTGAAGAGATACATGAGGAGAAATGGTCCAAAGATAGCAAGAACCCTCCTCCTATTGAGGTAGTGGATGATCTTCATGATCAATTCTCTCAAGACATTCCATCTATCTATGACGAGGAAGAAGATATGTAGTTGAGTGAAAGATTAACCTTTGAATCCAATTCTGTGCGGAAATTACCTCACTTTACATGCCCTCGGGAGTCTGAGCTACTTAAGATTAAACCTAAATTGTGGAAGCATGTAGTTAACCAATTTTCAGAAGTAGCTAAGTCCCAATCATAGGTAGGATCACATAAGACACTACCAAAAATACCCTTGGATAAGATAGGAGAGACATGAGCAAAGTAGAAGAGGGAAACATTTATCTCCCTATCACTTATCAGGGATATAAAACAAAAGAAATTTTAGACTCAGGATTAAGAGTCGCAATTGCTACCACTTCCCTATGGAAATGTTGGGGCAAGCTAGATCTTAGACACTAAAATTAATTTTCAAATGGTAGACAAACATATTGAGAAACCTTTATGGTTTTTAGAATGGATAACTCTCACTACTAGTGGTGTAGATTTTGAACACACGTTTGGGAAGAATCATGTCTATGAGATGATTTTAGGAAGACCATTCATGAGATGATTGCAGATAGTGTAGGATTGAAGAATTAATTCCTTGTACTTACTGCATTTAGGTGTGACCATTAAAGTCAATCTCAAAGACTATTCTCATAGAGATGTCCACCTTGCAATGGAAGCTAGTCCATAGAACCTTAGATGAAATAGAGTTGGTGTGTTAAATAGGATAATAATCTTATATGATGCACAAAGACACACATTTGTGGATGTGTAAAGTTGTGGTGGATGAAGAGAAATGATTAAACGTTAGAAACATAAGTGCTAACAAGAATCCCAGATCTGTTCAAGACCCAACCTATGCACCTCTAGTATTTCTCGATGAAAAATTTGAACCCCATGGTTGGGGAAAATTCATAGAAACAATGGACATAGTTGTTAATGAGGAGCAGTGGACACCCTATTGTGACAAAGATGGTTATGCCATCGTGTTTTCACAATAGAATCATTTATGCTTGACCTAGTTATAGAAGAGTGTGAGCCTAGCACATCTGCACTCAAGGACGTCAGTGATGAGGATGAGGAATCCATCATCATGGAACCATTTTATGCCTCAAAGCAAGAGTATCTCTATTTCATAGAGGCTAGGGCTCAAGAACTAGAAAGATATGAGCCAGATAAGGAGTTCACTATGAGAAAACATTATCAGCGTGAGAAGAAGAAAGGAAAAAAGAAAGTAACCACACAAGTAGAAGAACAATCCTTGTTTGAAGTGCCAGAGAGTGTTAGGAAATACGAGATAGACGAGAGGAATATCATGATAAGAATTCCCAAACAAGAAGCATAAGTAGGAGAAGCCTACGACAACAAAGAAAAGACAAAGAAAATTGTAATCGTCATAGAAGATGATGAAGAGAGATGTACCTACATAGGACATGACTTAAGTGAAGAAGAAGAATGTGAGTTAATAGATTTTTTGAGAGAGTAGCAAGATGTATTTGGCTGGAGTTATAAGGACTTGAAAGGAGTGGATCCAAATATCTGTTCTCACAAAATCATGATGTCCTTAGAGCTAAGCCACCAAGCAAAAACCTTACACATACAACAACACTTATGCAGCCAAAATCAAAGAAGAAATAGATTGTTTGATTGAATTTAGATTTATCTATGAAATTGAGCATATCGAATGGGTGTTCCCCCATTGTCATGGTGCTTAAAAAGAATGGAAAGTTACATGTGTGTATTAACTTGAAGAAATTTAACATAGTCACCATACAAGAGAGATATCTACTTCCTATTAGCAAACACCTGTTAGAACATATAGTAAGCAAGGAAGTTTACAGCCTTCGTGACAGATTTTCAAGCTACAATCAAGTAACCATTGCCCCTAAAAACCAACATAAGATTGGATTTTCCACAGAGTTGGGTATTTTTTCATTTCACGTGATGCCATTTGGCCTCACCAATGCACTTGCTATCTTCCAAAGGCTGATGTGTCATGTGTTCAAGGAATTCCTATGGAACAACTTAGAGGTCTATGTGGATGAGTTTTGTACTCATTCCAACATTAGACAAACTCACATCACAAACCTTAAATAGATCTTTTACAAGTGTAGAGAATATCAAGTTTTCTTGAACCCAAAAAAGTGTGTTTTTATGGTTAGATAAGGAAAACGTCTAGGACATATAGTGTCAAACAATGGGATCTTCACAGATGAAGATAAGTTTAGAGATATTGCAAAGCTACTTAGGCCAAACACTATCAAGGAAGCACAAGATTTAATGGGACATTGTGTATACTACAGATGCTTCATTCACATGTATGATATAATTGCAAAGCCTTCGTACAAAATTTTGACTAAATTTGAGTGGAATGACGAGTGCCAAACATCTTTCAATGAGCTCAAATGACGGCTATATTTAATAACAATCTTGACAACTCTAGATTGGAATAATCCATTCCATGTTCATGTAGATACTTCCAATTATGCTATTGGATGTGTGCTAGCGCAACCAATTGGTGATGAAAAAATAGATCTTCCCATTTCTTATGGGACTAGGCAATTCAATGCAAGAGAAAGAAACTACACAACTACAAAAAGGGAGGGATTAGGCATGGTAAATGAAATTAAGAAGTTTAGAAATTATTTTCTTACAAATAAGTTTAAATTTTTCATGAATCATCAGGCCCTACTTTACTTGGTGAACAAACCTTGCAACACAAGGAGATTAGTAAGATGAATTTTGTTACTAATGGAATATGATTTTGAACTAGTTGTAAGGAAAGCCAAGACTCACCTTAGGATAGATCACCTCTCTAAACTTACTTTAAGAGAATCACTGCAAGGTGTATCAGATGAAATTCCTGATGTTTACGTGTTTAACCTTGAAGTAGTTCAACTATTGTGTTTATTCTTACTTTTGGACCCAAAAACCCCATAGTGAGAGCAAAGGACAAAGAGATTGTTAGATCTCAAAAACACCATATACGAGAAGGAAGCATATACAAGCAAAATGATCAAGGAGTCCTTGTTTGTTCTTTAGAAGAAGAAGAGCATGCTAAATGGTTGCAGTTAGCACATGTAGGTGCATTAGAACAAAAGCATTCAAAATGTCATACCCTACATACTCTAAAGAGATTAGGCATATTCTTGGCCAACAATGGAAGAAGATGTCTATAAGATGTGTAAGGATTGTCCAACTTGTATTAGCAGACTCCCTCTAGAGCAGGCAACTTTGTATCAAATGTCATTCATACCAGATTGGAGTAGTACATTAGTTGACTTTTTGAGGATGAACATTGAAAACATTCCCTCAAGCGATGAATTAGAATGGAGGAGAAGTCTAGAGCATGAGGTTCAAGACTATATGGTCATTGGAGATAATCTATATAGGCATGGATGTGATTGATACGTAAGGCTATGTGTCCATCAAAGCGAATATCTAAAGATCTTAGAAACTCCACACCAATGTGTTGCACGGGGGCACTTTAGACATGATCAAGTGATCAAAGAGATTATTTTCTCAATTCCTTGGTGGCCAGCCCTTCATATGGATGCACACACTTATGTTAAGTGTTGCAACACATGTCAAAGAACACAATATCATATCTAAAGAGATGAGATGCCATTGAACCCCATGATGGGAGGACGTGCATCTCTAAGTGGGGAATAGATGTTGTAGGTCCTATTAATCACCCATCCAAGAGTTCACATGCCAAGTACATCAACGTGGCAATAGATTATCTAACCAAATGGGTAGAGGTAAAAGAAACAAGGAAGAATGATGTGTAGACAACAAGAAAGTTTTTATTTGAGAACATATTCGTGAGATATGGATTACCAATAGAGTTGGTAAGTGATCGTTGCACTCACTTCTTGAATGAGGTCATTGAATAATTATTACAAGATTTCATGGTCACTCACAAGAAGACTACCTTGTACCACCCATAAGCAAATGGATAGACGGAGAGCATGAATAAGATCCTATGCTCTGTGTTGACTAAGCTCATCAATGACCAACATTCTTATTGGGAAAATAGTTCCGTCATGTTTTTTGGGCATATCGAGTCACCTACAAAATTATACTCAAGGCCACTCCCTTTTAGATGGTATCTGGTGATAATGTTGTGCATCCATTAGAATTTTTTGATACCCACAGTGAAGGTAGCACAAGAGCATTAGTGGACTAGTCATGAGCTACCTTCAAGGATCTTGGATCTAGAACAATAGGGTAAAACTAGACTAGGAGTAGTCATGGGAATAAAGAAGAGGCAAAAAGCATACTTGGATGCACATGAGAAAGAAAAGGGCTTAAAAGTAGGAGAGCTAGTTATGGAATATACATTGAAGAAAAATGCATGTAAATTGGAAAAGCATGGCTATGGACCAATGATCATCAATAGGATATCAACAAGTGGATCCATCTAGATAGCCAATTTAGAAGGTGATGTATCGATAAGCGACATCATTGGTTGTAAAGTAGAGAATTACCAAGAGTTATCGATAGAAGAGATGGTGTTTCAACTCAATGTAGCTAAGAAATGCAATGATGAAGAGAAAAGAATCCACAAAGAAGCACATGTAGAAGCCTTACAACATATTAGACATATGAAGTTGAGAAGACAAGGCATAGATCAACCTAGGCATGTTAGTGATGAAGCCCCAAGGTATCGTATGGCTATGTTTTAGGCCAAGAGTAGTCTCTCTTCTTCGATCAATAAACATCCTTTATAACAATAGAATTAGGATAGGGCTTGACTGCCATGATAATCAAGGTTTTCATTGATTCTGGGACAACCACTAGTGCTATAAGATATTCCTGCTATCAGGACATGGACTTGTCAATCAATCCTATTGAAGCTTATCTTATGGGATTAGGAGGAGTGGAACCCCTTGCATGGGTGAGGTGGAACTTCCGACCTCTATTCAAGATGTCCATATGACAATCAAAGTGCTAGTTTTCCACGATGAAGACCTTACTATATCTCTCATCTTTGCTCAAGACTAGATTTATGATCATGGAATCAACTTAAACCTAAGGAATGGACTTCTTCAAGTTTGAGTAAATGGACAATGTATCACTATACAAATAGGAAGTTGCACAATCAATGATTTAGGCATGTCACAATCTCCTAGTCCTTCTAGGATTAATCACAAAGAAGAAGATGTTTTTATTTTCCGAAGCTATGTGATGGAGAAGGAGTTAGGTATTGAAGAAAAAGCAAGAGATAAGATGGAACTCCCTTCTTTCCTAAGACATGAATGGTCTCAATATCTCAATAAGTGAAGTATGATAAGCAGCTTCAGAAGACTATGGAATTTGAAAGATGGGTGAGATCTCAAGACAAAGCAATCCATGGCATGAATCAGATTTGGGCACATAAAGGTAGGAATTCAATTGCTCTCTTGATTGGACAACCATTGCCTAAGAAGTAGTCAAAGAAATCAAAGAAACCAATGGAAATATGTCATGGATCTCATGCACATAGCACATTCTTCATTTGCGTATCAAAGTGCTTGATGAAGGCTTACAAAATCCTAGATAGACATGGGTGCCTAAGACGTGCTTATGAGCTTAGAGCACCACACATGAGCTCTTAGGACCTTATCAATTCTCACCAATTTCAATCCCTCACAAATCGATAAGGAAAGTTTTTGTATACACGCACTCATGTATAGTCAAACTTAACATAACTTGCAAATGGGTACCTAAAAAATCCCACGACCAAGTGAAATCATCACTTGGTCATGAAAAACTTCTAATCCCATAAGGTCAAGTCATGTAACCAACCACCTTACCCCATCTTGTAACATCTTTGTACTGAAAGAACTTGGAGAAGCTTGTAGGAGGTAGAAAAGTGCGTTTCGAAGTGACGAAGTTTGGTCAAGCCAACTGGCACAAGACCACCCCTTGAGCTTATGGAGACTCAAATATACCTTATAAGTATGTGATAAGTGCAAAGAAACACACTATGTACTTTGGAGCATCAAGGAGAATGAGTCGATACAAAACAGATAGGTTCGTGGGTCGACTAGCTCAAAAAACTTACTACCTATGGAAGAGACAATGAACTTCAAATGCCCATAGCGACCAGCGTGATTACAATTAGAAAAAATCCTTTTATGGGAGTCATACACATAGGCTTTATTGTATATAATGCACAAAAGTATAAGGAATAAGCAAAATATGCTATAGAAATGAATGCGACATTCACCGGTGGTACTTCCTATTTTTCAGGAATACACAGAGATTGACCCCAAGACAGAAAAACTCAGATTTCTCCTAATCTATTGAACCAAATGCTATGAAAATTTATAGGCATAAACTAGACACTAATATATCTCCAATGAGCAATCTTTCACTCAATTTCACGCTCTAACGAGAGACCAGCAACCTCTGCAAGATTACTGTTGGCGAAGAAGATGATGCACAAAATTGAAGGAGCAAGACAATGATGGTCACAAGTGTATGTATATTGCTTCCATGTAATGTACAAGTGATTCCAAGTCTTCATATAGACTCTAGGAGTTTTCCACGACTTCTACAAGTGAAATTTGATTTCAAATGAAGGTGGGAATGGTTGTTGGATGGAATCAATTCACTTTCCTACAATCTAGGAAAAGTGAAGATCTAGTTTGATCTACTTTTAGGTGATTGATTGCTAGATTGAATGCAACTTCAACCACCACAAATTTGTGGAATTTGGGCTCTATATTTCTACCTTTACATGTGTAAAGCTCAAGGCTTTTACAATGGTAAATGAACCATCAAAAATCTCTCAAAAAAATACAATAAATGAGCATATGAAAAAGAACTCTCCAACGGATATTCTTTCGATGTGATAGCCTTTGATGTAGATCAAATCCACCTCAAGCATAGTGTAAGCTTGATGTTCCAACAACTCCCCCTCAAGTTAAAGTATGCTTGAGTCTTCATTCTTTGATAGGTTGAATACCTGCCATAGCTTTGAATCTACAAAGCTTTATTCCATCAAGTGCCTTTGTCATCATATTTGCTACTTGCTTTTCAGTAGGAACAAAAGAAATGTCAATCTCCTTTGCCATGAGCTTCTCCTTGATGAAGTGGTAATGGAACTCTATGTGCTTGGTTCTCGCATGGAAAATAGGATTTGCCGCTAGATGCATGGAACTTTCATTATCTCCAAATATGTGAGGTTTGGAACTCACGTCCCAAATCTGTATACAATGATTTTAACCATATTGCCTCTTGAGTTGCTATGGTCAAGCCTCTGTACTCTGCTTCAGTTGAGGATAAAGCAACTCTTGGTTGCTTCTTGGAACTCCATGACACTAGCTTTGAACCTGCAAATGCTAAGTAACCAGATGTACTTTTTCTATCATCCTAAGCTCCTGCCCAATCTGCATCTGAGTAGATTTTGATATCCAAATCTGAAGAGTAAGGATAGAATATACCTTCGTTGATTGTACCTTTGAGATACTTAAGTACTCTCTTAGCCGCATCCATGTGTGGTCTTCTCGGTGAGTGCATGAACTGACTAAGCACTCCCACACTATATGAGATGTCTGCCCTTGTATGAGTAGCATATATCAAGCTACCTACCAAGCTTTGATATTCTTTAATGTCTTCAATTTTCTCACCTTCATAAACACTAAGTTTATGATTCATCTCCAAAGGTGTACCTGCAGGTTTAGTGTTCTCCATTTTGAACTTGAAAAGAAGATCCTGAATGTATATTCTTTGAGTCAAATACATTCCTTCATTTGTATATATCACCTGCATACCTAGGAAATATGTGAGCTCACCTAGGTCACTGATTTTGAACTCTTGCATGTGTCTCTTGATCCTTTGAATGCCATTTAGATCATCACCTGTCACAATAATATCATCTACATATACACATAGATAGATAACCTCTTGTGATCCCTTTTGATGGATAGAGAACGATCTGAGTTGCTAGCTTTGAACCCTTGATCTTGAAGATATGTAACCAACCTGTAATTCCAAGCTCTAGGAGCTTGTTTCAATCCATACAATGCTTTCTTAAGTCTACAAACATAAGATGGATGATTAGGGTTTTCAAAATCTGGTGGTTGTGACATGTATACCTCTTCACTTATCCAACCATTTAAGAATGCATTTTTCACATCAAGTTGGAGGAGTCTCCAATTCCTTGCAGTAGCTACACTTATCAAGGTCCTGATTGTAGTCATCTTTGCAACTGGTGAGAATGTTTCCTCATAGTCTATACCATGAGTTTATGAGCATCCTTTGGCAACTAATCTTGCCTTGTACCTGCAAACTGATCCATCTGAATTTCTTTTAGCTATATATACCCATCTGCAACCAATTACCTTTTGATTCGGTGATATTGGAACCAAATCCCAAGTATCCATCTCCTTCAATGCATCCATCTCTTCTTTCATGGCCTTTTACCAATTAGGGTTTCCCTTTGCCTCTTCATAGGTTGAGGGCTCTTCTGAAATGGAGTCTTTTGCCAAGTATATTGAATGCTTTGTAACAAGGAATCATATCCATACCTTTCTGGTTGTTTCTTCTCTCTTGCTGATCTTCTAGGTGCTTGTTTGGAGCATTCTCCAACCTCTTGCATCTTTGCTTTGCCCCTTGACTTCCATAGCTTGTAATCCTTTTCCCTTTCATCTTGGTCATGGTCTGTATCACTTCTTGGATCCTGGACCTGTGTATCATGCTTGCTTCCTAATTGATGAGAGTCACAATCAAGATCATATGGTAGTGTTACCTTTTGTTTGTCTTCATCATACCAAGACCTGTGTTCTTCAAACACAACATCTCTACTTGTAGTGAATTGCTTGGTTGAAGGATTGAAGAACCTGTAACCCATCTGAGTTGAATCATATCCAATAAACACTACCTTTGTTGCCCTTTCATCTAGCTTACCTCTTATTTGTGATGGTACATGAACATAAGCTAAACAACCAAAAACCTTGCAATGTCCAAGACTAGGTTTTCTTCCATGCCATGCTTCATAAGGAGTCATACCTTGAAGTGATTTGGATGGTAGTCTATTGACAAGGTACACAGCAGTTGAAATAGCTTCTACCCATAGATAATGTGGCAACTTCTTCTCTTCAAGCATTGTTCGGGCTGTGGCTTAGATTCATAAGAAGCAATGAGTCTTCATGTGGTTGATCTTGTGAATAATTGTTGTAGTCCCTTCTATTATAGCTTCTATTGTTATTGTTGAAGTTGTGTCTACCTCTGCCTCGATTGCTGCCATATCCACCTCTTCCACTTCCTTTCTAGGTCTTCCCATTGAACCAATACTTCTAAGTAGTGTGGTTGGTCTTATCGTATATGGCACAAGGTTGAACATTTTGACCTTTAGTTTTGTCTTGCTTTGGTCCTTTCTTCTTCCCTTTCCACCTGCTCTTGCTTGTAAAGTTTGCTTGAGAAGTCTCTTCTTCATCTTCTTCCTTCTTCTTGCGTTTCTGCTTCTTATCCTTCTTATCTCTATATAGAGCACTAGTTGAATTACCATGATAAGAGTTACCTTCCTTTATGCTATTATTGGCTTCTTGATTGAAGAGTTGTCCAAGAAAGATGTTGAAGTCTGGAGTTTGCACATCCATGATGAGATCATAAGCCGTCGTGAAGGATTGCCATTGCTTATCACTTCAAATGCCGTTGAGAATTTGCCTCATGATGACCTCTTCTTCAATCAGCTCTCCAATGGATGCTAACTGATCCGCAACCTCCTTGACCTTGGTAACAAACTTTGTGATGGTTTGTTTAGGCGTCTTCTTCATTTGGTTGAACTCCTTCCAAAGATGATTCTTTCTTGCTTTGGTACTAGTAGAAAAGAAAGTCTCGAGGGCATCCCAAGTCTCTTGAGATGTCTTGCATCTTCTAATATGTGGTAATAGAAAGTCAAAGATAGAGTTTATTATGTACAACCTTGCTTGAGCATCCCTTGCGCACCAAAGTCTGAGCTTATATGTCTCCTCTTGTGTAGGTCCTCCTTTGGATCTTGGAATAGGCATAGCTTCATCACCTGCTACAATTCCATAAAGATTTCTACCTTGCAAATAGGCCTCCATTCTGATTTGCCAAGATGCATAGTTGTGCCGATCAAGCTTCTCGATCATTGAGGGAAAGTCGTCACCCATCTTGATCTAGCTCTGATACCACTGAAATAACTTGGAGAAGCTTGTAGGAGGTAGAAAAGTGTGTTTCGAAGTGACGAAGTTTGGTCAAGCCAACCAGCACAAGACCAGCCCTTCAGCTTATGGAGACTCAAATAGACCTTATAAGCATGTGATAAGTGCAAAGAAACACACTATGTACTTTCGAGCATCAAGGAGAATCAATCCATACAAAACAGATAGGTTCGCGGGTCGACTAGCTCAAAAAACTTAATATCTATGGAAGAGACAATGAACTTCAAATGCCCATAGCAACCAGCGTGATTACAATTAGAAAAAACCCTTTTATGGGAGTGATACACATAGGGTTGAGTGTATAGAATGCACAAAAGTATAAGGAATAAGCAAAATATGCTATAGGAATGAATGCAACATTCACCGGTGGTACTTCCTATTTTTCAGGAATACGCAAAGATTGAGCCCGAGACAGAAAAACTCAGCTTTCTCCCAATCTACTAAACCAAATGCTATGAAAATTTATAGGCATAAACTAGACACTAATACCTTTCCAAGGACCCATCTTGCACTCAATTTGGAGCTCTCGAAAGAGAGCAAAAACCTCTGCAAGATTACTATTGGCGAAGAAGATGATGCAGAGAATTGAAGGAGCAAGACAATGATGGCCACAAGTGTATGTATATTGCTTCCATGTAATGTAAAAGTGATTCCAAGTCTTTATATAGACTCTAAGAGTGTTCCAAGACTTCTACAAGTGAAATTTGAATTCAAATGAAGGTGGGAATGGTTGTTGGAGGGAATCAATTCACTTTCCTACAATCTAGGAAAAGTGAAGATCTAGTTTGATCTACTTTTAGGTGATTGATTGCTTGATTGAGACTTCAACCACCACAAAAATTGTGGGATTTGGGCTCTATATTTCTACCTTTACATGTGTAAAGCTCAAGGCTTTTACAACAATAAATGATCCATCAAAAATCTCTCAAAAGAATGCAATAAATGAGCATATGAAAAAGAACTCTCCAACGGATATTCTTTCGGTGTGATAGCCTTTGATGTAGATCAAATCCACCTCAAGCATAGTGTAAGCTTGATATTCCAACATGTATATCATTAGATGCATGCATTCTAGGTCATAACCTAATGACACTAACTCTCATGCACACCAACCTCACATCTCACTCACTTATTCATTCATGCCACACACAAGAACATTCAAAGGGAGTCATGTTTATATTGCAAAGGAAACAAGGACTCATCAAGTTTTTGATACAATACTAATGTGATTCTTCTTATTCTAGCAGATCTACAAAACCTCGACTACCTCAGTAACCCATGGCTAAAGGAGGCACTAATTCCTAGGTCGGTACTAGCTCCCAACCCATAGAGATCAACACTCTGCCTATATTTGAGTGATCCAAGGAGAGACTAGAAGCACTAGTACACTTGTAGAACATTCCTATTCATGACCCTCTTATGGGTCACACGACTAAAGTTAATCCTCATTCTCGTTGGTTAAAGAAGATGGCAGGACCCTTATGTGATGCTGCTTATATTTCGGAAGTTGAGTGTTAGTCTACTAATGTCAACGAAAAGTATCAATTTTTCACATGAGAATTTGATACCTTGCATAATACTACAAAACGCCAAACCATTTTGTAGAAGGTACAATGAAAGACACATCACCACAAACCCAAGGCAAGGAAAGAGCATACAAATACCTATCTCACGAGTTGAGGCTACTACGACTTAGGAGAAAAAAATCAACAACCATACTTAACCTCACGGTAGAGACCTTTGTACAAACCTCCTCAATCTCAACTCCTCATCCCCCATCTCCACCTAGACCTTAGGAAACCCAAACCACAACTAGGACCAGAGAAACCTCCCAATCAGCGGAACCTATCTTTTCCAACCCCATTTTGTTCACCCCCTCGCATCAAAGAACTTAAAAGCTCCATATATCTCAACATTAGGCTTCAAAAAAGGCAATTTGGATTTAGTTTAAGATATGAGCACCACACCTTTTATACAATTCTGTCTTATGCAGGGCTGCATAGTTTATCCCTATTCATGTTTACTTTTAAGTGCATGGTTACTTATGATATAGAGAGAGTAATTACTTGATAACTCATCAAGGGGCTTTTGCTAATGAAGCTCATGTGTTACGTTTGGTCACCACATGTGCATGTTTTTCTGTTTTTGTGTGTAAGTTGTGAGCGTGTTAAAAGTCTTGGAAAGAAGGGAATTCCTCAAGTTCAAGGTAGACGTTGTCTTAGTTCTCCAATTTAGTCAATCACTATTAGTGGTTAGTGTTGAGACCAGTTGTCCCTTCTATTATCCCTTTTGTAGTGAGATGAGTAGTTGAAGAAATCCTTCAATTGTGCTTCACTTGCTCACCATTAAAATTATCCTTCCTTTGTAGATTGATCTCCTATGGGCAGATTTTCTTGTGCATATTCTGTTTGTTGATCTTGATCGAATGGAAAAATCTATGTTCAGCCTTTTTGTACCTTGATTAACTTCTACTTTTGCTTTTTGGGCTGAAATATAAGTTTATAAATTTATATGTGAAAATGATAAACTTGAGATTCAGATTCTAGATCAACTGGGCATTCATTGTATTGTTCATTGTCTAACCTAGTTCCATCTAAATCAAAAGAAATATCATGGTTTATGGACTCACAGATCAAATGATTTTCCCATTTTATATTTGCCGCCAAGTGCTTTATCGTTGATTATGAAAAATTAAATGTGATTCTCAGGCTTTTTGGTTAACCTTGAGTACTCTTGCATGGTTGAACAACTAAGGGCGTAGTGATCAATTCTCCATGTAATCTTGTAACCATCACATTTTGTCACATGTTTTATATCAGTGGTGTTCAAGGATCCATTCTTGACCCGAGTTCATTGGTTGAGATCGTTCTTCTTTGTCAAAATTTAGAAACTTAAACAAAAATATGTGGTTGCAAAATGCATAGGAATCTCTCCCAGGTATTGAGCTAAGAGGCCCCTTTGAGTTGAAAGATAAGCTTTAATTGAGCACAAATCCTATAATGGGAAGATTTTTGCATGATCATCTTCTTCTTTCACAAAAGGCATCTCTTCCTAAAGTGCATTGACCATGAATAGGTCATATCCTTCTACATCACATCATTCTACCATGTGTTCATTGTTGACTGATATATGTAGTGTTGCTATGATTTGCATCGATTTGTATGGTTCAAACTCTTCATCATTAGATACCCTAGACATGTAAGCTTTGACTAGTCTATCCAAGGGCTTCTTTATGTCTTCTTTCCCTTTGTACTTATGTTTGGTTTCTTGTATGGTTTTTTTACAAACCCACAAGTTTGTGTCTTCTTGCATTCAAGGGGATCCTTTGCATGCACCCTATGTATAGAGATTGTCTCTTCATCCTCTTGGAAGTATTTCCATTGTAGTGGAGCAATTTCTCTAAAATATAAGACTTTTAGATTGATTTATGTGGTTACACCGAAGTGTTGCAAGTATAAGAAATTAGATCCATAGTCTTGAACCACTTTGAGAAATCTCCTGAAAGGTCTCCCTAAGATTATTTCATAATTTCCTTTCTCAACAAATTCAAAAAATGAGAACTTCCTTATGATGTGTGGATCAAGTGAAAGAGTCAATTCAGATTACATTGATAGTGGTTGTATCAACCGTATGAGTTGCAATAAAGATGTTTTATTTAATTTACACTCACCCATCACTCAAGGACACGTAGAGACAAGGGATGACATTGAGCACAAGATTACACGTGGAAGGTGTTGCATTGAATGGATCTCAAAGCTCCAAGGTGTTGAAGGATGTGTTGCAAGTGCCAACCATCACAAAGAACTTAGTTTTAGTAGGTCAAATGGTTGAAAGAGGTTATTGGGTGAGGTTCAATGATCAAGGATGTTTTTTTGAAAACCCCACCTAGGACTACAAGCTCATAGCAAAAGGAAAGAAGTAAGGAAGACTCTTCACCATGGAGGTAAATCGATCAACCCCTCACACTGTCTACTTGTCCATTGGAAACAAGGAGGTTGCAGAAATTAAATTATGCCAGAAAAGAATTGGGCACATAAACTTAAAAAGGATGAAGGAAACTCAAAGGAAGGGCTTAGTGAGTGGTTTACCTGATTTTACATCTCATAATATGCAACATTTGTGCCATGCTTGTCAATTAGGGAAACAAAGTAGATTGCCATTCAAGAAGGGAGCACATGTGAGAAATGAAGTGTTGAATCTCATACACAGATGTATGGGGTGTTGAGATATCAAGATCAACATGTGATGATTTAGGATGACACGTATCACTTTTTCATTTCTCTGACATGTATAGTGGTCATGCCGATATATGTTAGGGATACTTCATTTAGCTTTACTAGGTTTCTCTACCGATAGTGATGGCCCATTTGTTTCTTGCCAACTCACCCATTCGCGAACATTAGGATTTTCCCTTATGTACTGTTCTTTATATATTGCACTTGTTGTATTGTTGTTTATAGGTCATTCTTGTACATTCCTTTTATGTAATAGAAGAAGAAGAAGACCATTATTCCTTGCCTCAATCTATGTGTGTGCTCCTCTTTGAGGATGAGAGTGTATGTTGAAGCACAAGGTCAAGCACGAGGAGTGGAAGCACATCAAAGAGGTGGACACACAAGAAGATGGAGCATATAGGGAGCTCCAAGAAGCACATGTCAAATTTTCAGAAGACATCCTGTAGCTCAATGATGAGTAGCACCTCCTTTAATGTCAATCTCGGAAGACATGAGGATGGTATGAAGACCTCGAACAAGTGATGACACAAATGTGTGAGTGAGAAGCACACTAACATGCACACACATACACACACGCACACACACAAGGCAAGAACAAAGAGAGAGACAATGGAGTTCTTTAGATTACTCAAAAGTGCTCTTACAAGTTCAATTCTACAACAAGCTAACCTCAAAAATGAGCTTTATAGCTCTATTTATAGTTTTTGACTAGTTTTTGGCCCTGTCCAAACTTAGTGTCCGGCCTAGTTAAAAATTAGGTTCTAGGGCCTATTTGAGGGCTCAAATGGAGTCTAAAAAATATGAAAATTGATAGGTAGGTACTTCTAATGCTCCTCAAGCTCAAGGACTCCTTGGCTTGCACAAAATGGAGTCGAAACTATCCAAAAACGGTATTTACAAAGGTAAGGTAGTGATGAAAATCACTGTTCAAATGAGGTTTGGTTGGAAAATTTGGATGGCCTATTTGCCAAATCTTCGTTGACTACTTTGTCTGCTTGTGCCTTCTCTCCGCTCTGGCTTCCTTGTCTTGTGAGTCCTTGGGTGCCTTGACTGCTGCCAACACCCCCCCCTTCTCTCGTGTCTGTCGTCTCTAACAGACCCTTGTTTGGGTGAGCATTTGACATAGTATTCAATCACGTCTGAAGCTAGGTGGTGTTCTTCCAGCCGTAGCCCCCATGCTAAGTCTATCAGAAGGGCATCTCAATCCACTAGACCTGGAACATCCGGGTGTGGCAAATGCAGTTGTTCCGAATGTAAGGTTCGTTCCGTTGCAAAGAAGTGGAGGAGATGGGAGGGTCTGGGAACAAAGTTTTCAGAGTGGTATTCCCAGAATCATGTGATGAATATCTCTTCAAATGTTTGCTTGTAGCACGTTGGGAGGTATTTAATTCGTGCGTGCCACGCATATATCACCTGAATGGATGGGGTTGTACTCATGTTGTAGACCAAATCGAGGTTACCTGCTGTGAATCCGACTCTTGAGAAATGTGGATCTTTAATATTTTGAAGGTTCTGAAGGTAAGCAACATCAACTCGAATATCTTTATGCACATCTGAGCCATTACATCTGGATGTTTCACATTCTGACTCCCTAGTGGTGGATGGTAGAGATCATGTAGCCCACCGTAGCTTGTCCCCGTGGCGATGCCAGGTATATGTAGTTGAGCCACTTTGCATAGCCTTTGTATTGGCCGTTTTTTTGAGCGTCTGCATCCATTCAGGGGCTTCTACCTCTAGTGTGTCCAATCTCTCAGAGGTTTGTTGGCCACCTGACATTGGCATAGGAACATATGGCTCTTCATATGACTCATCCACTTCTATGGGTGCCAATTCTTTTGGTTTTGGCTCGATGACTGGGGAGGGTTGTCTTTCATATTGGAGTAACTTGCTTTGCAACTCCGCAACCTGTTCTCTCAGTGCATTTACCTCTCCTGTAGTGGTGGTAGAATCGGTGATCTTGGGTTGGGCTTCCTGCATGGTTAGTTGTTGATGAAGATTATCCCGTTCTTTGCCCAACTCATCATGTGCTTCTAGTAGATCTGCATAGCTTTCTAGAATTTTCTTCATAGTCTCGGATGGAACAGCTTTGAATCTTTTGGGGTCGATCTCCTGGGGGGAACCCTCCATGGCTGCCTCTAAATTGTCTTCGTTCTGCCTTTGCAAGTGCTTGTTCTCTTCAAGGGCAGTGGCCATGTGCTTTCTGAGTAAGGTCAGGTTGCGACAGCTTTTAACATGTTATGACTGTTAAAGTTCTAGTAGAGCTATTAGTTTTTTAACTTCAGAGGATTCGGATGGCTGGGGAGCTTCCAAAAGGGTCTGGTGAGTGTGCTCAAGCGTAGTGTAGCGTTGATTTAGGTCAGTTTTTTCTGCTTCCAAAGCTGCAAGCTTCTTTTGTAGTTGCTCTTGATCTGTAGTTATTTGGCGATGACGATCTTCTAAGGTTTGGTATTCTATCTGCAACTTATGTACACATTGGTGTAATGTAGAAAACATGTTATTTACATTTATGAATGCAGGGAAGGTGGAGGATGCAGGGGGAATGGGGAGGGGGAAAGGGATAGTGAATGAAGTGGTCATGAGAGGTGATGTGGGTGGAGGGGGTATGGGGGATGGTGGTAGAGAGGGGGGAGGGAGTGGTGCTGTGGCTGGTGATGTTTCCATGGTGTCCAAAGTGTGTGTAAATGTGTAGATAGGGACTGTGGGTGGGGTGGATGTGATGTTTGTGATTATTGTTGTAAATGTGGGCACTGTGATCCCTCCTAATTGGGTGCCTAGCGAGATGGGAATCCCCATAACATATGTGGTGAGTGTTGAAATTGGGGTGGTAGTGTCATGTGGTGAAGTGAAGTGTGTAGTGAGAGGTGTTGAGGGTGGTGATTGTGGTGCCTCGTGGTGCCTCAAAGTGATGAATGTAAGCCATAGCCAAATGAATGGCTTCATCCAAGCCCAGTGCGTCCGCGTGCAGGTTCATGGATTCAATAAACATTTCATCCACTTCTTCTTTTCCTAACATCTGACTTATTAGCATTTTTCCTGTTTCCAGTGATAGTTTTTGATGCTCCTGTACCCGGTTCATGGTCTCATACAATCTTTTTATTTGTGCCGAATAAGCTGGGGCACCTCCTAGTTCTAAGGTTTCTTCGTACTCTTGGTCATGTTCCTCATTTGCTTCCTCTTCAGTCTCTTCTTCATCTTTGTCTACTTCCACTACTTCAGGTTGGGTAGGAGCTGAAGTTGTGGTGGTTGGTTGTGGTCCTTGGGTCTGTTCTGCTTCCGTCTCAATATTGATCTCATTAATCATGCAAGCAATTTCTTCATTTGTCAAATTGGCCAGGGTGTAGCTTTGCGAGAACTCCAAGTCCGATGGAATCGGAGGGAAAACCAAATTGGGTCCTTTTGCACTTGGTCTGGGTAAGCGAATAGTAAATGGTCGGACATGTCTAGTCTGAGGTGGTGTCACCTCTGGTGTGAGGGTGGCACCCCTTACTTGTGCACAAGGTATTTGAACTGAACCCCTCATTTTCTTCGAAGGTGGCCCTGTTGTTGATAGCCATCGCTGGAATTCTTGGGCTCGGGACTACATTAGTGCTCTTTGAATAGGCACATCATAAGCTAAGCACCTGTAAATGATCCTTGTCAGCGCACAACATCCATGAAGCACATTCTTATTTTTCTTATTCCAGCGCTGATGTGCTAGGTGGATTTGATCTATGATCCAGTGGGGTAGATTGATTGTGAAGTTTTCTGTCTCTGCCAAGTACAAGGTAAACCAAATTCTTTTTGGTGGCATGGTGAAGTGCTCCTGGGCTGGAAAGGTGAAGTGTTGCATGATCGTGCGTAGGTGGAGGGTGATGGTAGGTGTCATAGCAACCATATCCTTTAACTTGTTAAGGTCTTTGTGTTTCATTCTTCTAGGGATCAATGTTTCCTTCTCTGTGGGAATGTGCATGTCATGCATATCCAAGGCCTCTCGCACTAGGTTGAGGGTCAATTTGATTCTCTTTAGCTCGTGGCCTAGGGTTAATGAGGGTAGCACAAAGGTACTATCACCTCCCTTGGCTCTGCTAGGGGTAATGGTACTGATTAGGTAGGAGCAATGCAAGAAATCAGGCTTAGGTAAGAGTGCCCTAAAGTAGCTATCCAAACCCGCTTTCGTCCATACATATCTCATTACTTTTGCATCCTAATAGCTCTCGAATTCACGGGTAAAGAAATGATACCTCCCCCACTTTCCATTAAACTCTAATTCAGCTTCCTAGAAGTATGTTCCTTCTCCTAATGGACCTATAACATCACTGAACCAGTGTGCATGTTTGCCAACTTGTGACGTGTGCCCCTGCGGAGGGTTCTAAATGGGAAGTACATGCACCGCTCTGAGCTCGTGAGGCCTCTCGGTGAGTTGTGGTTCGAGGAAGAGGGTTTCAATGTCCACCATTTGGGCGCTGGACCCCGCCTGGGAACTGGTTCCTCCTGCTTCTACCATGTTACTTCTTGTTTGCTAGTTCTGTGAGAATATAGAAGCATGTGTTAACATTGTAATGGACAAGATAAAACAATTTTTGTCCCCATTACAACATTAACGTGAGGTAAGTGGGTCAGTGAGTGTTCGATGATTGTGTGTGTAATTAGTGAATGAATAATCCAATGAGCTCAATGGAAAGATGTAGTGTGAGAATGATGCAGTTAGTAAGTGGAGATGAATTTACAAATGCGGATCGGGGGTTTATTACAAGCTTTGGGCTGCCAAACGCAATGGATGGCTTTTGGTTTTGATTTTGTGGAGACTCTGGAGGGCTTTATAAGAGTGTCCGCTTGGAAATGAGGCTTTTTAGGACTCCATTTACAAGTGATTCTACTCGTGCTAGTGGGTGAATATGTGTTCGTGTGTTTTGAATAAGAGTGGGTATCAGCTGTCCGAGTGACTGAACCATGTTGTACATGGTGTGATCTATGTGTAGCTATTTGAGCCCGCAAGCAAGCATTAGGCACCCAAATTTGTCTTGATTGTGGGTTAGCCTTCATCCACTTCTTGGGTACCCAGATAGACTTCACTTTAGTGGAAGACTTTTTGAAAGACTTCTTATTGGTGTCCTATCGTTGCCCACTAATATGAAGTTGAGCCAGTGGTTGTGACTGGACCGCAACAAGTTGATCACCTTTCCGCACCCACACTTGTTTTGGTGGTTGAGACACCGTGCTTCGTATTTTCTTTTGGCTTCGAGCATAAGTTGTCTGCTTCTTCTGCATTTGATCCGCCTTTGGTTGTTGCATCCTTGTGGCTTTTGGAAAAGAAGGGAGTTCCGTTGTATCCTTGACTTCTTTGTTGAGACAATCATCCCTCTACAATACATAGTTTTGGACAAGAATAGCATCGTCATCTTCATGTGTACCCCTGGAAGGACCAGGAGTTTGTGCCTTTCCTAGTTCCTTGAGTGCTTCATTCTCTAATTCAAGTGTAATGCGGTTCTGATTTACCCAGATCTGAAAAAGTCCAATTCTTAGGTTTCGGTTGACTGCATGATCATAGATCGAGTCTTGACCCAAGACAAGAGGTTCAGTGAGATCCTCATCTTGACACACTAGTACTTTAACTATCATTAAAACATCTTGAATGTAGAGGGGAAGTTTCACCTCGCCATGCAAGGGGTTTCCACACCTCCCAATCCTATGAGATATGCTTCTATAGGATTGACACTTAATTTCAACTTTTGACAGTAAGAAAGTTTAACAACACTAGTGGCTGCACCTGAGTCAATCAAGGCCCTTACAGTCCTTGCACTTGTTCCTTGTCCTATCTCTAAGGTTACAAAAGGAAATCAATCAATTATTCTATGAGAGCTAATACCTGAAACTTCACACATAGCCATATGATATCCAGAATCTGCATAGGCATCTATCCTAGGTTGTTCTCTGCCCTCTCTTCTCAATTTCATTCTTCGGATGTGTTCCAATGCTTCTGCATGTGCCTCTTCTTGAATTCGGTTTTCCTCTTCTTTACATTTCTTTGCAGTATTGAGTTGATTTAACATCTCCTCCGTGAGAGGTTCTTGACATAATTTGACTCTGCACCCGCTAATGTAACTAGGAAGAACATCACCTTCCAGTGTAGCTAATTGAATTGCTCCACTTGTGGAGACCTATTGATAATCATGGGTCCATAGCCTCTCTTCTCTAATTTCCATGCATGTTGCTTCAATGTCCATAGAGAAACTTGAATCTCTGAGCCACCTCTAGGGAACTTACATATGGGATCTACCTCCAGGGAACTATAATAACGTATTCACTATAGAAACAAATCAAAGACTCACAAGCACAACTCACATAATATGAGTAATCCCCATCCCCATTGATGGCACCTGAACTGGAGGAATTAGTAGAAATTCCGATTAAGGAAGCTTTTGAAGATGCCTACAAGCCACAACTAGTACCTAGGGGTTGAGTAACTGAAGAAAGAACAAGATACATATGAAGCATTAGTAGTTGAGTGGCTGAAAAAAGTTAAGGAAATTGGGTGAACGCAAATATAGATCCAATCTCTATCTAACTTAGAAGACACAATACTTAACTCAGATTTAGAATCTATCACACAGATGGCTAATCACCACCTCAATGTAGTATATGTCATACTTTGTACTTCTAGATGAATACAGTGTAGAGATTAAATGGGTAATTGGAGAGGAATCAACCTTTGTGACATAATTTCAGCCTAGTGACCGCATGGAGAGAGCTAAGAAGGGAACCACCTTTCAATTGAATTGGCAAAGAAGGTTGCTAGAGACATACCCTAAAATGCTATAAACATGGTCAAATGCCCCCTTATACATCAAGTACAATCCATGCCATTGTTTAGTACCTTGTTGATGCCCATGGCTTGAATTTGTTATCAAAGTACACTATGGCAATGGATGTTCAGCTACCCATACTTCACTCCACCAAGAGGACCACCTATGATAGCATATAGGGTATCAATTATAAGACATTGGTCACAAAGTCCAAAGAATATACTTGATGTGGTAACCAAGATGTGCATGAAGATATTTGAGCTTATGATAGTGATTTTCAAAACATTCAAAAATTTCAAGGCCCCATAGATCTTAGCTCTAAGCTTCAACAAAGGAAGCTTCGGCCTAGTCTATGATGTGAGCAAGACTCCATCAATCAATACCATCTATTCATGGCTTGCATGAATCAAATACATGCATGATTGCTACAAAGTAGAGATTTGAAGAGATGTTCTCAATAGGCTTCTAGGAATATCACTCAAAAATATTCATTCCCAGACCTACACAGCTTTTACATCTCTTGGCGATGGAACAAGATCTGCACGCCAATCAACTATGTATGCCACACTTGGACATTCCAAGCCCTATAGATTGGGATAGCCTGATAATAGATTTAGCATGTGGCCTTTGGCTCAAAGAGCATGATCTAGTTGTAGATGTGGTCCAATATTACATCACACCCTCCACAACAAGGGTCTGTCTGGGATGATAGATGCGAGACAGGGGAGGTGTTTCCATGCAAGGAAGCAACCCAGGTGGTCTCACATGGCAACAAAACTTAAGAAAAATGATTCAAAGGGAGCAAGGGTAGAAAGAAATCCAAGGAGGACCAAACCAAAAAGGTAGCCAATTCAGATCTAGCAATTAGGATAATCAAATTTTTGAAGACGTCTCTTTAAAGTAGTGATTCTTATCACTACACCCCATTGTAAATCTCATTTCTTATAAGCCAAACTCCATTTTCCACAAGCCTAGGATTCCTTGAGTTTGAAAACTAGTAGAAGTAGATAGGTGCCAAATTTCATAATTTTAAGAGTTTGTTTGAGCCCCCAAATCAACTTAGGAACCTAAATTTTAACTAAGCCAGACATTATATCTGAATAGGGCCAAAACTAGACAAAAACTATAAAAGGAGCTAGAGAGTTCACTTTTGAGGTTGGATTTTTTATGAACCATTGTATAAAGAGCACAAAATTCAAAGATTCCTTTGTTCATCTCAGTGTCTCACCTTGTATGTGCTTGTGTGTGTATGTGTGTGCATGTTGATGTGCTTCTCACTCACACACTTGTAATTTTGCTTGCTCCCTCACGTCTCCTCGGATTGAAAATTATGAGGTGCTCTCCTCACTTTGATACTCATCATTATGCTAGAGAGACAAGCACCCTCTCTCACAAAAGACTTGCCTATCATGATAAAGCTTCATTTTTTATGATAGACTAGCCCATGATGGACACCATCTATCATGATAGACTAGTTGTCGATCATGATAGACCACTCTATCATAATAGATCACCCATCTAATATGAAATACCATAGACTTGATAGACCACCCTTTGTCATGATAGAGAAATCTATCACGATAAGACCCCTATATCACAACAAAGCCTCTCTATCGTGATATACCAAAATGAAGCAGACCCAATAGACAACAAGGTCCCTCTATTGTGGCAGAGCACCCCTCTATCACTATAGATTGAATTTTACAACATACCAAAAATACAATAGGCACTCATCTATCATGACAAAGCCCCTCTATGTGGGGGATTAGTCTATCATGATAGAACCCCCATCTATCATGATAGATCATCCCCACAATAGAGCATACCTATCACAATTAACATCCTCTATCATGACATACCAAAACACGATAGACCCTCTCTATTGTGGTAGACACCCTCTATCGCAAGAGAGAACCCTATCGCGACATACTCTATCTGTCATGATAGACCAACCTATCATGATAGACCCCCCCATTTTGTGATAGAGCACCTATTCCACAAAAAAAAAGGGTTCGCTTTTTGGTAAAATTTGGTCAAATTTAATGGTCTTCTCTAATACAGTGAGTGTGTTTATGACTCTCATAAGGGATCCAAGTATTGAAAGCTAGGCTTGGGAGATTCTCTTGGATGCGAGAGAGCAAAAAGCAAGTGACTTGAGTTTGGAAATCTTTAAACTCCCCTTTGTCAAAACCAGCTTAGGCTAAGATGCATAGTTCAAGGATTAATACTTAGGGTTATGCTAAGAATCCTTCAAGTCTAAGACACCCTAAAGGAAAAAATTTCAAGATAGATAAATCATTGATAATCCTAAAAAAATACAAAGGGAGAAAGAACATAATCAAAAAATTGAATATTCAAGTCAATTAATCCAAATATTTCTAACGACATCACATTAAGACAAGAATTTTGACAAAGTAAGTAACCCTCAGTCTACTCTCGCTCCTATCGAGAAGTTGACCGAGTTGTATGAGAGCTAAAGTAGACCGTTAGGTAAACTCCCGCGCCTCTTTCAAAGAAACTCCATTGTTATTGCACGAGAGCAGAAACGAGTCTATGGCTTCACGAGGGGATGAGTTCAACCTTGTGTTAAGTTTTCTTTTTGGCTAGTATTTTTCTTCAATTATGCTCAAACTTTTTTTTGCTTAAAACAGTTTTGTACTAAAATTTTGCAAAAGAAAAAAAAATATAGTTTTTTTTTTCCGATTGAAATTCAAAACCCCTCAATAAGTGATTGATAACTGACTAAATGTAAATGCAGGTGTGTTGAAGGGAAGTCAAAGGAATTTGGGTTAAATACATGAACCTTAGATCAAGTTAACACATTGGCAAAGTGGATCAACAAAGCCTAGGTCCTTTGAAGCCTAAGGCCCATCTAGTGAGGGCCAAGAGACAAGTGAGAAAGAAAATTCCTATAGCATGGAGAGAAATAACCCTAGTACTAGGATAGCCTATCTAGAGGTACCACAAGGGCCCTATAATAACACAGTTAGAATACATCTAAAACAACCGATTATGTGCTTGCAACGATGAAGATGGGTTGCGAAGATTAGTGGTCCAATTGAGAAACCTAAAGCAACCCTATGGGTTAGATCATCCTATAGAAAATTTTGAGAATGGTTCCCATATACACAGATAGGAGACTATGTACATGGTTACTAGTCACCCTGATACAATGGACAACTTTGGGAATGTTCTCCTCGAGTCTCAAGTTAGGGATTTTGATGAGGATGATTAAGAGGAGGTATCAAGCACACCTAGGAAGAAATCCGTGTTGACAAGGATCATAGCCACCACCAAAATACCTCAAGAAAATCCAACCATAGAGCTTTATGTTAATGTGGCTATAGAGGAGGCTTTTTGGAAGTTCAGGTTAGATAAAGCCCACATCAAGGATGTTGGCAATAGTCAATGCAATCAAGGTGGCTTTAAATGACAAGGAAGCCGTAGGAGAGAATCACAATATAGGGATATTCAAGCAAGACCAAGAAGGCAAAGCACTCAACGAAGGCCTGGAAACTAGGCCTACATAATTTTTCAAATAATAACTCTTTTACAAGAGTGATTTTAATAACTATACACCATTGTAAATACCATTTTTTATGATTCTTACTCCATTATGTGCAAGCCAAGGAGTCCTCAAGGTTGAGGAGTATTAGATCTAAGTATGTACAAATTTCCATATATTTTAGAGCTCGTTTGGGCCTCCACATTAGCCTAGGAATCTATTTTTTAACTAGGTCAGACGCTAGGTTTGGATAGAGCCAAAAGCTAGTCAAAAACTACAAAAGGAACTAGAGAGCTCATTTTTTAGGTTAGAAAATTGGGAATTGAAGTGAACAAAAGAGCTTGTAGCTTGTTTTTTGTTAATTAAGGATTTCATTGCTCCATCTCTTTGTCTTTCCATGTGTACGTGTGCATGTATGTGTGTTCATGCTTTTGTGCTTCTGACTCATTCACTTGTACACTCCACTTGCTCATGATTGTCATAACCTCCTGATGTCTTCCTTGATTGATAATTATGAGGTGGGTCTCCTCACATTGTTACTTGCTATTGTGCTAGAGTGACACCAAATTTGGTGCCGTTGCAAGGGAGCAAGCTTTGAGGACGAGTGTGTGATGGTAAGATCTAGAGACATGACATTGGAATCATAGGTAATCTCTTACTTTTTACTTTTCTACCTCTTTCATCATCACCACCACCATCTCTGCTCTCTATCTCCTTCCATCATCATCTTCACCATTTTGATCATATCCCCACATTCCATCTGCATTCCCTCATTTCACTAGTGAGCATGAGAGAGAGAGATTTTGTGTGCATTGTTTTTGCATGCTTCTTGAGCATTCTTGTAGGTATTGGCATTCATAACAATTAGCAACTCGAGAAGATACAGAAAACCTCTATACAAGTCCTGAGGCATTGGTCTATGTCCATCATGATAGACAAAAAAAATGGTCTTTTGGTAAAATTGAGTGCATCATCATAGAGTAGAGGCCTTGCACATCACAGATCCATAAAAATTTCAAAAAAGTTTGCATTTTTTGTATCCATCCTGATAGACAATATCCATCGGACACTGTCAATCATGACAGAAAGTGTATCCATCATGAGAGATAGACCATGACAAACTACTTTCCATCGCGACAGATAGGTCCATAGCGACAGACACCCTTTACCATTACAATAGACATAAATATCATGATTGACACTTAAATTCGGTGAAAAACTTATCCATCATGATGCATAGGGCCATGCAAACAACTAAAAAATTTAGTCCATCATGATAGAAATTTCCATCGTGATAGACAGGTGTCCATCACGATAGACACATCCATTGCAACACATATGTATCCATCATGATAGACACACCCATCACGATTGACAAGTGTCCATCATGATAGACACATCCATTGCAACAGACAGGTGTCCATTGCTACAGACACATCCATTCCAATTGACATTGTCCATCGTGATAGATATTCCACGATGGACAGCTCAGTCCATCGTGATTGATAGAACTATCCATTGCAATTGATAAACTAATTTGGCCAATTGGGGTTTTTAATTTTTAAACTTTTAGCTAGTTTTGGTCAAGAATTTCAAGTGATTGAAGCATTGTTAGGCCCCCATACAAATATTTAGAGAAGCCTTGTTTGCGCGTTTGCCTACTGTAACCCCCCAAAACCCTAAGTCACATAACTCTTTCATAGGAAATCTATTTTTTAAGATATAGAGTGTGTTGGAAAG
Source organism: Ceratopteris richardii (assembly GCA_020310875.1). Lineage (NCBI taxonomy): Eukaryota > Viridiplantae > Streptophyta > Polypodiopsida > Polypodiales > Pteridaceae > Ceratopteris > Ceratopteris richardii. The sequence goes on from CM035407.1 coordinate 167,135,064, forward strand.
CTCGTTTCTTAGGAATAATGTGTTGATTTTCAAATAGGGTAATTTGAAGTTGACAGGCAATCAAGTGCCTGAAGTAGCAAAATCTCATTTGTAGTTAGGCTCACATAGAACTTTGCCAAAAATACCCTTGGATAAGATAGGAGACATGAGTGAAGGAGAAGAAGAAAACACCTATGTCGCTATCACTCATCAGGATTACACAACCAAGGCTATTTTCGACTCAGGCACAAGAGTTTCCATTGCTACCACTTCCCTATGGAAGTGTTGGGGAAAACCAACACTCAAGCCAACAAGAATGAAATTACAAATGGTTGATGGTCGCATAGAGAGACCCATAGGACTACTAGAAGGGATAACTCTCACTACTTGTGGTGTAGATTTTGAGCATACCTTAACCATATTTGACTTTAGCAAAAAACAAGCCTATGAGATGATTTTGGGAAGACCATTCACGAGATAGTTGTGAGTAGTATAAGATTGGGGAAGCAATTCCTTGTATACACAACAATTAGGTCTTACAACTAAAGTCAATCTCAAGGACTACTCTCATAGAGATGTGCCCCCTATACAGTGGAATCCCATCCATAGAGCCCCTGACGACATAGAGTCAGTGCATTCCATAGGATCAGGATCCTCATGGATGCATGAAGACACTCACTTATGGATGTGCAAAGTTGCAATAGAAGAAGAGAAAATAGAAAACACTAGAGAAGTAGGTGCAAATGAAACTTATAGATCAATTCAAGACCTAGTCTATGCACCTATAGTATTTCTAGATGAATAATTTGAACCTCATGGTTGGGCAAAAATTCTAGCCATAATGGATGTAGCTATCAATGAAGAATAAAGGACACCACACTGTGATGATATTTCTGTTTTGACTATAGAACCAATCATGTGTGATTCTGTTATCGAAGAATGGGAGCTTATAACGGAAAAAATTGAACAAGCAAGTGACTCGGATTTAGAATCAATAATTATGGACCCTTTTGTGCATCAGAAGAGGAATACATGTACATAGTAGAAGCTCTCCCTCAAAGACAAGAAGATCTTATGAATGATGTGAGATTAACCACACAACTAACCACCAAGAGTGAAGAAAAGAAAAGAAAGAAGAGAGAACTCCCACCAAAAGAGGAAGAATCCCTATTTGAGGTCCCTGAAAACTTTAAGAAGTATGAAGTAGAGGATAGGAAATTCATGATCAGAATGCCTAAAAGATAAGCACTCATAGGAGTGGCCTATCATAACAAAGATACAACTAAAAAAATTATTGTGAAAGTAGAAGAATGTGAAGAATGATGCACATACATAGGACATGACATGACTGAAGAAGAGGAAAAGGAGTTGATTGACTTATTAAGAAAATATAGAGATGTGTTTGCATGGAGTTACAAGGACCTAAAAGATGTAGATCTTGACATATTCTTGCATACAAGTCCCATGATCTTAGAAGCCAAACCCTCCAAGCACAAGCCATCCACCTATAATGACAATTATGCTACCAAGATCAAGGAAGAGATAGATGGATTGGTAGAAGCTAGATTTATCTATGAGATTGATCACACTGAATGGGTTTCCCCCATTGTGGTGGTGCCCAAAACAAATGGCAAGTTACGTGTATGCATTAACTTGAAGAAGGTTAATGCAACCACTATTAGAGATACTTATCACTTTTTATCACCGAGTGTCTATTAGAAATAGTAGCAAGAAAGGAAGTATACAACTTCCTTGATGGGTTTTCAAGCTACAATCAAGTGACCATTGCCCTAGAAGACTAGCATAAGATAGCTTCTCCCATAGAGTGGGGCATATTTGCACTTTGCGTAATGCCATTTAGGCTTACCAATGTGTCGACTACCTTCCAAAGACTGATGTGTCATGTATTTAAAGAGTTCTTGCATAAAAACTTAGCAGTCTATGTTGATGATCTATGTGCTCATTCCAATAATAGAAAAACACATATACCTAAGCTAAGACAAATCTTTGACAAATGTATAGAATATCAGGTCTGCTTGAACCCAGAAAAGTGTGTCTTTATGGTCAGACAAGGAAAGATTCTAGGACACATAGTGACAAAGAATGGAATATCCATGGAGGATAAAGTTAGAGCTATTGCAGAGCTACCTAGGCCAAAGAATGTCAAGGAGGTACAAGCTTTTGTGGGGCATTTCACTTATTATCAACATTTCATTCATATGTATGCGATCATTACAAAGCTTTTGTATAACCTTTTAACTAACTTTGAGTGGTTAGAAGAATGTGAAAACTCCTTTAATGATCTTAGGCAACACTTATGTTCAATGCCAATCTTGACTACACTAGATTGGAACAAGCCATTCCATGTTCATGTGGATGTATCCAATTACGCTATTAGATGTGTACTAGCACAACCTATTATTGAAGGTAATATAGATCTTCCCATTTCTTATGTTAGTAGACAATTCAATGTGACCGAATGAAATTATACCATTATAGAAAGAGAAGGATTAGGCATGATATATGCAGTTAAGAAGTTTAGACATTATTTTCTTGCAAATAAGCTTAAAATTTTTACAAACCATGAAGCACTATTATATCTAGTGAATAAACCTTGCAATACTGGTAGATTAGTACCATGGTTCCTCTTACTAATGGAATATGACTTTGAAGTTGTGGTTAGGAAGGGTAGAACTCACCTTAGGGCAGTTCACCTTTCTAGACTAACTTTAGGAGAGTCCCCTCAAGGAGTGTTAGATGACCTTCCTGATGCTTACTTGTTCAATCTAGAAGTAGTGCATGAATGGGCCAAAACTATAGTTCCTATTCTCACCTTTGCACCTAAACATCCTATATTGAAAGCCAAAGATAAAGAAGTAGTGAGGTCTCAAAAATACCACATACTAGCAGGCAGTGTGTATAAGCACACAAACCAAGGGATACTAGCTTATTGTGTAGAAGAAGATGAGCATGCAAAATGGTTGCAAATAGCACATGTAGGTGCACTACAACAACATCATTCCAAACATCGAACCCTACAAATGCTATGAAGATTAGGTGTACATTGGCCAACAATGGAAGGAGATGTCCATAGGATGTGCAAAGAATGCCAAATTTGTGCTCTTAGACCACCAGTGGAACATGTTCCACTATATCAAGTGTCTATAGTGCCACATTGGAGTGAACCATTGGTAAATGTTTTGAGGAGGAAAACATTCCCTCACGAAATGACATTGGCCAGAAGACAAAGTTTAGAACAAGAAGCTCTAGATTACACATTCATATGTGATAATCTATTCAAAGAAGGAACAGACAACTATCTCATATTGTGTGTCCATGAGAGTGAATACCTCAAGATAATAAAGAGTTCTCACCAAGGTGTAGCAAGAGGATACTTTGGACCAAATAGGGTGATTAGGGCAATGCTTTTTGCAAGTCTTTGGTGGCCAACTCTTCACATGGATGCACTGCCTACGTGAAGAGGTGCGATATTTTTCAACAAACTTAATACCCTATACATAAAGATGAGATGCCACTAAAACCCCATGATGGGTGGATGTGCATTTTCTAAGTGGGGAATAGACTCTCTCAGTCCTATTAATCCCCAAGCTAAGAGTTCACATGTTGAATACATCATTGTGGCCATTGATTATTTGACTAAATGGATGGAAGTGATGCAACAAGAAAGAATGATGCATCGACCATAGCCAAGTTCCTATTTGTTAATGTATTTACAAGATTTGGTTTGCCAATAGAATTGGTGAGTGATCATGGAACCTTTTCTTGAATGATTTCATTGAATACTTGTTACAAGAATTCATGGTGGTTCACAAGAAGTCGGATCCATATTGCCCACAAGCCAATGGCCAAGTCAAGTGCATGAACAAGATACTTTGTATTGTCCTGACTAAATTGGTGAATAATAAGCATTTTGATTGGGATGAATAGCTACATCATGTTGTTTGGACCTACAGAATGTCCTATAAAACAATGCTCCAAGCCACCCCCTTTCAGATGTTCTTTGGACAAAATGTTTTGTTGCCATTATACTTCTTGATACCGACATTGAGAGTAGTGCAAGAGCATCAATGGACGGGTCATGAGCTTTCATCTAGAATTTGTGACTTAGAGCGACTAGGAGAGACACGATTGAGAGCAACAGCAGGGATTTATGCAGCCAAGAAAAGGTGAAAGGAGGTGTGGCTATAGACCCATGATTATTAATAGAATATCAACAAGTGGAGCTATCCAATTAGCCACTATAGAAGGTGACATCCTTCCTAGTTACATTAGTGGATGCACATTGAAATTATATCAAGAACCTCACAGAAGAAATGCTTAATCGACTCAACACTACAAGGAAATGTAAGGAAGAGGAAAATGAGTTCAAGAAGAAGCGCAGACAAAAGCCTTAGAACATATCCAATGAATAAAATAGAAGAGATAGGGTAGAGATCAACCTAGAAAAGAAGCTCGAGAGGCACCAAGATATCACATGGCTACATGCCAAGCTACGAGTGTGATCCCTCAACGAAATGTTGATAGGCGTCCTTTCATGATGCTAGAGCCAGGATAAGGAAAGGGTAGAAGGACTATAAGAGCCTTGATTGATTTAGGTGTTACCACCAGTGTAGTTAAACTCACTTAGTGTCAAACCTTGCAATTGAATATCAGTCCTATAGAGGTGTATCTCATAGGATTGGGAGGTGTGCAAACCCCTTGCATGGGCGAGGTGGAACTTCCCATCTACCTTCAAGATGTGCCAATGATAGAAAAAAGTGCTAGAATTTCAAGATGAGGAACTCACTGAAACTCTTATTCTGGTTCAATATTGGATCTATGACCATGCTCTGAAATTGAACTTAAGAAGTGGACTTCTTCAAGTTTGTGTGATCTAGTAGCGTGTCACAAATGAACCAGCAAATAGAGCACTCAAGGAATTAGAAAAGGCACCAACTCTTGGTCCTTCTAGGAGTTCACGTGATAAAGATGTTGTTCTTGTCCAAACTCTGTGATGTAGAAGGATGATGTTCTCAATAAAGGATTCAAGGACTTGATGGAACTCCCTTCTTTTCATAAACTCATTGAGACAAAGCAAACAAAGAAGTACAAGAAGCAGAGAAAGCACGTGGTTAATGCTCATAGTCAATGGATAGCCTAAAGCAAGATGACTCAAATAGTGAAGCAGATTTGGGTACGTAAGGGTGAGCAACCCCTTGCTCTAATGCAAAGACCCCAAGGACACACCAACCCAACAACTCGATTGAAGGTCGTAACAAAAGAGTATTCTAGGAGTCAACCATGGAGGATTATTTTTATTTGGATACCAAAGTAGTCGACGAAGGCTGACGTGAAGACACAACAAATCTAGGTGCCTAAGAGTTGATTTTGCACCCAAGTAGCCACACATAAGCCCCTAGGCTTGAATCACTACTCATAGACATGCATGTCACACAATTCACGATGCACATCTATTATCACCACACAAACAGATCACGCAACACCCCGGAATACTTGTAAATGGGTACCTAAAATGTCCTAGATCTAGGTAACATCACCTAAGACATCTTCAAATACCATCACGTCAAATTATGCAACCCCACAAAGGAAGTTTGGATATTCAAACCCTATAATAAACCCCCTAACCCCACCATGTAAACTAATGTGCATCGGAATAGATGCATTTGAGTATAGTGCACAACCAAAGTATGCATATAGGAAAATTACTATCCTCCTAACTCTCACTCACACACACGATACACCTATTTGACTAACCTCTAACCTTAAAGAACACCATCTTGGTATTGTAAAGGAACAAGGAATTATCATGTTCCTACACAATGCTAATATGATCTTATTCTTCTAACAGATAAGCGATCATCAGCCACTACTAGCACTATCATGGATGAAGTAGCAGGGACTAGTCCTCAGGGAGACATCACTCAACAGGTTGTCGATATGGAAAGCTTACCCATCATGTTGGAGCCGACCAAACGATCGAAGTACTTACATCCCATACAAATCATCCCCATACAAGATCCCCCAACTGGCCACACCATGCCAGTTGGAAAGACCTCCCATTGGTTTAGCAAGATAGCAAGACCATTAGGAGAAGGCTCTTACCTTTGGGAGGTAGAAATAGAGTTCAATGGAAAATGGGGAAAGTACCATTTTTTCACTCGCGAGTTTGAAAAATTACAATATGTGGAAGAGCTATGCCTAGTGTGGCAAAAAGCAGGATTGGATACGTATTTCAGTGCTAAGCTCCCCAAACCCAATTTCATGTGGTGTTACTATCTCATCAACACCCTAACACCCAACAAGAATCCCAAAGCTTCAAGCATATTTGTACTTCCATCTCTAACCAATGGAAACAAAATGAGGCAGTTCAATTTAACCAACAACTTAGTGCATGATGCTTTGGACATGAAAGGGATGCACATCCCCACTAAGAAGGAAATTCTAGTGCCAGAAAGTATGAAGAATAGGAACCTTACAAAGGTCAAAGATATGGTGGCCATGACTTCCAATATCATGGTCCACCTAAGAATGTGCATGCAAAATTTTTTTTTTCATCATAGGACAGGCTCACCATTCCCCATAAGAAATTACAGTTCAATTTGTATCTTTTCGATACTTAAAACTTAACTATTAACCTACCACATTGGATCATTGATCAAATTCAGCTAGCACACAAATGATTGCCATGCAAGGTAGTGTTGTATGGATGTTCCACCCTCCAAAGGATTATCTATCAATGTCTTGCATATGATATTCCAATCCATAGAGCTTTGATGTGGAATAGGGTACAACAAGTCAAATTTTGAACCTCCAAAAGACCCCCATCAAAGAGGAAGCGACGAGTAGTACCATGTGCTCAACCTCGAGGAGCCACTTACCCTAGAGTGCCACCCAGAGTCGCCTCTATGATATTGACTATATACCATTGGTCATTAAGATTCAAGAATGTGTTGGACATTGGTGTCAAGATTTGCATTAATATTTTTAAGTTAATGATGTTTGTTTTCAAAACTTTCCGAAAATTCCAAGCTCCATATGTTTCTGCCCAAGGGTTCTTTGAAGGTAATCATGACCTCGTTTATGATATGAGCCAAAAACCCTCCATCAACATGATTTATGCCTGGCATGTTGTTGTTCCAGACAAGGATAAGCATCACATCAAGAAGTTCCACCTCCTTACTTGTTAATCCACAGAAGAGATAGGGTGATGTGAAGATCATGAACGCGTGATGTGAGTGAAGGTTGTTAAGGGAGATGGTGGATAATCACAAGAGATGAGATGGTGTAGCTAAATCATGCTTCACACCTGCTACAATTGATGGCTGGAGAGTGTTGTGGGCCTCCTTAACTATCTAATAAGAATAAATGATCATATATGTTGCTTGGAAGATGATGCACAAATGATAGGATCAAAATAGATAGGTAGGCATATGATCCAATGCACAAAACTTGTGATTTTAGTTGAGACACTTGCTCAATGTTTCATTTAATTCTTTGTGTATAGTAGCAATTAGAAAAATTCCTTTTGGGGAACTTTAATTAGCTTAATAGGCTACCTTTCATGAGTGGAATCATCTAAAATGATGAACCATGTATAGAGAATTAAGTTTAACAATTAGAGAAACAATCTCGACTTTTATGGGGCTTACACAATCATAGACCAGTGAGAAATCTTTGATTAGTATCTGACAATTGAATGAGCCAAAATAGATGAAACTTTGTAGGAAAAACGTAGACAGTATGTTGAAGATGTCATGCTTTGAATCATGCAAAATGATGCACTATACAGTGAGAACCAGTTCAAACAAGATCACTGTTCTAATAGAGTGTGACAGAGATATGAGAGTAGGAAGTAATGAACATGTATATATTAAATCATTTACAAATACAAGATCATTGGCCATAATGCATTGCTCAATGAGTGTAGGATGAGAGAGCTATAGCATGACCTCCTCTTCACTATGAAAAACAAAGAAATGATCTATGAACGTCAAGATAACACGTGGGATATTCAGTTCATCTTTTATAGCATTTGTTGGAGTCTAGCATTTGAATTCAAATTCAAATGCTCACCTAAAAGTGATCCTAATATATAGGATTGATTCTCTCTTGATTTCAACTACCAAACGATACGAGTTTGATGCCTCCTAACTCCTCGTGAGTTTGCTTTGCTTTTACTAAGAGTAATTATACTCAAAGTTACAAGAGGTGGTACATATGAGGTTTAGTCAATTGATATGTTAATACATCAAGGTAATGTGTATACATCAACTATGTAGGCTTGGGCTTAATTGCACCAACAGATCCTCCTCAAGCCTAACATGCTTGATCTTCATTGCTCCTTGATCTCTTTCAGTCCAATCATCAATTTGAACATGTTCAACTTTGTTCCATCCAATGCTTTAGTAAGTAAATTTGCACATTGCAAATGATTTGACACATATGCTAACTGAATGTCTTTACTTAGAAATTTCTCTCTAACATAATGATAATGTACTTCAATGTGCTTAGTCTTGGCATGGTACACAGGATTAGCAGCCAAATGAAGTGAGCTCGTATTATCTCCAAATATAGTTGGGGTCTAAGGATGTATCTCCAAATCTGCATACAATTGCTTAAGCCACATGGCTTCCTAAGTTGCATTGGCCAAGCCTCCATATTTTGCTTTTGTGGAAGATAAGGCCATAGTTGGTTGCTTCTTGGATAACCATGATATAATCTTTGAACCTTCAAAAGATAGATACCTTGAAGTGCTCCTCCTATCATCCTTGGAGCCAGCCCAATCTGCATCAGAGTATAACTTTGTATCTATGTCTGATGTGAGGTGATAGAATAACCCCTCATTCATTGTACCGTTTAGGTACTTACGCACCCTCTTTGCACCTTCCATGTGTGGCTTCCTTGGTACATGCATGAATTGACTCAATGTACTCATAGCATATGCAATATCTACTGTTGTCAAGGTAGCATAATTAAGACTACCCACAAGTTGTTGATACCTTGTAATATCATCAAATGGTTCACTTTCATGTGAGCTTAGCTTATGATTGATCTCTATGGGAATATCTGCATCTTTAGTGTTCTCCATTTTAAATTTGATCAACATATCATTTATGTACTCCCTTTGTGTGATGAATATACTTGAATTTGTATACACAAGTTCTAAGCCAAGGAAATAAGCCAGCAACCCTAGATCATTGATTTTGAATTCATTCATCAACTGAGCCTTGACTTGCTTGATACTTTCAGAGTCATTACCTCTAATAATGATATCATCTACATAGACACACAAGTAGATGATCTCTGATTTATTCTTCTTCACAAACAAAGAAGAGTCTGCTTTGCTTGCTACAAAGCCTTGATCCTACAAATAGGTAACAAGTCTATGGTTCCAAGCTCTAAGAGCTTGCTTGAGACCATAGAGTGCTTTTCTAAGATTGTATACATAACCTAATTTTTCTTCATCTTCAAAACCTGGTGGTTGTGCCATATACACCCCTTCTGATATCGGATCCTCTGTCAATCAGCACTCAATTGTTGCAATGGTTCTTGTACCACACTGTTATGAGAGGTACAAAAACATGATCCACTATCTTTTGTGTTGCCTTCATGGTGGCCACACAAGAATCTTTCAACTCAGATAACTTTTAAAAAATAAAGAAGCAAGGTCATATATATTTATGCAAAAGGGATTTTCTTCAAATGATTGATTTTGATGAAACCTTTGCACCTACTTGCTGAATGACTACTATTCATAGCATCTCTGCACTTGCAGCTCATAATGGTTGGAATGTACATCAGTTGGACATTAAAACAACATTTTTGAATGGTGACTTTCATGAAGAATTGTATGTTTTTTAGCCTTGTGCCTTTGTGCAAAAAGGGCATGAAAACAAGGTGTCTAGGTTAAAGAAGGTATTATATGGTTTAAAACAAGCACCACGTGCTTGGTATGAAAAGATACATGCCTATCTGATTGCACATGGTTTTGAGATAGTCCAACTAAAAGCACCTTATATGTTAAGCATGCTAATGATGTACTTCTAATCATTGTTGTGTATGTTGATGACATGCTGCTCATTGGTCCTCATGAGAAGCATATTGCTGATTTTAAGGCTAATTTGCATGCCTCATTTGAGATGTCTGATTTGGGGCATTTGCATCATTATTTGGGCATTCAGTTTATGCAAGTTGATGGTGGAATAGCTTTGTGTCAAACGAAATATATTGACACATTATTGTAGTGTTTTGGCCTTGAAGACTGTAAACATATTGCCACTCCCATGGAGACATGTTTACAATTGATTCTTCATGATGGTGGAGATGCATTTGATGTTGTTCTCTATCAGCAGGTTGTTGGATGCTTGATTTACTTTACACTCGTGTGTCCACCAATGGTTTTTGCTTCATGCTTGGTAGCTCATGCATATCTTGGCTGAGCAAGAAGCAGTCTACTATGGTTAGTTCCAATTGTGACACTGAGTATAGGGCAGCTTCCACAATGAGTGTTGAGTGTGTGTGGATCAGACACCTTATGGCTGATTTGGTGTTGGTCAGTCTTCTGCCACCACCATCTTCACTGACAGTCAAAGAGCATTGGCAGTTGTGAGGAACCCTGTGTTCCATGCTTGCACTAAGCACATTGAGGTGCATTATCATTATGTCAAGGAGATGCTCTCTACTGGAGAGATCAGCTTGGCATATGTGCACACACCGGAGAACATTGGAGACCTTTTCACAAAGGCTCTGCCTAGGGAGAAGTTTGAAGCTTTTCTCAAAGCTTTGGGCTTACTTCCTTTTGTGGATTGATTCCACATAGCTTGTCACTTCCTTATACATGAATGTTAGCTCCTTGGTCACCGCATCACTCCCAAGGGGGATTAGTTGATATATTTAGGTAGTGATGTGTGTGAACACACTAGGACCGTCGGGGCACTTTTTTTCCTCTTTAGGAGGTTTTTTCCCTCAGCTTGTATATATTCCTATAACATAGATGATATTCCAAGGAAAATACACAGCCTAGGCTTGTTGCATAGATTTTTTCATAAATTAGAGGATTTGATGTTCAAGAAACATTTTCTCCAAAAAATTTCTTGATAACTATTTAAGTAGTACTTGCAATAGTTTCATGCAAATAATGGCCTCTTTTTTAAATGAATGGAAAATTTTCATTTTATAATCGACATCTCAAGGAGGGGGTGTCTTTACCTCAACCATTAGGTTTTGAACTACCCAAAATTCAAAAGATAAGGTTTACAAGCTTAAAAAAGAAACAATATATGGTCTTAAGCAAGCTCTAAGAGCTTAGTATCAATGAATAGATGCATTTTTCAAACGTGTGGGTTTTGTGAGAAGTAGTTTTGATGTTAACTTGTATGTTTTGAAGAACGATAATAAGCTAGTTGTTGTCATCTTGTATATGGATGATTTGATCATTTTAGAGGATCATGCAAAACTTATAAGAAAAACTCAAATCAACCTTGGAACTTATCAACTTCTTGAGATACAATCATTTTTCTGCATCAAAGTATTAAGTCACTGGCCATGGGTAAAAGCAATGATGTATTTTGTATGTTGGTTGTTGAGGATAAGTTGGATGGTACTAATTATCCATTGTGGGAATATATGATGTGGCATGTATGGGTAGCAAAAGGGTTGTGAAATATTGTTTAGGATATTGCAAAATTATCCAAATGTTCCGATGCAAGATTTGCCAGAGTAGTACAATTGCTTTTGTCTCTATTAAAAGCTGCCAAGTACCTTGGAACTTTCATCTCTCATCTAATCCAAGTCCACCCAATATGTAAAGCTGTAAAAGTTTTGGAAGGATTGCATGATCGTGATTAAAATGTGGTCTCATTCATTTGAGCACTTGAATTTGGCTTGATCTCTGAGAAACATGAATTGCAACGACAACAACAACAACAACAACAACAACAACAACAGTAGATCACAAATTACAACGACAATGATAACAACAACAACGACAACAATGACGACAACAATAACAACAACAACAACAGTAGATCACAAGGACAACAACAATAGATCACATCAGCATTTGTATAATGTGAAGTAGGTGAATTTTGGAAGAGGGGAGGAAAAAGTATGAAAAAGAAAAATGGTCATGCATAAAGAAAGTAATAGGTGAGTATATCCGCTACCATCCTCTCTCAAGTTAGATTGAGTGAGTCAGGGAAATACCATGATTCAGAATGTCTTGTCTTTCCAGCTTTTATAAAACCAATGCACCATGAAAAGCACTGGAAATCATCAACCCATCCTCTCCCGTTCTGTGCATACTCTCCTTCAATAAAACGCACAGAAACATGTGTAGAGAGCGTGCATCCATGCCTTCTGTTTCAGATCCATGCATCCATGCCTTTTGTTACACAGAGCGCAAATGTCTTCCGTTATCTTTTTGGCTGCTTGTACGAAGGAGTCAACAGCGCCCACGTATACATTTGTGTGTGCAATGCATCGGAGTTCTGTAAAATGAAACATAAAAGCATTTGGAACTTTCAAATGCATTGAAGGAGTTGCAATGCTTGGGAGATGGGCTGTTTGTGGGTCTGTATGTAGGCGTCTTGGGAACGAGACTCCATGGAGCTACATAAAGAAGATGGAAGTCACCGTTCACCTACAAAAACATGTGAATTCTCCAAAGGAGAGAGAGAGAGAGAGAGAGAGAGAGAGAGAGAGAGAGAGAGAGAGAGACTGACTGAGAGAGAGAGATGTGCGCTAGTCATGTGAAAGTGTGAGTCAATATTGAAACACGGAGTGCTTTCACTATCCACATATGAGAGAGAGAGAGGGGGAGATGTCCACTCGGATTTTGAATGTGTGAGTTTACATTGAAACAAGGAGTACTCTCTCTCTCTCTCCATAGTATTATTTATATGCTTACATTCAATGCTTCCTACGCTTTGGAACTCTGAAGATTGAATTCTGTGTGCTTTGGTCGTTTACTTTTTCTTGCAATCTCCCTTTTCTTTTCTTTCCCTGTGTTTTTTGGACTTGCAGACAAACATGTGCCAAACTTTGAAACCTTCCATGCCAAGCTTTCCTTCTCTTCTCCTTAACGGGAAAAAAAAAACCATTTTTTTATTTTTCCCCTCACGTTCTTGGCTGCTTACTTTTCTCCTACCATGGTGTTCTCTTCTCTGTTTCCTCCACAGCTTCAACTCACATAAAGTGGTAATACAGAAATTCTACTGGCAAATTTTGTGTTCATAAGATTTTCCAGAAGAACATGTACAGCCATTCTTTTGCTTTTTTTTTTTCGAGATAGAGTACAAGAAATCAGAAAGCACCCACTATGAAGGGTGGGCAGCCCTCACATATAGCTTCCATATAAATATGTCAAGGTTGATTGATGAGGGGCCAGGGCCATTCTAGCCTTTTCTTTTCTGTGTTTTTTTCCCTCTAGAAGACCGTCATCTTCCTTTCAGCTGTACTACATTAAGTACTCAACCCATCGACCTTACAAAAGTGCTCTCTTGGTCCAGCATGCACTCAAATTGCCTTAAGCTTGCTCATCTGTATCCGGATGTCTTTCCAGGCTTCCAAGTAATCTATGAAAAAAAAAGCAGGCTTTACAGAGGAATTAAGACATTCCACCTCATGATTTGATTCAAGTACAGCTAATCAGTCAACTCTGCATTGATTAACTTCGAGGTGCTTCCAGGTCTATCACATTTTTCCTTCTGTATCGACAGCTCAATGCCTTCCAATACATAAATCTTAATGGCAGTATCCCCTCTCATAATTGCGGCTTCATTATTGTCTCATAAGAATTCAGGAATACATAAAAGAAAACTGTAGATAAATGAGGAAACAAATATATGAACATGTGTGAGTGTGTGTGTGAGTGTGTGTGTGTATGTGTGTTATAACTCCCTACCTCCTCTACTCAATCCCTTGATGGCCACCTCATTTCCAAGGCAAGATAAGCAAACAAGCTTGCTGTCTTCTCGGATCTGCACTTTCCAATGTCTAAAAAAAACCATGTCTTCTCCATGATATTAACTTTCCATATTAAGACGCTTTACTACAAATTCATTTGTAGAGGCATGTATACTTGTTGACTCTAATTAAGACATCCAATAACTCACTTTAAAGTAATGAACCCATAAGAGAAAAGGTTTGTGGAGCATAAAAGAGGAGGAGAGGTGTACATTCAATATACATTTGATGACATCAGGGGTGAGACTCTTTGGAAGATTTGGAGGGAGCGATGTGCTGTCACTTTTGACCAAACTCCTAAGGAATGGTCGATCGAGAAATCATTGTTTCTTCTAGGTAAAAGAATCTTCCGAGATAAGAGATCTCCACCGTTTAGACATCATTGTACCTATCTCCTCGAAAACAACAAGTTGAAACCCAAATGGGTCCCACATGAGGGTGATGATAGATTTATCCGCCTCATTTGTAATGCCCTCTAGCTTACCACACTCCTCCCCTGCTTTGTGGGATTTCGGGGGTCCCATGGGCACTAGTCCCATTCTATTGTAACTTTTCTTCTTTACTTTAATTAAAGTCCGGGAGAATAGGCTAAGGCCGAACTTCATTTTATAAAAAATATATATATACATTTGATGATCCCTATAATCCAAGGAGAAAAGCTTCAAAAGAAATGGGTCCCCACAAAGGGGATTCCATATTTATTAGCTTGCTTTGTATCTCCTCCTAACGCTCCTGTACTTTCTTTCTTTCTAATTAAGTTCAAGTTCCTTTGAGAAACATCAAAAAAAGAGGGTAAATATCCTTCTTTGCTTGATTTTTTCAGCAGCCATGTGTAAACAAGGAAGAGGACGCTAGAGAGCTTTGATGTCGAGCATGCACTGCCTTATCACTTTGAAGTCACCCCCTTAAAATTACTCCGAGAGTTCAAAGTTGGTATCATCACTTTGGAAAGCTTGGTATATGTTGAAACCCCACAACTATGAGTGTAAGTAGGTGGTTGGCATCAAACAAAATGACTTAGGGGTGCAACCTATCAAGCGAGTGGACATGTCGAGATCCAAGAGGCTTTGGGCGAAGAGATTTCATAACTAGAAGTATCATTAGTGCTACAAAAGAAATTAGTGGATAAAAAAAGCGGACATTGATAAATGGCTCAAGTTGGACAATGAAGATTGGTGTCTACTTAGCAAATGTATCTTAGATTGGAGGAGAAAATTTGAGACTTGTCTGGTACAAAGGTGTTTCTCACCTCAGAGGGCTAAAATGGAACAATATGAACAACATTGGAAAAACCCCTGACATCAGCAATAGCATGAAATTACACCCAAGTTGAACAAAATATGGACAACCTAGTGGTCATAGATAACATGGAATCTAAAATTCCATTGCCACTAGCACCCATCAACTTAGACAAAGAAAGTGGTTTTTCTCTAAAAACCCTTATTGGGATGCTTGGATCAATGCTGAATCCCATAAGCTATGCAAGGTTCCTTCATGGTGTAAAACATCCCTTAAGAAGGAGGAAGACATTATAACCTCTTCTTCTTTTGCTGCAAGGGTAAAAGAGCTTGAAACATTGTTCAAAAAGTCCTCTAGTCGAACCTAAAGATTTCCTAGGAATAAGTTATCCTTAGTGAGGTGGAGGATGGTTGGGTAGACCAAGAGAGGGAACTTCTCCAGCATTTGAAAAGATAGATGCTTCATGAACTTTGGGATCACACACAAGAAATATCCCATATTTGAGACATCCTTGGTGCTCCCAAGCAAGATAATCAAGTATCACAAAGATGACCCCCTTATTTTCTTGTCATTGATTTTTGTTATTCAAGGATACAAGTTGGACCCCATAGGAAAGCCATGATAGATTTATCAAATTTCTTTGTAAGCTCCTTTGAAGTGTTTGTATTATAGTGTAATCTTCCCTCCTAATTGCCAAATATGTCTAGTGAACTCATTTAGTGCACACATGCTGGTGAGATTTAGAGGATTCTGCTCCTAAAGTGATAGTGAAGTAGATTTTTGTTTTGCGTATATCTCATGATTGGTGAACTATTATCCCCCACATGTACTCTAAGGTAGCGTTCTATCCTTCAAATGGTACTATTATGTATGGATATTTTTGCCATATTATGTATGTGAGCTTATGACACCTTGAGTTCATATTGCTACAAAGTTGTTCTTTGGGTGACCAAACAATAAACAAGATTGAATCTTACATTCATTGGTGCATTGTCCCATGTGTACCTCGAATTCGGATGTGTGTGGGGTGAGGTGTTTTTCTAACTTTAGGTTGCTTTATTTTTAACAATTTAATAACAAAAATTTTCTACAGTTAAGAATAGAGCATAAGTTTATTAGGTTGGATTTTTCTTTTGTCAAACATGTACCTATATGCACATGCCTTGATTAGAGCTACTAGTGGTGGGTATGGTTCGAATATTTTACATATTTTTGTAGGAATTAGCATGCTCAAAACATATGGGGCTCATAACATATTCAAAATGTGCCCATGCTTTTTGGATTATGAAAAATATTCTTGTTTCCTATCATCAACCAATGGTTCTTCTTGCATATGCTCAAGCATTACCTCAACACATGGTGGCAATTCAAGTTCTCTTTAGATTTTGTGCTTGTAGGTTTTGGCTTGATTTCATTGTGGAATTTTAAGAGTTTGTGTTGACCTTAGAGTCATTGCCTCTTCCTCTTCTTTTTTTCCCAATGGTTGTTTGAAAGAATATGCTTGAATTCCAATGGCATTGGCTTTTTTGGCTATGAAAGAGAGAGCTTCCATCATTTTGTTTAAAAAAATCTACTTGACTTCCTATATCATTGCCTTTCTTGGCTAGGAAAAAGATAGTTACCATCATTTTCTCTTTTAGACACTAAATTTTGTATAAATTACTCTTTTATCATTATAAACTATGATCATGTCTGTTAATATTTTTCATGATGCATGTAGTGTTGGTCTACGGCTAAGGGGTGCATGTATTATGAATCATTTCTTTCATTGATGTGTTTAAGTACATAATAACTTTGACTCTTTTGACAAAAAAATTTGATGTTTATTGGCACTAATCCATTGCTATACAATGTCTCATCATCGTTTAAACTTGCATGATTTGTAATCAATTTTCTTTTTCAAGGAAGCTTGAACTTATTATCTACATCTCCCAAGGCGTTGATTGGAAGTGCAATTGTACAATGAGGGTGTTATATTCAAGAGACCCTTCAAATCTCACACAAGTAGGGTAGAACACCTAGTACCTAATTAAGGATTAATATAGAGTCTGAAGGCCTAGACTACCCTAGATCAACAAAAGAAACTAACTCAAATTGATGAAGGGCTATCATAACAAGCAGGGACCTTGTGATCGTAGATACTTTCCATGAAGAATACATGAAGGAAAATGAAAGATGTCCCCAAAGGCCACCTTTTTTATCATATCATAAGATAAAGGATATGTCCTACAAGTGGAGCATGTGGGGATTGCACCCCTTCCCCATCGCAGGGAGGTGAACAAGCCAACCACATGAGCTATGTTGTTGGATGTTCTATCATCTAATTTCGTTGAACATTCCATCAATGCAATTTGAAGCTTTGTGAACTATGTGAAATTGTTGAAGGTCCATCACTATTTAAATGACTATGATCTTCTGGTATTCAAAGTTTTATGTTCCTTTGTAGTCATTGAGTAGCTTGCCATGTGGCACCCCATTTGTCAACATGTTTTCTTCTCACACTTTTTGCAACTATGCATGACCTCTTGCCCTCTAGGAGATCATCATGCTTAGGGGAGTCTCACAATCTTGTCCATTCCAACCTCTTTCCTTGGTAGCTTTACATGGATGGCATTTCCTTGCAACCCCTCTATATTTGGTGAACAAACCCAATCATAGACTTAGACCATTCAAATGGTTCCTATTGCTTATGGTATTTTATTTCAAAGTGGTAGTGAAAAAATGCAGCAGACATGTGCAAGCTAAAAAAAAATTTAGAATAACAAATTAACAATGACCTCAAGGAATAGATGGAAAACTCTTAAATGCATATTTTCTCAATTTGGAAGTAATCCCACCATGGGTAAAACTGGTACTTCCTTTATTGACTCATGGACCCAAGCATAGGATAATCTCAAGAAGCGACACTGATGTTGTAAGAGTAATGACCTATTAGAACATAGTAGATAGTATCTATTTTAGATATTCCAATGGATTCATGCTATTATGTGTAGATGATGATGGAAGGAAAAACTTTTATACAAGATAATCATGAGACTGTATAGAAAACGCAAGAGCTCAAGTCAAAAACATTGCAAAATTTAAGGTGTTGTGGAATGTATTGGTTTGATATCCAAAAGGATGCACATAAACATAAGAGAAATTGTAAAGAATTCATGGAAAAGGAACCTTGTGAAATCTCTTGTCTAGGATGCTCAACTATAGCATCTAAATGGAGTTGATTAGTGGTAGAATTTCTAAAACACCAAACAATACCCTTCATGGAATAGTGAAGCAAGAAATGGGCACTAGAAGAAAGGAATTACACGATCTTAAACAACGAACTTTTCAAGAAAGGAAATATGGACAATTAACATTGTGCATTCATGAAAGTGAGTACCTTTCCATTTTGGAAATGTACTATGCAAGTGTAATAGGAGGCCACTTCTAAATTGAGAAGGTTGCAAAGATTATGGATGTTGTATTTTATGAGATCTGATGTTAGCCAGAGGATGAAGTACCATATTAAGAAGATCATCATTATGACCCATGATCAGTGGACAAGCCTCTACTAAATGGGGCATGAATTTTATTGGACTTATAAACCCATCAACATAAGTCTCCCATGTTGATTACAATATAGTGGCTATTGACTACCTAACCAAGTGTTTTGCCACTAGGAAAAATGATGCACAAGCCACAATAAATTTCTTATTTGAACACATGTTCACTAGGTTTTGACTCCCAATAGAAGTTGTGAGTGATAGAGGCATATTTTCCATTAGTAGTGGCTAAATAGCTCCTCAACGGATTCTTTGTTATCCATAAGAAATCAACACCCTATCACCCAAAAGATTATGGACAAGCAAAAAACTTCAAACATAATACTTTGCACCATCTTGACTAAGATAGTCAACAACAATAGATCTGATTGTGATAAATAACTATATCATGTTATTTGGATTGTCAGAGTAGCTTATCAAAAGGCATAAGGAACCACTTCTCATTTTGTGTATATGGCCATAATATGATCCTCCCAACTGATTTCTTAGTGCCAATATTACAATTTTCTAAAACTTATGAATGGAGGGAGCATGAATTATCACAACAAATAGATCAAAAGGGGTTAAAAATTGGAGTTCTGGTGTACACATTGAATCAACATGAAAAGGAGCTTAAGAAGAGAGGGCATGGCCCCCTACTTATAAATGATCTCATCTGGAGGGATATTAACTTAGCCACTCTTGATAGAAAAAACCTACAAAACTACATTAATGGGTGTAAAGTTATACAAATAACTCCTTTCTAAATAAATTCTTTCATGTCTTTTTCAAGCCCAAAATAGGAAACAAGCAAAGGAAAAAGTTTGAGAATAGGCATGAAAGCAAGCATTAGAAAATAAATGGATGACAAAAAGAGTGGAAGAAAAATGCAGATGGAAGGAGAGCACATTACAGTTAAGGGATTCACATGAAAAACTATTAGGGTTGGGTTGAATAGAGGAAAACCTTTGTTGATCAAATGTGGTACTTAAAGCTAGGAATTGGCAATGATGACTGTATCCTACTTGATTTTCTGATAAATACTAGAGCTTCTCCAAATACAATTATAACCTTTTAAGTAGTAGCCTTTGGCCTAGACATCTCTCCTATAGAGGCATACATGGATAGAATGTGAGGAAATTGAATCAACTTCCTATTTGTATTTTTGCTCCCATCCATCTTGGTAATTGTAGTATGACAATTGCCCTTCTAGTATGTAACAATAAAGATCTCTTAGAAGACCTTATCATGGGACAAGATTGACTGTACAAATATTTGGTTACATTAAATATAGCTCAAGGAACATTGTCAGATGAGGTCCGATGTAAGAGAGTTTTAGCTTTTTAGAGGAGAGAAATAATTCTTAGAGAAGCTATAGAATTGAAAGCAAAGTGTCTGAATCCATGCATTTCTTCATGATACTATAACAAATAGTCACTCTTGTGAGTTATCATCTATTGATTCTCTATTTTTCACATTGCTATCTTTCCTCACGAAATCAAAAACATCAGCGATTCTTTTTCAAACATAACTAAAAAATCATCCTCATACCCTTGCTCTACCTATATAGATGAGAGACAACTGAGGTTAGAAATTTAGAGAGATGATCATTCAACGCAACCTTAGAAAGGATAGATGGAACCATAGGAAATCCTTGATTATTATTATTATTATTATTATTATTATTATTATTATTATTAATGTTATTATTATTATTATTATTATTATTATTATACTTCCATGAGGCATAAAAAATGTATGGGTGGTGAAGACTAATGCATGACCTCATTCTTCCCCATCATCATTCTCATCTAAGCATTAGCATCAATATTTGAATGTCAATGGATCATCCTCTACTTCAACCCTTGGGGTAGTCAACATTGAGAAAATTTGGGTCTCTGAGAAGCTCATGGATGCTCAACAAAATTCTCAATGAGAATGGATACCTAAGGCCACAATCAAGCCTCAAATCAATGGGAATGGATACCTATTTATCAAGATTCTTATGTTATGTATCATAAATTTGAATCAATTGAACATATCAAATCTAAAACCATGTATCAATTTTCTTACATATCCATCAAGATCCAACCAGGCCACAATAGGTGCCAAAACGGTTCACAACCAAATCGACCAATTTAGGGAACTCAACTTTCTTCCCAACCTCAATCTCTAGATTTACATCCCACACATCAACAATCATAGGGAAAATGAAAACGGAGATCTCAAAACCTTCAACCATTACTATTTAATAGCAAGTAACCCTCTTGCCACACACCGTTGTTCTTGTGCACATGAGTATGCATAAATAGGACACATTCCTAGGCCATGCATAAGACACTACTAGTTCATCAATGTTCAACTCATACCTACTCTAAGAGGAGGAGAAGTCACTTTCACCATGTGTAGAATTGTTTTATACATTATTTTTCATTGATTCGACTATACAAATGTGACCTCAAAAAAAAAGGAAAGGAAAGAAACAAAAAAGAAAAAAATAAAGGAAAGAGAGATAGATAGATAAATAGTGTTGATATATTTAGGTAGTGATGTGTGTGAACACTCTAGGACTGCCGGGGCACTTTTTTCCCTCTTTAGGAGGTTTTTTTCCCCCGGCTTGTATATACGCCTATTGCCCTAATGGGCTACTTATCTTTGTACATTCTCTAGTAATACATTCAGTCTTGTGTGTTGTGCTCCAAGCTTCTTCTTCTTCCTTGTGCTGTTCGTGTGCTTCCGCAGACGTCTAACTCCAACAATTGGCATCAGAGCAGGTCGTTGCTTCTTCTAGGGCGCCGTCGACACTCCTCCGTTTGCAGTCTCAGATTCGCACAAAATTTGGTGAGCATACTCAGGGTGTTTCCGAGATCAAAACAGCTTTGCTGTGTGGTGCCAAAATCGCAATCTGAGCTCATTTCGGCCTCCGAACGCACTATCGCAGTGCTTGTGCAGGCTATTTCGTCCTTTTGTGCCAAAGGTATATACCAGTTTCTGTTCGCCAGTTTAAGCGTCTCGAAGTCTGCTACAGGTCTAGCAGAACTCATCTCGGCAGTTCTGTTCAACTTTTTGAGATACAGTCAATTTTCTGCATCAAGGTATTTTAGTCACCGGCCATGGCTGAAAGCAGTGATGTATTCCGTATGTTGGCTGTTGAGGATAAGTTGGATGGTACCAACTACCCATTATGGGCTTATATGATGCGACATGTACTGGTTGCAAAAGGATTGTGGAACATTGTGCAGGGTGTTGAAAGACGTCCTGTTACACCTGTAACGACAGGTACTGCAAATACAGGTGTTGGAGCTGATGAAGATGGTGTCGAAGATGATATTCCGCAGATTCCTGTTCGTGCTGTTGTTTCTGTTGCACCTACTGCAGAGCAGATTCGTTGGGATGGCAGAGATGCCCAGGCACATGCATTGATAGCTTTGTCTGTCAAACGTGCCATTATTCCTCACATTCGCTCTTGCAGAACAGCAAAGGATGCTTGGAATACACTTACCACTTTGTACCAGGCTAGGAATGAGGCTCGTGTTGCTTACCTCCGAAAACAGTTGGAGAGTGAGCACATGAATGAAGGTGATTCGATGGACAGTTTTCTTACAAAGATCAAAGACCTGAAGGAACAATTGATTTCTGCTGATGAGGTTATACCAGATAGCTCACTTGTGCAGACCGTTCTGAATGGCCTTCCTGATTCATATCAGAGTTTTGCCTCTACTCTTCGATTGATGATGAAAGGCAATCCAAATGCCTTGTCATTTGAGGAATTAGTCTCTGTTCTGTTGCAGGAAGATCAGTCCAGGCAGAACAGGTCCATTATGCGTGTTGCAGATCAAGCTTTCCTGGCTAGTCAGAAGGGCAAAGGAAAATGGAGCTCTTCTACTAGTAAGCAGAAATCTGCAAATGCTGCACAATCGAAGAACCAGGATAAAGATGAGAAGAAATCAGAAAAGCAGAAATTGTTCTGCAAGTACTGTAAAGGAAATGATCATATTATAAAGAACTGTCCAAAACTGGCTGCTAAAGAGGCAAAAAAGAAAGAGGCCTCTACACCAAAAATAGAGTCTGCAAATCTTGTGCAGGAAGAAGAATGGGCGTTTACTACTGTCTGCAGTTTTGACCCATCTTCTCATGATCAGTGCATGTCTACAGTAGACTCAGATGTTTGGTACTTTGACAGTGGGGCAACCAAACATATTACCTCGCAGCGCAGTTTCTTCTCTTCACTCGAGCCTGCCCCTACAGGGAATACTGTCACATGCGCCAATAACTCCTCTTATCCTGTTATGGGAGTTGGTAAGATCATTCTGACTACTGCTGATGGTAGTTCTTTCACTTTGTCAGATGCTTTATTTGTGCCAGGGATCAAAAAGAACCTGTTATCAGTTTCTGCATTAGCCAAGATTGGCTTGGTTGTGAAATTCGTTGATGACAGGTGTACAGTCCATGATCTCTCAAATGGCGATGTGATTATTGCTTCTGGCATTTTATGTCGTGGGCTGTATAAGCTCATAGACTATGAAAAATCTGTGAATGATTCGGCATGTGAAGTTCATGATTCTCAGGCTATGTCAGATGCAAAGCTTTGGCATGCACACTTTGGTCATCTGAATTTTGCTAGTTTGTTACGCCTGCAGAAATCTGAAATGGTGTCCTCTTTGCCCAAACTTGAGGCACCTCGAAAACATGTTTGTGAAGGCTGTATTTTGGGCAAAATGCAGCGTTCTTTCTTTCCAAAAGATGGTTCAGTTCGGGCTATGCAGAAATTGCAGCTTGTACATAGTGATGTCTGTGGTCCTATGAAGACACCCTCTTTTGGAAATTACCTTTACTTCGTGACTTTCATTGATGATTTTTCCAGGCATGCATGGGTATATCCACTCAAAGCAAAGTCTGAAGTGTTCATGTGCTTCAAACAGTTTTTGGTTTTAGCTGAAAATCTGTCACCATGTAAAATGGGCACCCTCCGTTCTGATGGAGGGGGGGAATATATGTCTTCAGATTTTAATGCATTTCTGGCTGAACGTGGGATAAAACACCAGTGTACAGTGCCGTATACACCTGAACAGAATGGAGTTGCTGAACAAAAGAACAGGTCACTCATGGAGATGGCGAGGTGCATGGTCAAGAGTCAGGCTTTACCACATAGTTTCTGGCTTGAGGCTGTCATGTGTGCAGCATATGTACTGAACAGGTGTCCCACTAAAGCGTTGCAGTCTATCACTCCATATGAGGCTTGGCATGACCGCAAGCCATCTGTTGCTCATCTGCGTGTTTTTGGTTGTTTGGCATATGCATTAGTGCCTGAACAACATCGCAGAAAATTGGATGATAAGGCAGTAAAATGTATTTTTGTTGGGTACAGTTCTGAAAGTAAAGGCTATTGTCTGTATCATCCACAGACTAAACGCATTCTGGTTAGCCGTGATGTTGTCTTTGTGGAAGATGCTATTCAGACATTGCTTTCATGTACTAAGGAGACATCTGTTAGCTCCAAAGACATGTATGATACTTTGATGCCCCTTTTTACAGGTGGACAAGCTAGCGCTGGTCCTAATGAGGCAACTTCTCAGCCTTTGCAGGTTTCATATGATGATGCAGATCATTCCATTTCTGATGGAGATTTACATGATGCACTTGTTGATGAGAGAGCTGATATTGAACAGGCAAAAACTATGCCAAAATGGCTGGTGCAGACTTTGCGTGACAGCAAATTAGATGCACCTTTGTCATATCGTACTCGTTCAGGCTCTCATAGTACCTCCTTTGCATCAGATTGCTATACTATGGCTGCATCTAGTCTCTGTGATGAGAATGAGCCTGTTTCTTTTGATAAAGCACTTTCAGAAAATTGGATGGCTGCTATGCAATCTGAATATGATGCTATAATGAAGAATGGTACATGGTCTTTATGTGACTTGCCTCCTGGCAAGAAGGCCATTGGCACTAAGTGGGTATACAAGCTGAAGCGTAAACTTGATGGTACAGTTGACAGGTATAAGGCTAGGCTTGTTGCAAAGGGTTATGCGCAGGAAAGAGGCATTGATTTTGATGAGACCTTTGCACCTACATGTCGTATGACTACTGTTCGGAGCATTTGTGCACTTGCAGCCCATCATGGTTGGAATGTACATCAGTTGGACATTAAAACAGCATTTCTGAATGGTGACTTGCATGAAGAAGTGTATGTTTTTCAGCCCCGTGGCTTTGTGCAGAAAGGGCATGAAAACCAGGTGTGCAGGTTAAAGAAGGCGTTATATGGTTTAAAGCAAGCACCACGTGCTTGGTATGAGAAAATACATGCCTATCTGATTGCACATGGTTTTGAGAACAGTCCAACTGAAAGCACCTTATATGTTAAGCGTGCTAATGATGTGCTTTTGATCATTGTTGTCTATGTAGACGACATGCTGCTCACTGGTCCTCTTGAGAAGCATATTGCTGATTTCAAGGCTGATTTGCATGCCTCATTTGAGATGTCTGATTTGGGGCATTTGCATCACTATTTGGGCATTCAGTTTATGCACGTTGATGGTGGAATGGCTTTGTGTCAAACGAAATATATTGACACATTATTGCAGCGTTTTGGCCTTGAAGACTGTAAGCCTATTGCCACTCCTATGGAGACAGGTTTACGATTGAGTCTTCATGATGCTGGAGATGCATTTGATGCTGTTCTCTATCAGCAGGCTGTTGGATGCTTGATTTACTTATGCATTACTCGGCCAGATATTCAGTTTGATGTCTCACAGATGAGCAGGTTTATGCATTGCCCAGGAGTCACGCATTGGAAAGCGGTTAAGCGCATCTTTCGCTACTTGAGTGGTACTCGGCTACTTGGGTTGTTTTATCCCAAGGGGGGATCACTACCGCCAGATTTGCATGCTTTTTCTGATTCAGATTGGGCTGGTTGCTATGACACTCGTGTGTCCACCAGTGGTTTTTGCTTCATGCTTGGTAGCTCATGTATATCTTGGTTGAGCAATCACTACCGCCAGATTTGCATGCTTTTTCTGACTCAGATTGGGCTGGTTGCTATGACACTCGTGCGTCCACCAGTGGTTTTTGCTTCATGCTTGGTAGCTCATGTATATCTTGGTTGAGCAAGAAGCAGCCTACTGTGGCCACTTCCAGTTGTGAGGCTGAGTATAGGGCAGCTTTCACAGCGACTGTTGAGTGTGTGTGGCTCAGACGCCTTATGGCTGATTTGGGTGTTGGCCAGTCTTCTGCCACCACCATCTTCACTGACAGTCAGAGCGCATTGGCAGTTGCGAGGAACCATGTGTTCCATGCTCGCACTAAGCACATTGAGGTGCATTATCACTATGTCAGGGAGAGGTTCTCTGCTGGGGAGATCAGCTTGGCATATGTGCCCGCGCAGGAGAACATTGCAGACCTTTTCACGAAGGCTCTGCCTAGGGAGAAGTTTGAAGCTTTCCGCAAAGCTTTGGGCTTACTTACTTTTGTGGAGTGATTTCCACATAGCTTGGCACTTCCTTATACATGAGTGCCAGCTCCTTGTTCATTGCATCACTCCCAGGGGGGATATGTTGATATATTTAGGTAGTGATGTGTGTGAACACTCTAGGACTGTCGGGGCACTTTTTTCCCTCTTTAGGAGGTTTTTTTCCCCCGGCTTGTATATACGCCTATTGCCCTAATGGGCTACTTATCTTTGTACATTCTCTAGTAATACATTCAGTCTTGTGTGTTGTG
Source organism: Ceratopteris richardii (assembly GCA_020310875.1). Classification (NCBI taxonomy): domain Eukaryota; kingdom Viridiplantae; phylum Streptophyta; class Polypodiopsida; order Polypodiales; family Pteridaceae; genus Ceratopteris; species Ceratopteris richardii. The sequence goes on from CM035407.1 coordinate 167,161,508, forward strand.
CTCCAAGCTTCTTCTTCTTCCTTGTGTTGTTCGCGTGCTTCCGCAGACGTCTAACTCCAACAAAATAGATAGAGAGAGATAGCATGAGAAAATATGATTTATGATAGTCCAATATTAACAATGAATTTTTAAATCTATGGCATTAGCTACTACCACTATATTTGGACTTGACAATATGGTTCAACTAATCAGTAACAACATTATCTACACATTCAGAAGCACGTTTACAAAAAATTGGCAATTATCAGCCAAGAATCCTATGAAATTCATCATGAAGAAGTTTTCCTGACCCAACTATGCAAAGGCTTTGCACAAATTCTATCAAGTTTAAAGTATCAATTTTCTTAGACTAGAAAACTTCATCATTATCATGCCTTTGAGCAATCTGCTCAAGAGCCACCTCATTACACCATAATATTTTCAATGTATTTGAAAAGTGTGCATGCATAGGGCTACATTGTGAGTCCATGCACCGAGAAAATTATTGAGAAATCCCAATTTCTCCTTAATCCATCCAATCCGACAAAGCAACAAAAACTAGCATGGTATGTTCTATCTACTTCTTGAACGAATAAGGCGTTGTTGTGTTTAATGCTTAACTATTCACGTGGATAAATAAAAAAACATCAATTAATCCAACTTCAAATGGATTGTTGGAGTTTGAGCCTACAAAAGCACAAGAAACAACACAAGCAAGAAGAATCTTGGAGAAAAACACAATAATAAATGTATTACCAAGTGAATGTACAAACATAAGTGACATGTTGTTGGAGTTTTTGAGGTATGTGGAAGCACACGAATGGAATAAGGAAGAAGAAAAAGAAGCTTGAAGCACAACACACAATACTAAATGTATTACCAAGTGAATGTACAAAGATTAGTCACCCATTAGGGTTATAGGCATACATACAAGCTAGGGAAAAAAACCTCCTAAAGAGGGAAAAAAGTGCCTCAGTGGTCCTAAGTGTGCTCACACACATCAATACCAAAATATATGAGCAAATCCCCCCAAGGAGTGATGTGGTGAAAAGGGAGTTGGCACTCATGTATAAGGAAGTGTCAAGCTATGTGGAAAGAGATCGATCCACAAAGAAGTAAGCCCAAAGCTTTGTGAAAAGCCTCAAACTTCTCATGAGGCAGAGCTTTTTTGAAAAGATCTATAATATTATCTTGTGTGGGTACTTATGCAAAACTGATCTCCCTAGCAAAGAATCTCTCCTTGACATAATGATAATGCACCTCAATGTGCTTTGTGCGAGCATGGAACACAAGGTCCCTCGCAACTACCAATGCATTGTGGCTATCAATGAACATGGTGGTGGTAGAAGACTGACCAACACCTAAATCAGCCAAAAGGTGTCTGATCCATACACACTCAACGGACACTGTAAAAGTTGTCCTATACTCAGCCTCACAACTAAAAGTGGCCATAGTAGGGTTCTTCTTGCTCAACCATGATATGCATGAGCTACCAAGCATGAAGCAAAAACCATTAGTGGACATAGAAGTGTCATAGCAACAACCAGCCTAGTTAAAGTAAAAAAAAGCATGTAAATTTGGTGATAGTGGTTCCGTGTGGGATAAAACAATCCAAGTAGTCAGGCACCACTCAAGTAGCAAAAGATGGGCTTAACCATCTACCAATGCTTGACACCTAGACAATGCATAAACTTGCTCATCTGAGAGACAACAAACTAAATATCATGCAAGGTTATGCATAAGTAAATCAAGCATCTGTCACCCCACTAATAGAGAACAACATCAAATGCATCTCCAACATCATGAAGACTCAATCGTAAACTTGTTTCCATAGGAGTGGAAATAGGCTTGGAATCTTCAAGGCCAAAACCTTGCAATCACGTGTCAATATATTCTGTTTTCACAAAGTTATTCCACCATCAACTTGCATAAATTGAATGCCCAAATAATGATGCAGATGCCCCAAATATAACATTTAAAAAGAGGCATGCAAATCAACCTTAAAATCAGCAATATGCTTCTTATTAGGACTAGCGAGCAACATTTCATCAAAATAGACAACAATGATAAGAAGCACATCATTTTCACACTTCACATATAAGGTGCTCTTAATTTGACTATTCTCAAAACCATGTGCAATCAAGTAGGCATGTATCTTTTCATACCAAGCACGTGGTGCTTGCTTCAAACCATATAATGCCTTTTTCAACCTGTGCACTTTGTTTTCATGCCATATTTGCACAAAATCATGGGGCTAAAGTACATACACTTCTTCATGTAAGTCACCATTGAGAAATGGAGTTTTTAATGTCCAATTGATGTATATTCCAACCATGATGACTTGCAAGTCCACATATGCTATGAATAGTGGTCATTTGGCATGTGAGTGCAAAGGTCTCATCAAAATCAATGCCTCTGTTTATGTTTCAGCTTGTATACCCATTTAGTGCCAATGGCCTTTTTTTCGAGAGGAAAATCACATAAAGATCCAACACCATTATTCATAATAGCATCATATTCTAATTGCATAGTAGGCATCCGATTTTTTGAATTTTGTGCTTCATCAAAAGAAATAGGCTCATTCTCATCACAAAGACTAGAGGCAGCAATAGGATAGCAATCTAATGCAAAACAAGCACTATCAAAGCCTGAATGAGAATGATATGATAAGGTGCATCTAATTTTCTATCTCCTAAAGTGTGCAGCAACCATTTGGGCATAGTTTTTGCCTCCTCTATATCAGTACTCTCACCAATAAATGCATCATGTAAATTTTTGTCAAAAATGGAATGATCTACACCATGATGTGAAACCTGTAAAGGCTAAGAAATCGCCTCATTTGGACTAACATTTGAGTGTTCACCTATAAAAAGAGGCAGCAAACTTTCATACACATCATTGGAGGGAATTGATGTCTCCTTAGTACATGAAAGCAATGGTTGAATTACATCTTCCACAACAACATCACATCTAACTAAAATGTATTGAGTAGTTTGTGGATGATATAGATGATAGCCTTTTCTTTCATAATTGTACCCAAGAAAAATAGATTTTACTACTTTATCATCCTATTTTTGGTGTTGTTTCTCTAGAACTAATGCATATGCGAGACAACCAAACACACATAGATGAGAAACAGATGGCTTGCAACCATGCCAAGCCTCATATGGAGTTATGGATTGCAGTGCTTTGGTGGGACACTTGTTAAGTACATTTTTTCCATGCATAACAACCTCAAGCTAGAAACTATGTAGTAGAGCTTGACTTTTGACCATACACCTCGCCATATCTATGAGAGATTTGTTCTTTCTTTCAACAAATCCATTTTGTTGATTTGTATATGGTAGTATACACTATTGTTTTATCCCACGGTCAGCTAGAAATGCATTAAAATCACAAGACGTGAATTCCCCCCTTGATCTCAATGGAGCACATAAACACTTTGGAATTTTCTTTCAATGGATACACCTATGCATGCCTAGAAAAATCATCAATAAAAATCACAAAGTAAAGGTAGTTCCCAAAAGAAGGTTTTTGCATAGGACCACAAACATCACTATGAACAAGCTGCAATTTCTTAGCAATTCGTATTGAACCATCTTTTGGGAAGGGGCCATGCTGCATTTTTCCCAAAACACAACCTTCACAGACATGTTTACGAAGTGCTTCAAGTTTGGGTAGAGAGGAAAACATTTCAGATTTATGTAGGTATAGCAAACTAGCAAAATTCTGATGACTAAAGCATGCATGCCAAAGATTTGCATCTGAGAGATCTTGAGAATCTTGAACCACACATGTTGAATCATTCACACATTTTGCATAGCCTATGATCTTATATAGCCCATGACATAAAATGCTAGAAGTAATAATAACATTTCCATTTGAGAGATCATGAAGTATACATCTATTATCAACAAATTTGACAACCAAGCCAATCTTGGCTAATGTCAAAACTGACAACAGCTTTTTCTTGATCCCTGGCACAAACAAAGAGTTTGATAATGTGAAAGAATTACCACCAACAATAGTCAGAATGATCTTACCAAACCCCATTACATGATAAGAGGAGTTGTTAGCACATGTGATAGTATTCCCTATAGGGGCAAGCTCAAGTGAGCTGAAGAAAATGTGCTATGAGATAATATGCTTGGTTGCCCTGCTATCTATTGATATATTTAGGTAGTGATGTGTGTGAACACACTAGGACCGTCGGGGCACTTTTTTCCCTCTTTAGGAGGTTTTTTTGCTCAGCTTGTATATATGCCTATTGCCCTAACAGGTCACATATCTTTGTACATTCTAGTGGTAATATTCAGTATTGTGTGTTGTGCTCCAAACTTCTTCTTCTTCCTTGTGCTATTTGTGTGCTTTTGTAGACCTCAAACTCCAACAATTGGTATTAGAGCAGGTCGCTGCTTCATCTAGGGCATCACCATAACTCCTCTAGTCATAGTTTTAGAATTACATGAAATTTGGTGAGCATACTCAGGCTAATTAGGAGATCAAATTGGCTTCACTTTCTGGTGTCAAAATCACAATCCGAGCTCGTTTCGACCTCCAAACACGCTATCATAGTGCTTGTGCAAGCTATTTCATATTTTCATGCCAAAGATATATACAGTTTTTGGTTCATCACTATAAGCCTCTCAAAGTGTGCTACAAGTTTAGTGGAACTCGTGAGGGTAGTTCTATTCAACTTTTTCACATACAATCATTTTTCTACAATAGGGTATTTTAGTCAGTGGCCATGGCTGAAAGCAGTGATGTATTTTGTATTGAGATATCAAGCTCAACATGTGATGATCCAGGATGACACGTAATCAGTTTTTTGTTTCTCTGACATGTATAGTGGTCACGCTGATATATGTCAGGGATACTTCATTGAGCTTTATTAGATTTATCTACCAAGAGTGATGGCACATTTGTTTCTTGCCAGCTCACGCACTCGCGGACATTATTTTCCTTATGTACTAGTCTTTATATATTGTACTTGTTGTATTCTTGTTTTTAGGTCATTCTTGTACATTCCTTTTTATGTAATAGAAGAAGAAGAATAAGAAGATCATTCTTCCTTGCATCAATCTATGTGTGTGCTTCTCTTTGATTGTGAGAGTGTGTGTGTGAGATCTCTTCCTTATCTCGTTCCTCGTGACATGGTATCAGAGCTAGCGTGGATGTAGAGAGCTCATGGAGAAGGCGACGATGAAGAGTACACAACAAGGTGTGGAGAAAACATGATTCACAAATGACCTCCATTTGCTACGAAAATCGAAGTTTCAGAGCCATCTCGACCTCCATTTCGAGCCGGCAAGGTGGGGCCCACAGAAAAACCAGGTCAGTGTTAAAATCTATAACTTGTGCCGTGTTCGACAACACTCATATATTCGAGATCCAAAATTTCAAGTGATTCCGTGTACTATTGATACATGAAAATTGTGTTTTTCTGAGATCGAATTGTCACGTCATAGTGTGATAGTGTTCAAGCAGAAGTGATGCTTGTAGTATTTTGCAGTGTTGTGAATTGTTGCAGAATTGGTAAACGTAGATGGAATGAGTCACCTTATGAGTGATAAGCTAGACAAGAACAACTTCCATGCTTGGAAGTTCAGAATGATGAATTTCTTGATGGGAAAAGGCTACTGGAAGTACATCGAAGGAGAGAACAAAAATGCTCTGCAATTACCAGATAGGAATCGGACTGCAGAACAGTTAAGAGCATATGAGGAATGGAATCAAGGAGCATGAAAGGTAATGTACTGGCTATCTGTTAGCATACAAGGTAGCATGATTGGGCACATACAAGATGCCAAATCTCCGAAAGAGGCTTGGAACAGTTTGGTCACATTGTAGGAGACCAATACAAAGGCACAAAAATTGCAACTCAAGAACGATCTGCATACATTGGAGAAAAAGATCATGTCAATAAGTGACTACACTCTAAAAATCAAAAGCATATATGAGTCACTTGCATCTATTGGCATGAATGTAGATGATGATGATAAGGTGGAAGTGTGCCTTCGTGGTTTAAGAGTTGCATATAAGCAGTTTAGAACTCCTATACAGACTAGGGAAAATATTTCGAATTTTGCTGATTTGGTATCCATGCTGATTATTGAAGAAAAGAATCTTGGTGAGGATTCAAACTCCCAAGGAAAGCCCAGTTATGAGCAGGTATTCTACTCCGGTAGAGGAAGAGGTAGAGGTAGAGGTTTTGGAAATGGAAGAGGAAACAGTAACCAAGACCAAGGTCAACAACAGAATCATGCAAGAGGAAGAGGACAGTTTCGAGGGAGGGAGAGCCAAAGAGGTCACATAAATTTCCAAAGAAATGATTCAGGTAATGATAGTAAAGGATGCTAGAATTATGGTAAACTTGGACACTTTGAACATGAGTGCAGGTTGAAGAATAAAAATAACAGAAGCTAGCAAAACAATTATGCATCTACGAGTACAAATGATTCTGAGAAGTTGTTCATGGTTCAACATCACATGATGAATAAGATGTCTACTAGTGTCTGGTATGTTGGTTCAGGTGCTTCAAATCACATGACCAATCATGCGGAATGGTTTAGTACTTTGTAGAAATTGCCAGTTCCTAGATATGTTGAAACAGGTGATGACGCATAACATCCTATTGAGCATACACGAAACATAGCACTATCTATGGAGGATGCCAAGGTAAAACATCTTGCTAGTGTGCTACATGTTCCAAATATAACAAAGAATCTGGTTTCTATTGGACAAATGGTTGACCAAGGATTACAAGTTAGGTTCAATGTTGATGGATTATATGTAGAAGACTACAAGCAGGATGGACGATTGGTTGCCAAAGGAAACAAAGTGGCTAGGATGCTCACCTTAAATGTAAAGATTCCTTAAATGAATGCAGCCATGTTTGCAAAAGGTGCAGGAGTTATTTCAGATATAGAGATGTGGCACAAACGGATTGGACATGCAAACTTGCAAAGGCTGAAATTGATGCAGTCAAAAGAGATTGTCCATGGGCTACCAAATTTCAAAGTTGTAGAAATGCAAAAGGTATGTGCAGCATGTCAATTTGGCAAACAATCAAGAGCATCATTTCCACATGACAAGCATGTTAATGAGAATGTACTAGAAATAGTACATACAGATGTTTGGGGTCCAGCAAAGACCACATCTATGGGTGGTTACAGGTTTTATGTTACTTTCATTGATGACCATACATGCAAAGTATGGGTATATTTCATGAAAGAAAAGAGTGAGGTGTTCACTCACTTCCAGAATTTTAAAGTTATGGTGGAAAAGTAGACAGGGAAATACATTCAGACATTAAGATATGATGGAGGAGGTGAATACATGTCAAATGAGTTCAACAGTTTTCTAAAAAATCATGGAATTTGGCATCAATTTTCATGCAGGTTCACACCACAACAAAATGGTGTTGCTGAATGCAAAAATAGACATATTGCAGAAATAGAAAGAGCCTTGATGGCTGAGAAGAATATGCCTCATTTTTATTGGGCAGAAGTTGTGCATACTGTTGTATACATCATGAGCAGAACTCCGACTGTTGTTGTACATCAAGTTACAATTGAAGAGAAGTTTACAAGTTAAAATCCAAACTTATCACATCTGAAAGTTTTTGGTTGTATTGCATATGTACATGTTCCAGATGAGTTGAGGACGAAGCTTGATCCAAAAGTAGAAAAATGTTTCTTCATTGGATACTCCCTTGAGAAAAAAGGGTACAAATGTTATAACCCACTCACACGACAGGTGAAGGTGAACAGAGATGTGTAATTTGATGAAATGTCAAGCTTCTATGCAGATGTCAAAGAAGGACTGAATCTTGAACCAAATGACAAAGAAAATTCTAAAAAATCATGTGTAGAATCTCAAGTTTTGAGTGGACCAGATGCATCGCCAAGCAATAGTTCCAACTCAAATCCATGGAGTGGAAGATTACGTGGAAATTACAGTCCATCAAATACATCCAAGAAAGGTAAAGAAAATCTTTCTGCTAGTAGTAAAACATGTGCAAGTTTTGAAGATGTTGATGGAGATTCAACTTGGATTGCCCTCTATGAAGACTCCAAGAGTAAGAAGGGCACATGCAGATGATACAAGGAGAAGTGACCTAGGACCAAGAAGATCTGGGAGGATGCATAATTCAGTGCAACGATTGACATATGATAGTTACATGGCTCGCCATTGTGCCTATATGATAAAGGTAATACAAGATGTTGAACCTTCTTGTTTTGAAGATGCAATTGGTAATGCAGATTGGGAAAAAGCTATGGATGAGGAGATGGCTGCACTTTATGGAAATGATACATGGAAGCTGGTTCCATTGCCACAAGGAAAGAAACCCATAGGCTGCAAGTGGGTTTACAAGGTAAAGCACAATGCTGATGGTAGCATAAGCAGGTACAAAGCACGATTGGTAGCAAAAGGATATGCACAGACATATGGTATTGATTATGAGGAAACATTCAGCCCTGTAGCTAAAATGTCTACTGTCATAACACTTGTTGCATTAGCTACAGCAAAAGGATGGACTTTGCATGAGTTGGATGTGAAGAATGCTTTCTTACATGGTGAGTTACAAGAAGAAGTATACATGGACCAGCCACAAGGATATGAAGATTCAAAGCATCCAGAATATGTTTTGCAGGTTCAAAAAGGCTTTGTAGGGTTGAAGCAAGCTCCTCGTGCATGGCATGCAAGAATTGTTGATTACCTAACCAGCATTGGTTTTATGTGTGATGTAGATCATTCACTATATGCAAGGAAGGGTGATGATGGCATCATAATTGTTGTTATTTATGTTTTTTTTTTTTTAACATAAAGGAAGTTCAGCAATAGCCTACTCTCCCGGACTTGAATTAAATTAAGAAACAAAGGTACAATAGAAGGGGACTAGTGCCCACGGGACCCCCCAAATCCCACAAGGCAGGGGAAGCCAGAGTGAGTCCTAGGTTGCATTACAGAGAAGGTTAATCACCCTCTCATCGCCCTCATGCGGGGCCCACTTGGGTTTGAGCTTGTTGTTGATCAAAAGGAGGACTTGATGGTGCCTGAAGGGGGGGGATTTCTTACTGTTAACAATCCTTTTGCCCAGGAGGAATAGTGATTTCTCAATCGACCATTCCCTGGGGGGATCGCCGAAGTTGAGAGCACACCTCTCCCGCCAAATTTTCCACAGGACTTCCCCTCTGATGGCGTTCCAGAGTGTCGCAGAGCAGCCTATCGCTTCTCCCAAAAGGACTTGTTTCCAACTAAGCTGTTTTTGAAGTCTGATTTTCATTCCAACCGTCCGCCAGATTCTGTAGGAGTTGGGGCAGGTGAGGAAGATGTGTGGGACATCTTCGATAGCCCGGTGGCAACGCTTGCACCAGGGAGGGATCCCACAAAGTTTGTTAGCCTTATGGTTGGTCCAAATACCTCGATGAAGAATTTGCCATAAGAGGACATATTTCTTAATCTCTATAAGGGGGTGCCAGATGCCCATGAATTTCATGTCCCACCGAAGCCGCGTCCAAGACAGGCACCACTTCTTGTTGAGGCTTATCTGGAGGTCATCCGTTTCTTTGATGTTCGGGATTTTGAGTAGGCTGTTTCCATTGTGCCATTTGAGACCAAGCGAGTTCGGTGTGTCATTTCCCATGAGAAGGCGAGTCTTGTGACGATCCCATGCGAGGCATCTGCTTTGCAGAGTGTTCCATTCTTCGTAGGAGATGTTTAAGCGAGGGTCAATATCCTCGAAGTTAATCCAGCTGTTGGTGTCCTGTTTCCAGAGGTGTTTCCATTTTTTGAATCCTTTGTTCCCTAGCTTCTTGGCATTTTGAATGTTCCATGATTCCACACTCCGGATGCCGTGTATCGGAAACCAGATGGAGTCGTTTTGTCTGATTCCGGCCGCCCACTTCCAGTCCTCACTAATTCTTGTGAAGCTTTTGACTTTGTTCCAGCCCTTCCAAAGGGAGCACACGAGATTGGAACCTTTCGGGGAGACGGGGATCGGGGAGAATAGGAGGGTCATGGTGCCAATGTTCTTCCAGTTCGGGATCCCCCTGAGGGCCAACTCGTTCTTGTTTCTGAAGATCAGCTTGGCCCACGAGGCCTCCCTATTGCACCAAGCCCTAATCAACCATTTGGCAGCAAGTTTGTTGGCCATACACCCAATGTCCAGGATGCCAAGCCCCCCGCAATCTCTAGTGCTAGTGCAGGTGGCCCATTTGATTTTAGGCACCCCCCTTCTGTTATGATCGCCCGTCCAAAGAAAGTTTCTACAAATACTATTCAGTTTGGACAGGCCTTGCTCATTCGGTCTCCAACAAGAAAGGAAGTAGATGGTCGAAGAGAGGAGGAACGTGTTGATAACCATCGCACGCCCAGCGAGATTGACTTGCATACCTCTCCAATAGTTAAGTTTGTTTTTGAGCTTGGCCATCACCCAGCTCCACCGCTGCTCCATAGAGACACCAAACCCCAAGGGGATTCCAAGAAGTCGAAAGATTTGGCCCTGTGGAATGATTTGACAGCCATGATCAATGAGGAGGTCAGGATGATGCCCCACAATAGCCCTAAAGGCGGTCTTAGAGTGGTTGATTTTGGATCCAGAGGCATCACAAAAGGTAGCAAGACACCTCCAGAAAGTCTCCAGGCTGGTATTATCATTGTGAACGAACGCGTTCATATCATCGGCGAAAAGTCTCATGATGATTTGACTGTGGTCGTGATGCAGCCGGAGACCTTTGATATTGCCAGCCTCCACATGATGTGCCACAAGTCTGCTCAGTCCCTCGGTGGCGATGGCAAAAAGAAGGGGGGCCAGAGGGCATCCTTGTCTAATAGATCTTCTAAGATGGATCGCCTTCGAAAGCTTGCCGTTAACGTTAATTTGAGTCGTAGCGTTTCCGAGCAGGGTCGCGATCATCTTGGTGAATTTCTGACTACATCCGAGATCTTGGAGCGACTGTAGAATATAGTCCCATTCTAGCCTGTCGTAGGCTTTGTCAAAGTCGATCTTGAGGAAAACCACATCTTGGTTAGACTCATTTGCAAATTGAATACCTTCCCAAATGTCCAAGATGGTTTCCAGGATAGACCTGCCTTTGATGAAGCCTTTTTGGTCCTCACTGAGCCAAGATCTCAGGTGGCACGAGAGTCTGTTGGCAATGACTTTGGCGATGATCTTGTATCCTGTTTGGAGCATCGTAATAGGCCGCCAGTTCTCGATTCTGTTCTTTTCCCCCTTCTTGTGTATCAACTTGATAATTCCATTATTTAGGCAGGCAGGGAGAGCACCAAACTTTAGCGCTTCTTGCCAGACCATCCGAAGAGGGGTGGCAACCACCAGCTTGAAGGATTTAAAGAACTCGTTAGTGAGTCCGTCGGGTCCCGGGCTTTTGCCGAGAGGGAGGGCATCAATGACCTCGATGATTTCTGATTCAGAGATAGGGGCATGAAGCAGGGAGTGGAGGTTGGATGGTATCCTCCGGGGGGAAACCCTAGAGATGGCAGCCATACAGTCCCTTCTATGGTGGGAGAGGGAGTTCGAGGTTCCCAGGAGTCTCGTGAAGTGCCCTTCGATGATGCCAAAATTATCTGCTTCCGATTTGCATACATTGCCATGTGGATCTAGCAGTAGAGGGATCGACTCTCTGCTGTGTTTCCTTTTAAGGATATGGCACATCTCTTTGGTGGGTTTGTCAGCTTTGCCAGCCCACCACTCCTTGAAGAAGATTTGCAAGTTTTTCCTTTGTATTTCTTCCTCGTATCTCAGCACTGCTCTGATTTTTCGGAGACCTTTCTGGGCTTGGAGTTTTCCTTTGTTCACTTCCTCCTCGAGCCGCCAGAGTCTGCGATAAAGAGCTTCCCTACGAGCCCGCCGCACTGTCTCGAGCATCTTCTTAGTTCTGATCATGATCTTACGAGACTTGTCGACCGCACTTCTCCAGCACTTGGCTGGGGCCAAGCCAGAGGCGAACGCCACCTTCCACACGTCAGCAATTTCTTGATGGACGGAGGGGAGAGAGAAGGTGGAAGCGTTGGCATGGAACCACGGAGCCTTGCGGATCTTGTTGGAAGGTTGAAAAGTGATAACGATCGGGTAGTGATCAGAGATAGTGAGGTTAGTACGTTGCGTGATGGTAGGGTGGCCCCACTGATGAGTAAAATTCTGAGAGATGTAGCATCTATCGAGTCTAGCTTTCCTCAGGTCCTCGCCCGCTTGGAGATTCGACCAAGAAAAGCCATTCGAGTCTTTGTATTCAACCAAATCCAAGTGGAGTTTGGTGATGTCCCACGTTTCTTTCTCCCGACTGTCGATGACCCTGCCCTTGCCCATCCATCTGTCCATAGGGTCCTCCACCATGTTGAAGTCTCCACAAATAAGCACGTTGTGGGGAAGCGAGTCTAAGGAGGCCCAAGTGTTCTGTCTCTCCAACTCCCCGTTAGGGGCGTACAAAGAGACCAATGTAGCACGCAGCGGAGCACCGAAAGAAACAGCTATCCAACGGTGACTAACATCTTCAATAGAGTTCTCAAGCTTTTCAAACCAGAGTTGTTTAACCCCGATTACCGTTCCTCCGGTTCCCCGCTGGTGCTTCGTAGGGATCCACATGTGGGCCGAGGAGACCTGTCTGAGCCGTTTCTGGAGGTCTTCTCCGTCAATTTTAATCTCTTGGATACAAATAAAATCTGGGTTTAGGCTAATGTTGTGGAGCCATTGCCCAATGATGGTCGCTCTTGAGGGGTCGGTTAGCCCTCGAGCATTTAGCGATATGATGATCATTGTCGTAGTAATCCCTCTTTGCGGGAGGGAGCTTTGTCCTTTCTTTTCTTGGGTTCATCTTTCTTTTTCGCTCGGATCGGATCCCGAGTTGGCAATAGGTTCTTATGGGGGCTTTTCCACGGTAGCTCCAAAGGTTGTTTTCCTTTGCGGGAAGCCTCCTGCTGGGAAGAACTGGACACCGTTTTCGGCTCCGTTTCCGGAATGGTCGAACCGATGATGGAACTTTCGCTGTCCAAGTTATCTTCATTGCTGGTAGTAAAGCCGTCTTCTTTGCTTGTAGCGTACCCCTCCTGCAAGGTTTCTTTACTGTCTGGGATCTCCAGGCCAATGACGTCGGTGTCCTCCTCCAGTTGGATCCCACCTCGGAAGTCAAGCTCATTGATTTCCTTTTCCAGATTGCAATACAAGTTGCTGGGGGGGGAGACAGATTTGTTGTTTCTCTCAGAGGTTGCCCTAGGGCTTCTTTTCCTTCTTCTTCTGACTTCGATGAATCCGTCTGCATCAGCTTCTGGATTACGTGGGCCCTTGAGTTCCTCTACTTTCGTCGAGTGGTTCAGTGCACCATTGCTGTCTTGAGCATTTTTGGGGGCTTCTTGATCTCGCTTGCTTTTTCGTCTCATAGGGCAGTCTTTGATCCTGTGACCTTGTTGGCCACAGCGAAAGCACGCGTTGGGAAGGTTTTTGTAGCTGATGTCTTGTTCCCAAACATCCCCTTCGCCCAAGTCCAATTTGATCTTCGATGGGAGTGGCAGACTGAGGTCAGCCTCGACACAGATTTGGGGGTGCCACCGGGCATTGAACGAGTGCTTTGCACCTTCGTAAATGAGACCACCAATGTCCTCGCGTGCGGCCAACGGTCTGCCGATAGGAGAAACGATGTCCCATACGAAGTTGTACAAGAAGTACGGAAGGTTAGGGAGTTCAACCCATAGGGGGTACCGAAGCGATTTCGATTTGTCGGGAGTAAAATCAGGGGACCATCTGAATAGGCACAGGGTCGCCCGGCCGAGTTGCCAAGTTCCGACACTAAGGGCTCGGAACGCCATATCTTCATTCTCGAAGACTAGCAGCAGGTGGTTTGCTGGTAAGAATTGACACTTGCAGACAACAAGCCCTCGGGGGAACCACTCGTGGCGAAGCCACTGTCGTACAGTTTCGAGCGGGGGCTTAAGGCCGAACATTTGGCCGACGAGGCAAACTTTCTTGAGCTCCACCTGAGTTGACAAAATTGCGGATCTATTGAGGGAGACCAAGGGGGGTTCAGCACTCTCGGTGGCCCCTTGGGCGGCGCACGAGCCTCCCTCCAACAAAGAGGCCAGGTTATCGGTCTCCCCGGGAGGAGGGGCCAGATTGCTTCTCACAAGCGAGGGGGACGCCAAATCCATGCCAAAGGAGGGACACCCCGAGGAAGAGGCACTTTTGCTACAATTCTGAGAAGAGCAGCAACTGGAAGGCCCAAAAGACCCCCAGAGAAGGGAAGCTCTCTTCCGCCAGAATCCCCAACGAAGCAGCACTTCTCTTTTTTTCTTTCTTTTTTCTTTTCTTTTCTCTTTCTTCTCTTTTTTTTTTCTTTTTTTTTTTTTCTTCTTCTTTTTTCTCTTCTTTTTCTTTCTTTTTTTTTCTTCTTTTTCTTTTTTTTTCTCTTTCTTTCTTTTTTTTTAACTCTTAGTCTTCTGACCCGTCAAGAAGATCGCCAGTACTAGCCTCGGGTATCGCGATACACAAGCGAGCAACGGGCGATACTTGAGTGGTCACTAGGCGATACTTGAGCCTCGGGTATCGCGATACATGATTGATCTCCCGTCAAGAGGATCGCCACTACTACACAAGCGAGCAACGGGCGATACTTTAATGATCACCAGGCGATACTTGAGCCTCGGGTATCGCGATACATGAGCGATCACCAGGCGATACCCGAAACACGGCGATACTTGAGCCTCGGGTGTCGCGATACACTAGCGAGCAACGGGCGATACTTGAGTGGTCACCAGGCGATACTTGAGCCTCGGGTATCGTGATACATGATTGAACTCCCGTCAAGAAGATCGCCAGTACTAGCCTCGGGTATCGCGATACACAAGCGAGCAACGGGCGATACTTGGATGATCACCAGGCGATACCTGGGCCTCGGGTATCGCTATACATGAGTGATCACCAGGAGATACCCGATACCAGTCCAATCGTGTCGACTGCTCACCCCTCAACCCATAGGGGAGGGGGAGTAGGCCACGATGACGTCACGAGCAGGCCGAGCAAGCACGAGAAACACCTGTCGCCCTTCAAAAACTGCTAAGCACCATAGCCGCTGTGTAGAGCATCCTCCTTTGGCTAGACGCTTCTGAAGCTCAAAAACAACGTTGTCCCTTTGAGGCTGCTCAGCAGTTCAATCTCACCGGAAAGAAGATGCAACGCCACTTGACTGGGACGCGATGGGCGTTATCTTCGGTGACGCCATAGCTTCACATGCATAGAGCTGCATTTCGTTGTTATTTATGTTGATGACTTGATTGTAGATGGTGATAATGAAGAAAGCATTAAAGAGGTAAAGCAACTTCTTATGTAGGAATTTGACATGAAAGATCTTGGTGTGTTGTGCTATTTTTTTGGCATTGAGTTTATACATACACAAACAGGTATATGGATGTCACAAAGGCAATATGCCTTGAATATGCTGCAAAAGTATGGTATGGCTCATTGTACGACAATTTCTATGCCATTAGATCATAATTTGAAGTTGGATGCTACAGCAGGTGAAGCATTGGAAAGTGCTACTATGTACAGGAAAATTGTGGGAAGTCTTATATATCTCACAATTACAAAGCCTGATCTAAGCTATATTATTGGACTTGAAAGTCATTTTATGCAGGTTCCTAGGAAGCCACATTTGGATGCTCTAAGGCACACTCTACATTATGTGAGTGCTACTTTGGATTATGCATTGTTTTATGAAGTTGGAGTAGATTTGCAGATTCGCGGATACACCAATGTAGATTGGGCTAGTAGTACTCCCGATAGAAGATCTACTACTGGCATTCTATTCTCACTTGGAGGTGCAACTATTACATGGAGTAGCAAGAAGCAACCCACTGTTGCTTTGTTGAGTATAGAGGCTGAGTATAGAGGTGCTACAATGGCAGCATGTGAGGCATCATGGTTGGAGATACTACTTGCAGATTTACGTGTGGAAGTGCAAAAGCCTATCACTATCTATTATGATAATCTTAGCAGCATACAATTAGCATGGAACCCTATTTTTCATGCCAAAACAAAGCACATCGAGGTACATTATCACTTCATCAAAGAGAATGTATTAGCAGGTGACATTGATCTTATTTATGTGAGAACAGATGAGCAGGTTGCTGATATTTTCACCAAAGCACTTGGAGCTAAGAACTTGAGAAGTTTTGGGAGATGCTTGGATAACAGGATATGACATTGATCTTGAGGGAGAGTGTTGAGATATCAATCTCAACATGTGATGATCCAGGATGACATGTAATCAGTTTTTCGTTTCTCTGACATGTATAGTGGTCACACCGATATATGTCAAGGATACTTCATTGATCTTTATTAGATTTATCTACCAAGAGTGATGGCACATTTGTTTCTTGCCATCTCACTCACTCATTAGTTTTTTCCTTATGTACTGGTCTTTATATATTGTACTTGTTGTATTCTTATTTTTATGTCATTCTTGTACATTCCTTTTTATGTAATAGAAGAAGAAGAAGATCATTCTTCCTTGCCTCAATCTGTGTGTGTGCTTCTCTTTGATTGTGAGAGTGTGTGTGTGAGCTCTCTTCCTTATCTCCTTCCTCGTGACATTTTGTATGTTGGTTGTTGAGGATACACTACATGGCATGAATTACCCATTGTGGGCTTATATGATGCATCATGTATTGGTCGCAAATGGATTGTGGAATATTGTGCATGGTTTTGAAAAATGTTCTATTAGACCTACAAATACAGGTATTGAAGTTGATGCAGATGTCATCAAAGATGGTCATATTCTACATATTCATGTTCGTGCTACGATTTCTGTTGCAGCTACTGTAGAGCAAATTCGCTGGGATGGTATAGATGCTCAGGCACATGCATTGATAGCCTTGTCTATCAAACATGCCATTATTCCTCACACTCGCTCTTGTAGAATAGGTAAGGATGCTTGGGATACATTTTCCACATTGTACCAGGCTAGGAATGAGACTCACATTGCTTACCTTCGAAAAGAGTTGGACAGAGAGCATATGAATGAAGGTGATTATGGAAAATTTTCTAACAAAGATCAAAGATTTAAAGGAATAGTTAATTTCTTCTGATGAAGTCTCGCTTGACAGTTCACTTGTGCAGACTGTTTTGAATGGTCTTCCCAATTCATACTAGAGATTTGTGTCTACTCTTTGTTTGATGATGAAAGGAAATCCAAATGCCTTAACATTTGAGGAGTTAGTCTCTATTCTATTGTAGGAAGATCAGTCTAGGCAGAATAGGTCATTTATGCATATTGCAGATCGAGCTTTCCTGGCTAGTGAGAAGAGCAAAGGTAAATGGAGCTCTTCTACTAGTAAGCACAAATCTGCTAATTTTGCACAATCAAACAAGGATGATAGAGATGACAAGAAAACAAAAAAGCAGAAATTGTTTTGCAAGTATTGTAAAGCAAATGATCATGTCATAAAGAATTGTCCAAAACTAGCTGCAAAAGATGCAAAGAAAAAAAAAGTTGAATGGTTGTTGTAGAGGCCTCTACACTGAAAATAGTCTACTAATCTATTGCAAAATAAAGGATGGGTGTTTACTACCATTTGCAGTTTTTACCCATCTTCTCCTAAATAGTGTATGTTTGCAATGGACTCAGATGTTTGGTACTTTGATAATGGGGCAACCAAACATATTACCTCGTAGAATAGTTCTTCACTTCACTCGAACCTGCCCCTATACCAAATATTATCACATGCACCAACAACTCCTCTTATCTTGTCATGGGAGTTGGTAAGATCATTCTGACTACTACTAATGGTAGCTCTTTTCATTATCAGATGATTTTTTTGTGCCACGGATCAAGAACAATTTGTTATCCATTTCTGCTTTAGCCAAGATTGGCTTGGTTGTGAAATTTGTTGATGACGGATGTATAGTTCATGATTTCTCAAATGGCAATGTGATTATTGCTTATGACATTTTATGTTGTGGGCTATATAAGCTCATAGACTATGAAAAATCTATGAATGATTCAGCATGTGCAATACATGATTCTCAAGCTATGTCAAATGCAAAGCTTTGGCATGCATGCTTTGGCGATCTGAATTTAGCTAGTTTGATATGCCTATAGAAATCTGAAATGGTGACCTCTTTGTCCAAACTTGAGGCACCCAGTAAACATGTCTCTGAAGGCTATATTTTGGGAAAAATGTAGCATTCCTCCTTTCCAGAAGATGGTTTAGTTTGAGCTACTCATATATTAGAGCTTGTTCATAGTGATGTCTTTGGTCCTATGCAATCACCCTCTTTTGGAAACTATCTTTACTTTGTAACTTTCATCGATGATTTTTTGAGGCATGCATGGATATATCCATTGAAAGCAAAGTCCAAAGTGTTTATGTGCTTCAAATACTTTTTTGTTTCGGCTGAAAATCTATCAGCATGTAAAATGGGCACCCTCCATTCTAATCAAGGGTGGAATATATTGTTGGAGATAGACGTCTGCGGAAGCACGCGAACAACACAAGGAAGAAGAAGAAACTTGGAGCACAACACACAATACTGAATGTATTACTAGAGAATGTACAAAGATAAGTAGCCCATTAGGGCAATAGGTGTATATACAAGCCGGGGAAAAAAAACCTCCTAAAGAGGGAAAAAAGCGCCATGGTGGTCCTAGAGTATTCACACACATCACTACCTAAATATATCAACAAATCCCCCTTGGGAGTGATGTCGTGAACAAGTAGCTGGCACTCATGTATAACTGTTGGAGTTAGATGTCTGTGGAAGCACGCGAACAGCACAAGGAAGAAGAAGAAGCTTGGAGCACAACACACAATACTGAATGTATTACTAGAGAATGTACAAAAGATAAGTACCCCATTAGGGCAATAGGCGTATATACAAGCCGGGGGCAAAAAACCTCCTAAAGAGGGAAAAAAGTTCCCCGGCGGTCCTAGTGTGTTCACACACATCACTGCCTAAATATATCAACAAATCCCCCCTGGGAGTGATGCAGTGAACAAGGAGCTGGCACTCATGTATAAGGAAGTGCCAAGCTATGTGGAAATCACTCCACAAAAGGAAGTAAGCCCAAAGCTTTGCGGAAAGCTTCAAACTTCTCCTTAGGCAGAGCCTTCGTGAAAAGGTCTGCAATGTTCTCCTACGTGGGCACATATGCCAAGCTGATCTCCCCAGCAGAGAACCTCTCCCTGACATAGTGATAATGCACCTCAATGTTCTTAGTGCAAGCATGGAACACAGGGTTCCTCGCAACTGCCAATGCGCTCTGATTGTCAGTGAACATGGTGGTGGAAGAAGACTGACCAACACCCAAATCAGCCATAAGGCGTCTGAGCCATACACACTCAACAGTAGCTGTGAAAGCTGCCCTATACTCAGCCTAACAACTGGAAGTGGCCATAGTAGGCTGCTTCTTGCTCAACCAAGATATACATGAGCTACCAAACATGAAGCAAAAGCCACTAGTGGACACATGAGTGTCATAGCAACCAGCCCAATCAGAGTCAGAAAAAGCATGCAAATCTGGCGCTACTGATCCCCCCTTGGGATAAAACAACCCAAGTAGCCGAGTACCACTCAGGTAGCGAAAGATGCGCTTAACCGCCTGCCAATGCTTGACTCCTGCGCAATGCATAAACATGCTCATCTATGAGACAGCGAACTGAATATCTGGCCAAGTAATGCATAAGTAAATCAAGCATCCAACAGCCTGCTGATAGAGAACAGCATCAAATGCATCTCCAGCATCATGAAGACTCAATCGTAAACCTGCCTCCATAGGAGTGGCTATAGGCTTATAGTCTTCAAGGCCAAGATGCTGCAGTAATGTGTCAATATATTTCGTTTGACACAAAGCCATTCCACCATCAACATGCATAAACTGAATGCCCAAATAATGATGCAAATGCCCCAAATCAGAAATCTCAAATGAGGCATGCAAATCAGCCTTAAAATCAGCAATATGCTTGTCAATAGGACCAATGAGCAGCATGTCGTCAGCATACACAACAATGATCAGAAGCACATCATTAGCACGCTTAACATATAAGGTGCTTTCAGTTGAAGTATTCTCAAAACCATGTGCAATCAGATAGGCATGTATCTTCTCATACCAAGCATGTGGTGCTTGCTTTAAACCATATAATGCCTTGTTTAACCTGCACACCTCGTTCTCATGCCTTTTCTGCACAAAGCCACGGGGCTGAAAAACATACACTTCTTCATGCAAGTCACCATTCAGAAATGCAGTTTTAATGTCCAACTGATGTACATTCCAACCATGATGGGTTGCAAGTGCACAAATGCTCCAAACAGTAGTCATACGACATGTGGGTGCAAAGGTCTCATCAAAATCAATGCCTCTTTCCTGCGCATAACCCTTTGCAACAAGCCTAGCCTTATACCTGTCAACTGTGCCATCAAGTTTACGCTTCAGCTTGTATACCCACTTGGTACCAATAGCCTTCTTGCCAGGAGGCAAGTCACATAAAGACCAAGTACCATTCTTCATTATTGGATCATATTCAGATTGCATAGCAGCCATCCAATTTTCTGAATTTTATGCTTCATCAAACGAAACTGGCTCATTCTCATCACAGAGACTAGATCCAGCCATACCATAGCAGTCTGATGCAAAAGAGGCACTATGAGAGCCTGAACGAGTACGATATGACAGAGGTGCATCTAATTTGCTGTCACGCAAGGTCTGCACCAGCCATTTCGGCATAGTTCTTGCCTGCTCAATATCAGCTCTCTCATCAATAAGTGCATCATGTACTACATCTGCATCAGAAATGAAATTATCTGCATCATCACATGAAACCTGCAAAGGTTGAGAAGTTGCCTCATTAGGACCAGCACTAGACTGTCCACCTGTAAAAAGAGGTAGCAAAGTATCATACATGTCTTTGGAGCTAACAGATGTCTCCTTGGTACATGAAAGCAATGGCTGAATAGCATCCTCCACAAAAACAACATCATGGCTAACCAGAATGCGTTTAGTCTATGGATGATACAGACGATAGCCTTTACTTTCAGAACTGTACCCAACAAAAATACATTTTACTACTTTATCATCCAATTTTCTACGATGTTGTTCAGGCACTAATGTATATGCCAAACAACCAAAAACACGTAGATCAGCAACAGATGGCTTGCGATCATGCCAAGTCTCATATGGAGTGATAGATTGCAGCGCTTTAGTGGGACACCTGTTAAGTACATATGATGCACACATGACAGCCTCAAGCCAGAAACTATGTGGTAAAGCCTGACTTTTGACCATACACCTCGTCATCTCCATGAGTGACATGTTCTTTCGTTCAGTAACACCATTCCATTTAGGTGTATACGGCACTGTACACTGGTGTTTTATCCCACGTTCAGTGAGAAATGCATTAAAATCAGAAGACATATATTCCCCCCCTTGATCAGAACGGAGGGTGCCATTATACATGCTGACAGATTTTCAGCCAAAACCAAAAACTGTTTAAAGCACATGAACACTTCGGACTTTGCCTTCAATGGATATACCCATGCATGCCTGGAAAAATCATGGATGAAAGTCACGAAGTAAAGATAATTCCCAAAAGAAGGTGTCTACATAGGACCACAGATATCACTATGTACAAGCTGCAATTTCTGGGTAGCCCGAACTGAACCATCTTTTGGAAAGGATGAACGCTGCATTTTGCCCAAAATACAGCCTTCACAAACATGTTTTCCAAGTGCCTCAAGTTTGGGCAAAGAGGACACCATTTCAGATTTCTGTAGGCGTAGCAAACTAGCAAAATTCAGATGACCAAAGCATGCATGCCAAAGCTTTGCATGTGACACAGCTTGAGAATCATTTACTGCACATGCCAAATCATTTACAGATCTTTCATAGTCTATGAGCTTATACAACCCACGACATAAAACGCCAGAAGCAATAATCACATTGCCATTTGAGAGATCATGAACTGTACACCTGTCATCAACAAATTTCACAACCAAGCCAATCTTGGCTAATGCAAAAACTGATAACAGGATCTTTTTGATCCCTGGCACAAATAAAGCATCTAACAAAGTGAAAGAACTACCATCAGCAGTAGTCAAAATGATCTTACCAACTCCCATAACAGGATAAGAGGAGTTGTTGGCGCATGTAGTAGTATTCCCTGTAGGGACAGGCTCGAGTGAAGAGAAGAAACTGTGTTGCGAGGTAATATGTTTGGTTGCCCCACTGTCAGAATACCAAACATCTGAGTCTACTATAGACATGCACTGCTCATGAGAAGATGGGTCAAAACTGCAGATAGTAGTAAATGCACATTCTTCTTCCTGCACAAGATTAGTAGACTTCGTTTTTGGTGTAGAGGCTTCTGCAACAACCATTCCAGCCTCTTTCTTCTTTGCCTCTTTAGCAGCCAGTTTTGGACAGTTCTTTATGATATGATCATTCCCTTTACAGTACTTACAAAACAATTTCTGCTTTTCTGATTTCTTCTCATCTTTATCTTCCTTCTTTGAATATGCAGAATTAGCAGATTTCTGCTTACTAGTTGAAGAGCTCCATTTTCCTTTGCCCTTCTGACTAGCTAGGAAAGCTTGATCTGCAACTCGCATAATGGACCTATTCTGTCTGGAGTGATCTTCCTGCAACAGAACAGAGACTAACTCCTCAAATGATAAGGCATTCGGATTGCCTTTCATCATCAACCGAAGAGTAGAAGCAAAACTCTGATATGAATCAGGAAGACCATTCAGAACGGTCTGCACAAGTGAGCTATCTGGTATAACCTCATCAGCAGAAATCAACTGCTCCTTCAAATCTTTGATCTTCGTTAGAAAACTGTCCATAGAATCATCTTCATTCATGTGCTCACTCTCCAACTATTTTCGGAGGTAAGCCACACGAGCCTCATTCCTAGCTTGGTACAATGTGGTAAGTGTATCCCAAGCATCCTTAGCTGTTCTGCAAGAGCGAATGTGAGGAATAATGGCACGTTTGACAAACAAAGCAACATACGGAATACATCACTGCCTTCAGCCATGGCCGGTGACTAAAATACCCTGATGCAAAACATCGACTATATCTCAAAAA
Organism: Ceratopteris richardii; assembly: GCA_020310875.1. NCBI lineage: Eukaryota > Viridiplantae > Streptophyta > Polypodiopsida > Polypodiales > Pteridaceae > Ceratopteris > Ceratopteris richardii. Next base: position 167,184,580 of record CM035407.1, read on the forward strand.
GTTGAACGGAAGTACCAAGACGAGTTTCGCTAGACCTGTAGCAGACTTCGAGATGCTTAAACTGGCGAACAGAAACTAGTATATACCTTTGGCACAAAAAGAGGAAATAGCCTGCACAAGCACTGTGATAGTGCGTTCGGAGGCCGAAACAAGCTCAGATCGCGATTTCAGCACCACACAGCAAAGCTGTTTTGATCTCCAAAACATGCTGAGTATGCTCACCAAAATTCGTGCGATTCTGAGACTAGAAACGGAGGAGTGTCGACAGTGCCCTAGATGAAGCGACGACCTGCTCTGATACCAATTGTTGGAGTTAGACGTCTGCGGAAGCACGCGAATAGCACAAGGAAGAAGAAGAAGCTTGGAGCAAAACACATAATACTAAATGTATTACTAGAGAATGTATGAAAGATAAGTACCCCATTAGGAAAATATGCGTATATACAAGCCGGGGGAAAAAACCTCCTAAAGAGGGAGATGTATAGTCAAGAATGAGGCATTACCTTGTAATTTTCACTTGGCATTTGGATGTGTGCTACATATGTACTTAATATGTGTTTGACATGAACATTTTAATCTATTACTCATTATGAGGCTTCACATGGCTACACACAATCTGTTGCTCAGCTATGTGCTACTGGTTGTCTAGAATATGCATTAATGCCTAAAAATGATGCAAGAGAAGAGCGATAAGGTTACGTAATGTAGTTATGTTTGATAGAGTTATAAAAGAAAATAATAAGTTGTATCACCCATAGATTAAACATAATTGATCAATAGAGATGTTTCTGTTGGGTGTGTGTAGAAGTGCGAGAGACACATGAAAAGCACACACAAGGAGCACAAATGAAGCAAGACACACGGAGAAGATGGATGGCTAGAATAGCTCACTCTATTGATGATGAACTGAACTGAAGTAAGAGTTGAATAATATCCCTAAGTACAAAGTACCACCACATATGAGTGAATCATGTGTGTGGTAACATGGGGAAAAAACCTCTAGCCAGCACTAGAGTAAAAAGTACCCATGTATAGGGAAAAGGTTCACATCAAAGCTACTCGAGGAACACATAAGTGTAACAAACCCCCTTGGAGTGAATGATGTGAGCACATACAGGGAATGACAGATCAGCCCCCACAAGGTACCCAAAGCTCTGCAAAAAGCTTCAAACTTTTCCCGTGGAAGATCTTTGGTGAATATGTTTGCCACATTATCTTGTGTAGTCACATATAGCAAATCAATATCTCCCACATGAAGGTGCTCTCTCACATAGTGATAATGCACCTCAATATATTTCTTCCATGCATGAAAGACTAGGTTTCATGCAGCAACCAATGCACTCTGACTATCAATATGTGTTTCAGCATCAATCTCCATGCAAAGATCCATCAATAGGCATCTCAACCATATACATTCCACTATAGCTGTGAAAATTTCCCTGTACTCAGCTTCACAACTCTATGTCGCCACTGTAGGTTGCTTCTTACTCAACCAAGATATGCATGAGTCTCCAAGGAAAAAGCAAGTACCAGTAGTGGACACAAGAGTATCATAACAACCGGCCCAATCACTATCTATAAAAGCATGCAAACATGGTTGAATATCTCTTCCATAAAAGAGACCTAAACTCAAAGTGCCTTTGAGATATCTAAACGCACGTTTCACCACTTGCCAATGCTTAGTGTCAGGGATATGCATGAATCGACTCAACTGGAAAACTACATACTGTATATCCGGCCTTGTATTGCATGCATATATAAGACATCCCACAGTTTGTTGATAAAGAGAAGTGTCAAATGCATCACTAGAATCCTCAATTGAGAACCTGAATCCTATCTCAACTGGTGTGGAAGTTGGCTTCCAATCCTCAAAGTCAAAATGCTAAAGTAGTTTTTCAACATACTTTTCTTGATGCATAACAATTCCTCCCTCAATGGATACAAACTGGATGCCAAGATAGTAGCTCAAAAAACCAAGATACGTGACATCAAAAATATGCTACAAATCAACAATAAGAATGTCAAGTTTTGCATCACATGTTCAAGTCAAGAGTATGTCATCGACATAAAGAACAAGCACTATAAGATCAGCCCCATCTCTGCGTACATAGAGTGTGATTTCAATTGGACTACATGTGAAACCAAGAGCAATCAAGTGCTTATGGATTTTGTCATACCATGCATCTGGAGCTTGCTTGATACTATACAAGGCTTTATGCAAGCAACAAACCATATGCTCTTGCCCTTTCATGGAAAACCCAAGAGGTTGCTTCACATAAACCTCTTCTTGCCAATCACCATTCAAGAAAACTATCTTTATGTCTAACTGATGTACTTTCCAACCTTGATGGGCAGCCAATGCAACCACTATATGAATGGTAGTCATGCATGAAGTAGGTGCTAAAGTTTCCTCATAGTCAATGCAATATTGTTATGCATATCCTTTGGCAACCAATATAGCTTTGTAGTGATCAATGCTACCATCAGACTTTCTCTTTATCTTGTAAACCCAATTTGTACCAAAGGCATTTTTTCCTTTTGGCAATTCATGTAACTCCCAAGTATCATTCCTATGTATGGAATCCATTTCTGATTGTGTAGCACTCATCCATTGTGGATTGCTACATGCATCTTCAAAAGTAAGTGGCTCTTCATTACATGTTGTTGCAATAAGAGAATAATCCACAAAATTACTTGATGCATGGTGAGAGCTTGACCTTGTTCTACCAAGTAAAGCTGCACTCAATTTGCTATCTTGCAAAGTTTGTTTCAACCACCTTGGCATACTTTGTGCACTCTTGATGGACATGCACTCATTATGTAATACATCATCAACATGTATATCATGCGTGCTCTGAATTGCATGCTCATTTTTAGCCATATTTTGGTGCAAATTGTTGGAGTTAGACATCTGCGGAAGCATACAAATAGCACAAGGAAGAAGAAGAAGCTTGGAGCACAACACACAATACTGAATGTATTACTAGAGAATGTACAAAGATAAGTAGCCCATTAGGGCAATAGGCGTATATACAAGCCGGGGGAAAAAAACCTCCTAAAGAGGGAAAAAAGTGCCTCGGCGGTCCTAGAGTGTTCACACACATCACTACCTAAATATTACTCAACAAATCCACCCTGGGAGTGATGCAGTGAACAAGTAGCTGGCACTCATGTATAAGGAAGTGATAAGCTATGTGGAAGTCACTCCAGAAAAGAAAGTAAACCCAAAGCTTTGCGGAAAGCTTCAAACTTCTCCCTGGGTAGAGCCTTCGTGAAAAGGTCTATAATGTTCTTGTGATTGGGCACATATGCCAAGCTGATCTCCCCAGCAGAGAACCTCTCCCTGACATAGTGATAATGCACCTCAATGTGCTTAGTACGAACATGGAACACGGGGTTCCTCGCGACTGCCACTGCGCTCTGACTGTCAGCGAAGATAGTGGTGGCAGAATTCTGACCAATACCCAAATCAGCCATAAAGCGTCTGAGCCACACACACTCAACAGTAGCTGTGATGGCTGCCCTATACTCAGCCTCACAACTGGAAGTGGCCACAGTAGGCTGCTTCTTGCTCAACCAAGATATACATGAGCTACCAAGCATGAAGCAAAAGCCACTAGTGGACACACGAGTGTCATAGCAACCAGCCCAATCAGAGTCAGAAAAAGCATGCAAATCTGGATAAAAAACCCAAGTAGACGAGTACCACTCAACTAGCGAAAGATGCGCTTAACCGCCTGCCAGCGCTTGACTCCTGGGCAATGCATACATCTGCTCATCTGTGAGACAGCAAACTCAATATGTGGCCGAGTAATGCATAAGTAAATCAAGCATCCAACAGCCTGCTGATAGAGAACAACATCAAATGCATCTCCAGCATCATGAAGACTCAATCGTAAACCTGTCTCCATAGGAGTGGCAATAGGCTTACAGTCTTCAAGGCCAAAACGCTGCAATAATGTGTCAATATATTTCATTTCACACAAAGCCATTCCACCATCAACTTGCATAAACTCAATGCCCAAATAGTGATGCGAATGCCCCAAATCAGACATCTCAAATGAGGCATGCAAATCAGCCTTAAAATCAGCAATATGCTTCTCAATAGGACCAGTGAGCAGCATATCATCAACATAGACAACAATGATCAGAAGCACATCATTAGCACGCTTAACATATAAGGTTCTTTCAGTTGGACTATTCTCAAAACCATGTGCAATCACATAGGCATGTATCTTCTCATACCAAACACGTGGTGCTTGCTTTAAACCATATAATGCCTTCTTTAACCTGCACACCTGGTTTTCATGCCCTTTCTGCATAAAGTCGCGGGGCTGAAAAACATACACTTCTTCATGCAAGTCACCATTCAGAAATGCAGTTTTAATGTCCAACTGATGTACATTCCAACCATGATGGGCTGCAAGTGCACAAATGCTCCGAACAATAGTCATACAGCATGTAGGTGCAAAGGTGTCATCAAAATCAATGCCTCTTTCCTGCTCATAACCCTTTGCAACAAGCCTAGCCTTATACCTGTCAACTGTACCATCAGGTTTATGCTTCAGCTTGTATACCCACTTAGTGCCAATGGCCTTCTTGCCAGGAGGCAAGTCACATAAAGACCAAGTACCATTCTTCATTATTGCATCATATTCAGATTGCATAGCAGCCATCCAATTTTCTGAATTTCGTGCTTCATCAAACAAAATAGGCTCATTCTCATCACAGAGACTAGATGCAGCCATAGCATAGCAATCTGATGCAAAAGAGGCACTATGAGAGCCTGAACGAGTATGATATGACAGAGATGCATCTAATTTGTTGTCACGCAAAGTCTGCACCAGCCATTTTGGCATAGTTTTTGCCTGCTCAATATCAGCTCTCTTATCAACTAGTGCATCATGTAAATCTACATCAGAAGTGGAATGATCTACATCATCACATGAAACCTGCAAAGGTGAGAAGTTGCCTCATTAGGACCAACACTAGACCGTCCACCTGTAAAAAGAGGCATCAAAGTATCATACATGTCTTTGGAGTTAACAGATGTCTCCTTAGTACATGAAAGCAATGGCGAAATAGCATCTTCCACAAACACAACATCACGGCTAACCAGAATGTGTTTAGTCTGTGGATGATACGGATGATAGCCTTTACTTTCAGAACTGTGCCCAACAAAAATACATTTTACTGCCTTATCATCCAATTTTCTGCGGTGTTGTTCAGGCACTAGTGCATATGCCAAACAACCAAAAACACGCAGATGAGCAATAGATGGCTTGCGGTCATGCCAAGCCTCATATGGAGTTATAGACTGCAGCGCTTTAGTGGGACACATGTTCAGTACATATGTTGCACACATGACAGCCTCAAGCCAGAAACTATGTGGTAAAGCTTGACTTTTGACCATGCACCTTGCCATCTCCATGAGTGACTTGTTCTTTCGTTCAGCAACTCCATTTTGTTGACGTGTATAAGGCACTCTACACTGGTGTTTTATCCCACGTTCAGCCAGAAATGCATTAAAATCAGAAGACATATATTCCCCCCCTCAATCAGAACAGAGGGTGCCCATTTTACATGCTGATAGATTTTCAGCCAAAACCAAAAACTGTTTAAAGCACATGAACACTTAGGACTTTGCTTGGAGTGGGTATACCCATGCATGCATGGAAAAATCATCGATGAAAGTCACGAAGTAAAGGTAATTTCCAAAAGAGGGTGTCTGCATAGGACCACAAACATCACTATGTACAAGCTGCAATTTCTGTCTAGCCCGAACTGAACCATCTTTTGGAAAGGATGAACGCTGCATTTTGCCTAAAATACAGCCTTCACAAACATGTTTTCTAGGTGCCTCAAGTTTGTTGGTGTAAATCAAGCCTTCACACTTGGCTTTGATTTGTACCTTGAAGACTCAACATAAGGCTTGGACAATTGGAACCTTGGAAGGCTAAAGTTTGAACCCTTGAAGGATACATTTGAACCATAGAAATCAATGCTTATTGATTATTACCATTTGTCTCATGTAAAAAGTCTATATGACTTTATCAAACATGTAATCACACGTACTAGACTAGAGTCGTGGAAAAAGTAGATGAATCAGTTGAGGGAATATCTCCCTAAGTCTAGTGGAGAGAATCAAGGGAACTTTAGTTTGAATTCAAATTCAAACACTCTTCAAAACTCCTATAAAAAGACTATGTAAAAAGTCACGGGTCAGCTTCACTCTTCCCGAGGCAATTCCAAGCAAATCATTGAGAGTGTGTGAGCTACATTATAGCATACACCTCTGAGTACCATTGAGCATCACATTACATGCCAATGGGAATGTACAATCATTAGATTTAATCAATATACATACATTCATAATCTCTGTCTTCTCTGTGTGATCATCTTCAACTCTATCAACGTCCAAGAGGCATATCTCAAGATCTACTGAACCAAATTGGATGATTCAAAGTGCATTGGATTCAGCTCAAAGTCTACTATACACCTACAAAGTTTCAAGGCCATTGGATCTATCATCACAGAGAAATCTCAGTCGGGGTGCTCACTGGTCAGTGACTGTAAGTGTCCTAAAAAATCAGGGGTACACCTTATTTTGCTAAAGTGATTTCTCTGAGTGTGGTTTATCATTTCCTTTCATTCCACTTGCAAATGGAAGATTACTAAGCTAATAGACTACCTCTAGAAGGAATTTTGCTAATTGTAATCGCACTGGTCATACTGAGCATAACACTGAGCAGGTATCAAGACTAAAATAGAAACTTTTCAAGTCTTGTGATTTGCAAAGTAGTCTGTTTTGATCAAGTCATTACTCAAACCCTTTCGAAAGTACATATAGCATATTTTGGTGACATTTGAAAGCTCAAGGAGTCTACTAAGCATATCTGAAGTCAAAGGAGGGCAGGTGTGAAGCAGGATTTGGAGCACCAGCTTGATCTTCTAAGTGTGTCCAGCCATCACATCCAACAGTGGTATCAGAGCAAATAAGGTAATCATGGGTGATGGTTTCCCTTCCTTCATTGACAAATTGGATAGAAATAATTACCAGGCTTGGTCATTGAGAATGAAGACCTATCTACAAGGGAGAAGCTTGTATGGATACATTTCAGGGGATGAGGAGTTGCCCTCATTCAAGACCAGAGGCCTACCTACAAAGGATGAACATGAGAGGCTCAACCAATGGTGTGCAAAAGATGCTTTGGCAAGGTCATATCTTCTAAACTCTATCTCTGATTTCCTTCTACCTCATGTAAGGAATTGTAAGACTTCACAAGAGACTTGGGAAACCTTGTCAACATACTTTTCATCAAGCACAAGGGCCAGAAAGAATCAGCTATGGATTGAGTTTACAACTCTTAGGAAGCAATCAAAACAATGTGTCTCAGATTTTGTCACCAAAGTCAAAGACATTGCAGATCAACTTGCAAGTGTTGGAGAAGAAATTGAGGAAGAGCAAATAGTCAGACAAGTGATCAATGGACTAAAGGCAGATGACAAGTGGGAGAGCTTTACCACTGCAATGGACTTGTACATGGACATCCAAGCACCTGATCTAACAACTTTGATTGGACAACTCTTTACACATGAAGCAAAGATCACAAAGAATGGAGAGCAATCAAAAGGTAATAATCCCTCTGCCCTATATACTGATAAGAAGACTAAAGACAAGGGTAAAAACAAGAAGGTTGATGAAGAAGGCTCTACCTCCCAAGCAAACTATGCAGGGAGAGGTAGATCATCTAGAGGTAGGGGCAGAGGAGGTAAGTCAGGTAGGGGGAGACCCTACAATCAATCTCCATGCAATATTTGTGGCTTGTCTAACCATACTACAGATGAATGCTACAAAAACTACAAGAACCAAAGAGGAAGAGGTCACCAAAGAGGAGGATACTCTCAAGGCAGAGGAAGATTCAATCAATCTCAAGGCTACCATGGCTACAACAATAATTACAACAATAGCTACAATCACAATGGCAATTATCAAGGTGGATACAGGAACAGAAAGGATTACAACAATTATGCAGAGGATCAAGATGATTCCTTGTTGATTATGAACATGACATCTAAATCAGGTATCAATGATGATCATTTGTTCTATATTGATTCAGGTTGCTCCAACCATGTAGCTGGAAATGTTGCCTTACTCTCTGATTTGGAAGAACCCAAAGGCAAGCACCAAGTGCAGACAGGTGATGACACTAAACATTCAGTTGTTAAAGTAGGCAATGTCAAAACAAGTGATGGTAATCAGAATTTACTAAGCAGAGTGTTGTATGTTCCAACAATCACCAAGAATCTGATGAGTGTAGGTCAGATTGTTGAAAAAGGTCTACAGGTCAGGTTCACTCAACATGGTGCATATGTGGAGGATCCAAGACATGGATTCAGAAGAATAGCCAAGGGAGAGAAATCAGGTAGATTGTTTACCTTTGAACTTGAAGACACTAAGAATATTGCTTTGTACAACTATAAGGACCAAACCCTATCAGAATTGGAGATTTGGCACAAGAGATTAGGTCACATTGGAGAGAGGACCTTAAAGCAAATGAGCAGGGATCAATGTGTGCTTGGGATACCTAATGTATCCAAGCAACACATGATATACAAGTGTGGGGCTTGTCAATTTGGTAAGTCACACAGATTGCCCTATACCAAGAAAGGTTTTATGCATGAAGATTATTTGGAATTGGTGCATACAGATGTTTGGGGACCTAGCAAGGAGCCATCCATATCTGGATCAAGGTACTATGTGTCCTTTATTGATGACTATAGCAGGTGGACTGTCTTATACTTCATGAAACATAAAGATGAAGTGTTTAATTGTTTCAAAAGGTATCTTGCATTAGTTGAAAATCAAACAGGTAGACATTTGAAGAGGCTAAGGTCAGATGGTGGTGGAGAATACTTCTCCAATGACTTTGAAGATTTCTTGCAGGAAAGAGGCATCAAGAGGGAAATTACTACAAGGTACTCACCTGAACAAAATGGGGTAGCTGAAAGGAGGAATAGACTCATTGTAGAGACAGCTAGGTCTATGCTTAATGAGAAAAAATTGCCAAATTATCTTTGGGCAGAGAGTGTATCTACTGCCACATACTTAATCAACAGGTTGCCATCAAAGACACTTGATGGAATGACACCCTATGAGGCTTGGCATGGTAAGAGACCATCTCTGGATCATTGCAAAATCTTTGGGTGTGTTGCATATGTGCATATTCCCTCACAGGTAAGGGGAAAGCTAGACCCTAAGGCTGAAAAGTGTATCTTCATTGGTTATGATTTGAATCAGAAAGGATACAGGTTCTATAACCCCTCAAACAAAGGCTTCAAGGTAAGCAGAGATGTTATTTTTGATGAAAATGATTCATGGTATGAAAATGAGTGCAGGAAAGTTAGCCTACCTTATGATATGGAAGAAGACTTTCCAAAGCTTATCAGACAAGAACCAACTCAGAAAGAGGACACAAGCTCAGATGATGAAGACACCATCAACATTGAAGAGTTCAAGGCTTGGAAATCCAAAGGGAAGATGAAGATGAAGCAACTAGAAGACAATCCAGAATCCTCAACTCAAGCTATGAGGAGATCTCAAAGAGAAAAAAAGAAACCTATTAGGTATGGGTATGATACTTCACTTGTAACCAAGCACTCTGTATATCTTGCAAAGGATCTCTTGAATGAAGAACCAGGTACATTTGAAGAAGCAATTACTAAACCAGAATGGAAGGAAGCAATGGATGAAGAAATGGAAGCTCTCAAGGAGAGTGATACTTGGGACTTGGTACCCAAGAAGGACTCCATGAAGGTGATAGGATCCAGATGGATCTACAAACTCAAGAGGAACTCAGATGGTACAATAAACAGGTATAAAGCTAGGTTGGTAGCCAAGGGTTTTGCACAAACCCAAGGCATTGATTATGAGGAGACATTTTCTCCTGTGGCCAAGATGCCAACTATCAGAATTATGGTGAGTGTAGCTGCATCCAAGAATTGGAACATGTACCAATTGGATGTGAAGAATGCATTCTTGAATGGATGGATATCTGAAGAGGTCTACATGTCACAACCACCTGGCTATGAAGATCCCAATAAGGTAAATCATGTTTGTAAATTGAAGAAGGCTCTGTATGGATTGAAGCAGGCACCTAGAGCATGGAATTACAGGTTGACAACCTATCTCCTAGATCAAGGATTTGTGATGAGTAAAGCAGATACTTCATTGTTTATAAAGAGGAATAATTCAGAGGTAATATACTTGTGTGTCTATGTTGATGACATCATTATTACAGGTAATGATGTGAATGGGATTAGACACATCAAAGGACAGATGATGAAGGAATTCAAGATCAATGATCTTGGATTATTGAAGTACTTCCTAGGACTTGAATTAGTCTACACAAATTCAGGTATCTTCATTACTCAGAAGAAGTACATTCAGGACATGGTCAAGAAGTTTAATTTGCAGGAAGCTAAAGTGTCAAACATTCCTATGGAGGTCAACCACAAACTCAGTGCACATGAAGGAGAAGAACTCAAGGATATTACAGGTTACCAAAGTTTGGTAGGTAGTCTTAATTATGCTACCTTAACCAGGATTGATATATCATATGGTGTTAGTGTACTTAGCCAATTTATGCATAAACCAAGAGTACCACATTTGGAGGCAGCCAAGAAGATAGTAAAGTACCTAAAGGGAACACAAAATCATGGTTTATACTTTCCATATTCATCAGACATTGATATTAAGGTATACTCAGATGCAGATTGGGCAGGTTGCAAGGATGACAGGAGGAGTACATCTGGTTACATATGCTTTGCAGGTGATAAACCAATTTCTTGGTCATCCAAGAAACAACCCACAGTAGCTCTATCATCTACTGAGGCAGAATACAGAGGGCTAGCCAATGCCACTCAAGAAGCCATATGGTTAAAGCTATTATATTCAGAATTGGGCCTATACACAAGGCCACCAATCATATTTGGTGATAACACAAGTTCACTTCACCTAGCAGCTAATCCAATTTATCATGCTAGGACAAAACACATAGAGGTTCACTACCACTATGTGAGGGAGAAGTTACTTAGCAAAGAAATTCAATTATCATATGTGTCTACTAATATACAATGTGCAGATTTGCTTACTAAAGCTCTGGATGGAAGCAAGCTATGCAGGTTTAAATCCATGATTGGATTGCAGGAAATAATTGAAGACTAGAGATGAAGACTTGAGCCAAACTGTTTGGCTTGAGGGGGAGCTGTTGGTGTAAATCAAGCCTTCACACTTGGCTTTGATTTGTACCTTGAAGACTCAACATAAGGCTTGGACAATTGGAACCTTGGAAGGCTAAAGTTTGAACCCTTGAAGGATACATTTGAACCATAGAAATCAATGCTTATTGATTATTACCATTTGTCTCATGTAAAAAGTCTATATGACTTTATCAAACATGTAATCACACCTACTAGACTAGAGTCGTGGAAAAAGTAGATGAATCAGTTGAGGGAATATCTCCCTAAGTCCAGTGGAGAGAATCAAGGGAACTTTAGTTTGAATTCAAATTCAAACACTCTTCAAAACTCCTATAAAAAGACTATGTAAAAAGTCGCGGGTCAGCTTCACTCTTCCCGAGGCAATTCCAAGCAAATCATTGAGAGTGTGTGAGCTACATTATAGCATACACCTCTGAGTACCATTGAGCATCACATTACATGCCAATGGGAATGTACAATCATTAGATTTAATCAATATACATACATTCATAATCTCTCTCTTCTCTGTGTGATCATCTTCAACTCTGTCAACTTCCAAGAGGCATATCTCAAGATCTACTGAACCAAATTGAATGATTCAAAGTGCATTGGATTCAGCTCAAAGTCTACTATACACCTACAAAGTTTCAAAGCCATTGGATCTATCATCACAGAGAAATCTCAGTCGGGGTGCTCACTGGTCAGTGACTGTAAGTGTCCTAAAAAATCGGGGGTACACCTTATTTTGCTAAAGTGATTTCTCTGAGTGTGGTTTATCATTTCCTTTCATTCCACTTGCAAATGGAAGATTACTAAGCTAATAGACTACCTCTAGAAGGAATTTTGCTAATTGTAATCACACTGGTCATACTGAGCATAACACTGAGCAGGTATCAAGACTAAAATAGAAACTTTTCAAGTCTTGTGATTTGCAAAGTAGTCTGTTTTGATCAAGTCATTACTCAAACCCTTTCCAAAGTACATATAGCATATTTTGGTGACATTTGAAAGCTCAAGGAGTCTACTAAGCATATCTGAAGTCAAAGGAGGGCAGGTGTGAAGCAGGATTTGCAGCACCAGCTTGATCTTCTAAGTGTGTCCAGCCATCACATCCAACAAAGTTTGGGCAAAGAGGACACCATTTCAGATTTCTGCACGCGTAGCAAACTAGCAAAATTCAGATGACCAAAGTATGCATGCCAAAGCTTTGCATCTGACATAGCCTGAGAATCATTTACTACACATGCCAAATCATTTACAGATCTTTCATAGTCTATGAGCTTATACAGCCCACGACATAAAATGCCAGAAGCAATAATCACATCGCCATTTGATAGATCATGAACTGTACACTTGTCATCAACAAATTTCACAACCAAGCCAATCTTGGCTAGTGCAGAAACTGATAACATGTTCTTCTTGATCCCTGGCACAAATAAAGCATCTGAAAAGATGAAAGAACTACCATCAGCAGTAGTCAAAATGATATTAAATAGGATAAGAGGAGTTGTTGGCGTATGTAACAGTATTCCATGTAGGGGCAGGCTCGAGTGAAGAGAAGAAACTGGGTTGCGAGGCAATATGTTTGGTTGCCCCAGTGTCAAAATACCAAACATCTGAGTCTATTGCAGACATGCACTGATCATAAGAAGATGGGTCAAAACTACAGACAGTAGTAAATGCCCATTCTTCTTCCTGTACAAGATTTGCAGACTCTGTTTTTGGTGTAGAGGCCTCTGCAACAACCATTCCAGCCTCTTTCTTCTCTGCCTCTTTAGCAACCAGTTTTGGACAGTTCTTGATGATATGATCATTCCCTTTACAGTTCTTACAAAACAATTTTTGCTTTTCTGATTTCTTCTCATCTTTATCTTCCTTCTTCAAATATGCAGAATTAGCAGATTTCTGCTTACTACTTGAAGAGCTCCATTTTCCTTTGCCCTTCTGACTAGCTAGGAAAGCTTGATCGGCAACTCGCATAATGGACCTATTCTGCCTAGACTGATCTTCCTGCAACAGAACAGAGACTAACTCCTCAAATGATAAGGCATTCGGATTGCCTTTCATCATCAAATGAAGAGTAGAAGCAAAACTCTGATATGAATCAGGAAGACCATTCAGAACGGTATGTGTAAGTGAGCTATCTGGTATAACCTTGTCAGCAGAAATCAATTGTTCCTTCAAGTCTTTGATCTTCGTTAGGAAACTGTCCATAGAATCACCTTCATTCATGTGCTCACTCTTCAACTATTTTTGGAGGTAAGCAACACGAGCCTCATTCCTAGCTTGGTACAATGTGGTAAGGGTATCCCAAGCATCCTTAGTTGTTCTGCAAGAGCGAATATGAGGAATAATGGCACGTTTGATAGATGAAGCTAATCAATGCATGTGTCTGGGCATCTCTGCCATCCCAGCGAATCTGCTTTGCAGTGGGTGCAGCAAAAATAGCAGCACGAACAGGAATCTGCGGAATATCATCTCCGACACCATCCTCATCAGCTCCAGCACCTGTATTTGCAGTACCTGTAGTCAGAGGTGTAACAGGACGTCTTTCAATACCCTGCACAATGTTCCACAATCCTTTTGCAACCAATACATGTCGCATCATATAATCCCATAATGGGTAGTTGGTACCATCCAACTTATCCTCAACAGCCAACATACGGAATGCATCACTGCTTTCAGCCATGGCCGGTGACTAAAATACCTTGATGTAGAAAATTGACTGTATCTCAAAAAGTTGAACCGAACTGCCCAGACGAGTTCTGCTAGATCTGTAGCAGACTTGGAGACGCTCAAACTGGCGAACAGAAACTGGTATATACCTTTGGCATAAAAAGATGAAATAGCTTGCACAAGCGCTGCGATACTGCATTCGGAGGCCGAAACGAGCTCAGATCGCGATTTCGGCACCACACAGCAAAGTTGTTTTGATCTCGGAAACACACTGAGTATGCTCACCAAAATTCGTGCAATTCTGAGATTGCAAACAGAGGAGTGTCGACGGCACCCTAGATGAAGTGACAACCTGCTCTGATACCAATTGTTTAGACGTCTGCAGAAGCACGCGAACAGCACAAAGAAGAAGAAGAAGCTTGGAGCACAACACACAATACTGAATGTATTACTAGAGAATGGACAAAGATAAGTAGCCCATTAGGGCAATAGGTGTATATACAAGCGGGGGAAAAAACCTCCTAAAGAGGGAAAAAAGTGCCCCGACGGTCCTAGAGTGTTCAAACACATCACTACCTAAATATATCAACACAAATGTTCATCCATATGTGGCTGGAAATTTCCAGTAATTCTAATAATTTTTGGCTAAAAACTTTTAGCCATTTTTGGATGGAAATTCTCTACATTTTTAGCTCTATTTTGTTGGCTAGTCTACATGGCCATAGTCAAGCACACTATTCCGGAACAAAGGAAGGGGTTTATCGAACACATCTTGTGAGCTAATTGTTGGTTATTTTTTCATTCATGTAAAGGTAAATTTGAATTTTCAATAAATACCACATCTCGACTCATAATAATTGTGTTTGTCAATGGATGGTACAAATGATACCCCTTACTTTTAGCACTATAACCAACAAATGTATATTTCTTTGCCTTGTCATCTAGTTTGTGATGTTGTTGTGATGGCATAAGAGCATATGCCAAACAACCAAACACACGCATATGACTAACCATAGGCGTATGGCCATTCCAAGCCTCAGAAGGAGTGATTACTCTCAATTGTTTTTTAGGGCAATGATTGAGCACATAGTTTGCACACATGATCACTTGCATCCAAAACTTATTAGGAAGGTGCTTTCCTCTTACCATACATCGTGCCATTTCAAGGAGTGTTCTCTTTTTATGCTCAACAACACCATTTTTTCGAGGTGTATATGGCACCGAACATTGGTGTGAAATTCCTCTTTCACAAAGAAAAGCATTAGACTCATGTGACATGTATTCAAACCGCCATGTTCCGTGCATAGAGTCAAAAGCTTTTGTGAAGAAAAGTTTTCAACCATAGCTAAAAATGGTTTGAAGTAAGAAAATACCTCATTCTTTGCTTTCATAGGATACACCCATGTATGGTGAGTAGCATCATCAATGAAGGTAACAAAATATACATGCTTCCAAAAAGATGGAGTCTTGACGGGACCACATACATCATATGAACAAGCTATAATTTTCTTGTAGTGTGTGTATGAGTATCTTTTGGAAAAGAAGCACAATGCATTTTTCCAAGAATGCAACCTTCACATGCATGCTTTTCAATGGACTCAAGTGTTGGCAAACCAATAATCAAGTCTTTCTTTTGCAAGTAAAGCAAACTATTTAAGTTCAAGTGACCAAAACGAGCATGAAAAAGCTCCATTTCAGCCATGGAAGAAGTATGAGCAACTAAGGCATTCAATGCAGCCCTCTTGTATGTATCCAATAATAACCATTACATAATCACTACAAGAAATAGGGGGGCGTAGCGACGCCCCCGAATTGAAAAAAAAACAAACACCGTCGCTTATGCGACGCTAGCATCGCATAATCGACGGTGGTGTTTTCGATTTTTTTTTTCGGGCATTCATCGCATAAGTGATGCTTGCGTCGCTTATGCGACAGTAAATTAGTGCGTCGCAAATACCGTCGCTAACTAGCGATGTTGGCAAAATGGACAGTGTCGCATGTGCGATGCTCTAGAATGTAAAAAAAAAAATCGATTTCTCCTAGCACATTTGTCCCGGGATTTGGATGCAAGAGCAAGAAGAGACCGATAGAGAGAGAGAGAGTGTGAGAGAGAGAGACGCATCTCATTGAAGCAAGGTATGCGCACACACACACACACTTACACACACATACATATGCATACACACACACATAGACACACACACACATACACATAGACACACACACATACACACAAATACACACACATATACACACATACACAAATAATGTTGCATACACACATGCGCACATAATGCATACACATGCACACACATATACACATACATATACACACACATACACACATACACACACACATATACACACATACACAAACACACACATACACACACATATATGCATACACACACATATATGCATACACACACACACATAGAGAGACATGCACACACATACACATACATGCATACATAATGCATATGCATATGCATACATACATACATACTTACATGCATACACACACATATGCATACATAATGCATATGCATATGCGTACATACATACATACTTACATGCATACACACACATATGCATACATAATGCACATGCATACATACACATGCATAATGCATACACACACATATGCATACATAATGCATACACACACATATGCATACATACATGCATACACATACACACATAGAAACATATACACACATAGACACATACACACACATAAACACATACACACTCATAGACACACACACATACACATAGACGCGCACACACATACACACACATATATACACACACATAGACACATACATGCATACACACATACACACACATATACAGACACACATACACACACATATATGCATACACACACACATAGAGAGACATACACACACATACACATACATGCATACATATGCATACATAATGCATATGCATATGCATACATAATGCATATGCATATGCATACATAATGCATATGCATACATAATGCATATGCATATGCATACATACATACTTACATGCATACATACACATACATAATGCATACACACACATGCATACATAATGCATACACACACATACACACACACACCTATGCATACATACATGCATACACATACACACATAGACATATACACACACATAGACACACACACACACACACAGAAACACATACACACTCATAGATGCGTAGCAACACATACACATAGACACACACACATACACACACATATATATACACAAACACATACACACATAATGATGCATACACACACATACACATGCATACACATACATATGCATACATACATGCATACACATACACACATAGACACATACACACACATAGACACATACACACACATAAACACATACACACTCATAGATACACACACATACACATAGACACACACACATACACATAGACACACACACATACACACACATATACACACACATACACACATACACACATACACATGCATACACACACATACACATGCATACACACATACAGACACATATACACACACATACACACATACACACACATATATGCATACACACACATAGAGAAACATACACACATATACACATACATGCATACATATGCATACATAATGCATATGCATATGCATACAATGTACATACATACTTACATGCATACATAATGCACATGCATAGATACATACACACACATAGACACATACACACACATAAACACATACATACTCATAGATACACACACATACACACACACATACACACACATATACACACACATACACACATAGACACATACACACATAATGATGCATACACACACATACACATGCATACACACATACAGACACATATACACACATATACACACACATACACACACATATATGCATACACACACATACACATACATGCATACACATGCATACATAATGCATATGCATATGCATACATACATACTTACATGCATACATAATGCACATGCTTACATACACATACATAATGCATACACACACATATGCATACACACACATACACACATATGCATACATAATGCACATGCATATGCATACATACATACTTACATGCATACATAATGCACATGCTTACATACACATACATAATGCATACACACACATATGCATACATAATGCATACACACAGATACACACATATGCATACATACATGCATACACATACACACATAGACACATACACACACATAGACACATAATACACATAAACACATACACACTCATAGATGCATAGTGACACATACACATAGACACATACACATACACACACACATATACACACACACAAACATACACACATAGACACATACACACATAATGATGCATACACACACATACACATGCATACACACACATATGCATACACACATAGGCATACACATACACACATACACACACATAGATACATACATACACATAAACACATACACACTCATAGACACACACACATACACATAGACACACACACACATACACACACACATACACACATAGACACATAATGATGCATACACACACATACACATGCATACACACACATATGCATACATACATACATGCATACACATACACACATAGACACATACACACACATAGATACATACATACACATAAACACATACACACTCATAGATACACACACATACACATAGACACACACACACATATACACACACACAAACAAACATAGACACATACACACATAATGATGCATACACACACATACACATGCATACACACATACAAACACATATACATACACACATATATGCATACACACACACATAGAGAGACATACTCACACATACACATACATGCATATATATACATACATAATGCATATGCATATGCATACATACATACATACATGCATACATACACATACATAATGCATAGACACACATATGCATACATACATGCATACACATACACACATAGACACACACACACATAGACACATACACACACATAAACACATACACACTCATAGCTGCACACACATACACATAGACACACACACATACACACCCACATATACACACACACATACACACAGACACATACACACATAATGATGCATACACACACATACACATGCATACACACATACACACACATACACGCACATACATACACACACACATGCATACATACACATACTTAATGCATACACACATACTTAATATACACACATACATATGTACACGAATATATATTGACTTCTAACCATTTTGTTTTATATGTTAGGTATTATGGATCCCAGTAGAGAGAGAAAGGCGAAACTCACTCTCATAAAAAGTCTTATGAGAGCAAGAGTTCTATTTGATACTCTAGGGGCCATCATGCGTGATTACTCAGAGATGTCTGATGAGGAGCTGGACTGTACGATCAAGATGCTTACCCAGCGATCAGACGAGGGCTCTTCTGCAGCTCCACATGCACGGTATGCACTGCTTTTATGTATATATATGTGGATATGAGTATGTGTGTTTATGCATGTATGTATGTATATGAGAGAGAGAGAGAAAAGAGTGAGACTAGAGGTATAAATACACGCATACACACACATATACACATACATACACATTTATACATACACACACATACATGCACGTTTTTACACACACATACACATGCATGCAGTTACACACATATAATGAATACACATAGACACATACACATACTCACATATACGTACACATACTCACATACACGTACACATACTCACATACACATACACATGCATAATCATATGTACACACACATAGACTCATATAATCATATTTACATGCATATATACATATACACATGCATATATATACACACACAACACATGCATATGCACATATAGATACACATACATACACAACACATGCAAAAATCCTAAATTGAAAACACTAATTTTGATATTAGGGTTATAAAACCCCTAAATTAAAAACTCTAATTCAATATTTTAGCCATATGTTTGAAGTATATGTACACATTGCATCTATTCCTCTGACGTCCTACTAGAGAGATGTCTCTCCTCCCAACCTTATGCCTCTATATATAGCTACTCGAATCAACGAGGATCATAGTATATATAAAGATATATACACATCATGTAGATAGGATACATAAATATAAAATGGAGTAGATATATTATGCATCACACATACATGCCTAAATGCACACATAAATATATATATACATGCATACATATTTACATGTACACATTTACACATAGACATATATACATATATACATGTACACATCACATATACATGCCTACATGCACACATAAACATATATATACATGCATACATATTTACATGTACATATTTACACATAGACACAAATACATATATACATGTACACAATTATAAACACTTGCATATATTACATGAATACATAAATATTTTACATAAATGCATATGCATATATAAACATATGCATATTTAACACATGTATACATATATCACACACATGCAAACACATACATATACATGAAATACATATATATGCATACTAACATATGTATACATATAATACACATTAATACACACACATATTCATACATACATGATAAAAATTTGCTCCTCGAAGATAAAGCTATATATAAAATAGTTAGGCATACCCTTGAGCTTCATGTTCTAACTTAGAAGAACATGATTTCATCTCTCTAGTAGGATTCATCGTTATTCAAGTTAATAAAAAAATCTATTATCTGATATCCATTCAGAAGCTTCAAGTTATTGATCGATAACTAGAGTAGAATTTACTATCTAATATGCTCATATGTTTTCATTATTGCCATCATTTTGGTAAGACATCAATATAGTCTCATCTTCATTATCCTTATTGATTTCATTTATTTCTTCTATTGTTAAATCTATGTTCTCATGAATCACATCATCTATTGATGGATTAATATCTATTTCTGGTAATTCCTCTCCTCATCAGTAGAATCAGCATGTAGATAATTATCCTCTTCATTAAAAATATTAGTATCATTATCACGTATAATGATTCTAATTTCTATTTTAGATGTTGATGTATCAGTATCTGATGTTGAATCATCAAGAGGACTTTCTTCGATCTCTCTAACAATAAACTGTTCAAACAATGACCTGCCTCTAGGTTGCACATGAATGACTTGCCACCAAGGATGAGCATCTGGGCTTTTATAAAAAAATGCTTGTTCAATATGCCTAGAAAGAATATATGGTTCTTTAGTAGATCGCATTACCTTGGAAAAATCAATTGCCCAAAACCCAGATAATTCCTTTCTTAATGTGGAATTACTACCTTTATACTCAGCTCGAAACCAGTCAACCTTCAAAATGACCTATCAAAATATGTAACAACAAAAACCCATTATTAGGTGCTTAAAAAATAACTAACTCTATCAAAAAAATATAAACTTTTTTCTACATGTTTGAATGTACGAAATGAAATTTTGTAGTTACCAACAATAGTTCCTACGTAACCAAGTTTGCTATCTATAAGGTTCGTGTCTTTTGAGCTAGCACGTGATAGTTGCTTGAAAGAAGCAACAATACTAGAATCCTCTGTTTTATGTAAAGAATCAATGGCTTTGATTCTAATATGCTATCCAAAAGCCCACATATTAGTGAACATTCGAGCCTGCAAAATAAATTCAATTAGTAAATAGAAACTAACATACATATATGAAAAAAATAAAATATTATTTTAATAAAATTACCTTTCGTTCACAACCTATCATTAACTCTCTTTACTCATTTGAGATTTCTTCATTATTTGCGTTGGCGCATTGCAAACGACTATATAGCCAATCCATGAAAGAAGATATATCTGTAATCTCATTATTATCGAGATTACGTCTAAATCTTTTGTTTTTTTCCTTTTACTTCGGAGATTTTGAAGTTCCTCATACTCGCTAAGGAATGCTTGCATGCATTCGCTATTATATGCTACAAAAAAAGAAACATCATTTTTTTCTTGAAATGAAAATAAGAATGGAACCCCCTTACCTGATAATACCTCATCTGTTATTTTTGAAGAAGACTCGTTGGTCCATGCACGTGGAGTTTCTTCATGAACTCTTTCAAGGTACTCACTAACATAATACATGCACTCTTCAAGCATCCAACCCTTTGCCATGGATCCTTCTGGTTTCGCTCTTTGTCGCACATAACCTTTTAATATTCCCATAAATCGCTCGACCCAAAACATCCATCGAGTGTTGACAACACTTGCAATCTCTATTTCATCTACAAGATGGACTAATAAATGAACCTGAATATCAAAAAATGAAGTAGGAAGTTCTTTCTCCATCAAACATAGTAGCTCTTTGCATTCACATTTTTTTTATGGGATCGAGTTTTTGTCAATCTCTTTGGATGTAATCCACCTATACATATCATAAAAACAATTATAAAGAAGTTAATTAAAAAATAAAAGATATCCAATATTCATACATATTAAATATAAAAGTATCATAATTACCTTATAAGTGATCCAAGACGATAGATCACATCTTGTACTCCTTTCGTTGTACATCCATCGATAACCAAAGGTAAAATATGTTGCAAAAAGTTATGCAAGTCATGGGTCTTTAACCTAGATAAGCTCTTATCATCCATAGTAAACATGTTTTGAAAAGATGCTCCATATCCTATAGGAGTCTTAATCAATTGAATTCTATTGTTGATAGTCTGTATCTCTTTTGTTGTAAGTACCCAAGGAGCATGTGCATAAGTCGTTTCTTGTCGATGTCTATCAAAAACTAGCCCTAAATTTGGTTTGGATTTTTGATCTTTCAAATCATTCCTTGATGATGTTGTATCTTTTAGTCCAAGAAGATGTTGCCATAGTGAATAACCAATATTTTTGAATATATGCATAGGATCAAGAAGATGACATACTTTTAACTCTTTCCAATACTCCAAAGAATACCATATTGATATGTTCTCTACGAGTGCCAATTTTTCTTTACCTCTATTCACATACTTATTATCTGAATCATCACTGAAGATTTCTGATTCTGGAACTATCAGAGGCCCATCTGTCCATTTTTTATACCAATCCATAGGCCTCATAGGTTTTGGACATTGACCTGTTTCAAGCTTTCCATTAAAATGTATCGCTTCTCTTTTAGATCTTAATGGATGATCATCAGGCAAGAATCATCGATGTCGAAGATAAATATTTTTGTTGAGATTCTTACTATAGATTGATCTCAACCAATCACCACAATATGGACAAGCTTTATAACCCTTAGTAGATATTCCTGCATCATGGAAAATGATAAAAATATAATTAGATTAAATCATATTTATTTACATGCATATTGAATAAAAAAATTACATCAATACCTAAACAAACACCATATCCTGGAAAATCGTGAATAGTCCAAGCCACAATACCACGAATCGTAATATGTCTTTCATTGATGCTTTTTGATACATCAATGACATTAATACCTCTCCATAACTCTTGAAGATCGTCAATGAGAGGAGCAAGATATATATTCATATCTTTAACTTGTCTTTTGCCTGGGATTAAAGGTGAAAGCATTAAATGTTCTTTTTTAATGCTAAGATATGGCGGAAGATTGTAGTTTATGACTACCACTGGCCATGTTGACCATTTACTGGATTTCATGGAGAATGGATTAACCCCATCTCATGCAACTCCTAACTTTACATTTTGTGGATTTTGTGCAAATTCAGGCCATGTAGAATCAATATGCTAAAAAGCAACACTATCATGAGGAATTCTGATTATTCCATCAGTACTTTTGTGATCATGTCCCCAAGTCAAAAGCTTTGATAATTCGGGGCTTTGAAACGTATGTCTAATCCGTGGAGCCAATGGAAAATGTCTCAATACCTTTTTTGGGATTTTACCTTCTTTGCCCTTATATCGAGGAGATTGACATTTGGGACATGTCAAAGAGTCTACATATTCACCTCTATATAAAATACAATCGTTAGGACATGCATGTATACATTGATAATCTATACCAAGATTGTTGATTATCTTCTTCATTTCATCATGTGAGGTAGGAAGAATATTCTGACTTGGTAAAAACTTTTCAGATAATAACCTATAAGATTATCAAAAATATATATATTAAAAAAAGTAAATAAATAAATATACATATATATATATATATATATATATATATATATATATATATATATATATATATATATATATATATATATATATATATATATATATATATATATATGCATATAATTTTATATATATGTATGCTTATGTGCATCTTTCAAAATATTCGCGAAAAATTTGATTGTTTTGGATGGCAGGATACGATTGTTTGTTTTGGAGGATATGACGTATGTACCTTCATTGAATGATTTGTCGATTCTATCATATGTTCAGTTTGAAAGTGTGAGAAGCGGGTTTATAATTGCTATTCAAAGAATTTGGCACTGTTTATAGGCCATACGATGGTGACATGGATGAATCGCATGCACAAAGGTTACTCAAGATGGAGCAACCTGATTATAAGGGACTAGTGCCAACAGGATTCCTGGGGTATGCAGTAAACCTCTTGCATGTCAATGATGAGCATCTGAACTTTAGGATACAAAGTGGAAATCATGGTGGCTTGAGAGGATCACTTTTATACAGCTTGTTCAAAGAACTTCAGGTTTATGACACTGAAGTTTTTTGAACAAGCTGTATAAAAGTGATCCTCTCAAGCCACCATGATTTCCACTTTGTATACTAAAGTTCAGATGCTCATCATTGACATGTAAGAGGTTTACTGTATACCCTAGGAATCCTGCTGGCACTAGTCCATTATAATCAGATTGCTCTATCTTGAGTAACCTCTGTGCATGCGATTCATCCAGGTCACCATTGTATGGCCTATAAACAGTGCCAAATTCTTTGAATAGCAATTATAAATCTGCTTCTCACACTTTCAAACTACACATATGATAGAATCGACAAATCATTCAATGAAGGTACATACTTCATATCCTCCAAAACAAACAATCGTATCTTGCCATCCAAACAATCAAATTTTTTGCGAATATTTTGAAAGATGCATTAATAGTTTTAAAAGATGCACAGACAAAAAGTTTCCATTCAATTCAAGTGTTGAAACAAATACATTACTCCATCCAAAATGATTTTGAAGGTTGAGAATAAGTAAGCTCGCACTTAGTCGTGTCAAACGACTTCCTTCATATACATGCTTTAGACATTCCTCTCAAAGATATTTCTCATTTTTAGAAATATCAATGCTCTCACTATCATTTTGATACCAATCCTCAATAAAATCTGCCATGTCATCATCTTCATCATTGTCACACAAATCTTGTACTTTATCGTCTTTTGAATATCTTTCAACTTTGCATATTGCACAGGATTAGTTTTGTGTAGCCTCTTCATGGAAGCTTCTGATAAATGAGGTATTACTGGTAATTGTGAATGTTGTGGAGGAATATCATCAACATCATACGTTGGAATCTACACATATAAATAAAATTCATCAGTATTCCATAAATGAATAAAAAGTAAACTTTAATTATAAAATTAAGTATATAGCTTATTAAATATGGATAGAAAATTTTTATTCTCTCTAGCTAAAAGGTGCTCTTGGAGGTCTACTCCATCCATAATTCACTAATAGTTCATCACCGGCATGTAATGTAGTAATAGCATTCACAACTATGTATCTTGATACATCTCTACTCATGTATGGTGATTCATGACTATTTTCACGCTCCTCAAAAATGTGCAATTAGTCCTTGAACTATTATGTAACCCTCGACTACTATTCATTAAACCTGCTATATTTCCATGTGTGTAAGGTCTTCCATCAATATATAATCTTTCGTTTTCTGCATGTAAAATCCTTCTACTAGTAAGGGATGTTGCATTCAAGCATATTCCATAAGTACTCATGCTTTGAACATAATGTGAAAGTTGACGAAAATCTCCCCATCAATATATAGGACCACAAAATGACATAAGAGTGACTTCAGAGTTCAGAGGCACATACAAATCCTCTACAATAAAGAGACCACGACCAACATTAGTAATAGTGGATGGAGCAATCATATAGCGATTACCCCAAAAGTTGAAAACCTCTCCATCGAAAGGAAGTGTTCCTCTATTCCATCCTCCATATCTTCTTCTATCATATGTTTGTACTAAAGAACGATCACGAGCTGGCAATGGATAATCTCCAGCCGTTTCATTCTCTAAACTAGGAGGTAGAGGATTTCTAGAAACCTCTGCTTGTAATTGATGAATAGCAAGTCCATGACGTGTACGAGGTATATTAACATTATGAGAAAAATTATCATCATCATCATCATCGAGCAAGTGTTCATGTATATCAACAATAATTTGATTTTAGATATGGTTTTTAAATAAAATAATGACATTAATATATATAGAAAATACATACCCAAGCATTATCATGTTGACAAGGTGATGGTGCACGCTCAAAAGTACCATACTCTGCCTCATGTTCAATACATTCCAATTGTGGTCTTCGATACGTGCCATAACAACAGTTACACCAACATATAATATGCTCTTCATAGTAAAATTCATCATAAATTCCTATCGGAGGACACATGTGAAGTCGTTGCATGGGTAGGAGGTGGTGGAGTACCCTCTGATTGATCAGAATCTGTACATAATAAGAAACAAAAAAATATATAAGTTATGTATCCATATATTTAAAATTAAATGTTTGATATACTTACAGTATAATGTCGTTGCACAATGAGGAGATGGTGGTGGAGTTCCATCTGATTGATCAGAATCTACAAATAATGGTATTTGTTATTAATAATCTGATTATCTACATACACAAAAAATTCACATATACATACTTACACATACACACATATTCACATATACACACATTTACACATACACACATATTCACATATACACAACTACACATTATTGTGGGATAAATGCATGTATTTTGTATGAATGAGTGTATATGCATGCATGTGTGTGTACGTATATATGTGGATATGTATATGTGTGTTTATGTTATATGTATGTATATGTGTATATGTGTATATGTGTATATGTGTATATGTATACATATATGTATGCGTATATGTTTGCATGTATATGTGTATGTGGGTATGTGTATGTGTATGTGTGTGTATATATGTGTATGTATTCTGATTTTTTTTTCTATTTGAGATTAAAGTAACAGGAGATATTGTATGGTGGA
Source organism: Ceratopteris richardii (assembly GCA_020310875.1). Classification (NCBI taxonomy): domain Eukaryota; kingdom Viridiplantae; phylum Streptophyta; class Polypodiopsida; order Polypodiales; family Pteridaceae; genus Ceratopteris; species Ceratopteris richardii. Next base: position 167,211,787 of record CM035407.1, read on the forward strand.
AAAAAATAAGAGGCGAGCTAACATAACACTTGAGACGTGGCAGTTTTTTCGCAGACAACTACGTCTTCAAGAGTCATTTCCTCAGCAGAAGGTACACAAATTAATAGTTTATATTTATAATTTTTATATATTTTAGTAATTTTTTACATTTAATTTATGTATTTTTTTCCTTGAATAAACAGGCTGCTGCAAAGAAGAGAGTGGAGTTGGGCCACACATCGCACCTAGGCCAAATGGGCCATAATGGTTTTGTAGCTAAATTTGTAAGTATATGTGTTATAGTGATTATATTTTTTATTTTAGTTAAAATGCAAGCAACTAATCTTTTTTATTTGTTTCAATGCAGCGGAAGGATTATGGCCGATATCCTACGAAACATGAGATCGAGTATGCTACACATTTTGGATATCGGCGTTTGAGCCAGTATATGCAAGATCATCCTGATGCCTTTGTGAGTATTTTTAAATTTTATATAATTATTTTATTTTTATGAATGGTTGAATTGTTTTATTTATTTATGTTTTTTATATGTAATACAGGAGTATTATGGAGAGACAAATATGGATGAGGTGGAGAGACAGACACAGGAGGGACGATCTCGATCATCACGGGTGATCATGACGATGAGGATGAGGAAGATCATGATATTTCTGCTGATGATGATGATCATGATGATGATGATTAGGATTTTAGTTGATTATGGCATTGGATTATATGTATTTACATTGATATATATATATATATATATATATATATATATATATATATATATATATATATATATATATATATATATATATATATATATATATATATATATATATATATATATATATATTATCTATATATTTTTCATTTCAGTTATGTTTTGAATTGTGTGTATGGTATTAAGTAATGAAGAGTTTTGTTCTATTGATTGTTATTATTGTTTATATTAAGCATGTGTTTTAATACCTTAATTATATAATTCATTCATAAGTGTGTACCTAAGTGTATATGTATGTGTGTGTGTATATTATGTACGTGCATGTGTATGTGTGTGTATATGTATGTATGTGCATGTGCATGTGTAAGTGTATATGTGTGTATGAGTATGTGCATGTGCATGTGTATGTGTGTGTATATGTGTGTGCATGTATATGTGTAACTCTATGTGTATATGTGTGTATGTGCATGTATATGTGTATATGTAGGTATGTGCATGTGTGTGTGCATGTGTGTGTGCATGTGTATATGTGTTTTAAGACTTTAATTATATAATTCATTCATATGTGTGTACCTAAGTGTATATGTATGTGTGTGTATATGTATGTATATGCATGTGTATGTGTGTGTATATGTATGTATGTGCATGTGCATGTATAAGTGTATATGTGTGTATGAGTATGTGTATGTGCATGTGTATGTGTGTGTATATGTATGTGCATGTATATGTATAACTCTATGTGTATATGTGTGTATGTGCATGTATATGTGTATATGTAGGTATGTGCATGTGTGTGTGCATGTGTATATGGGTTTTAATACTTTAATTATATAATTCATTCATATGTGTGTACCTAAGTGTATATGTATGTGTGTGTATATGTATGTATGTATGTGCATGTGTATGTGTGTGTATATGTATGTATGTGCATGTGCATGTGTAAGTGTATATGTGTGTATGAGTATGTGCATGTACATGTGTAAGTGTATATGTGTGTATGAGTATGTGCATGTGCATGTGTATATGTGTGTATATTTATGTGCATGTATATGTGTAACTCTATGTGTATATGTGTGTATGTGCATGTATATGTGTATATGTAGGTATGTGCATGTGTGTGTGCATGTGTATATGTGTGTGTACGTATGTGCATATATATGTGTATATATGTGTATAATGTATGTATATGCATGTGTATATGTATTCCACATGCATGTGTATGTGGATGCATTTCATTTGCATCCATGTGCATGCATGTGAATGTGCATGCATGTGGATGTGCATATACATGTATTTGCATATATGTTAATGTGTGTATGTGTGTGTGTGTGTGTATATATATATATATATATATATATATATATATATATATATATATATATATATATATATATATATATATATATATATATATATATATATATGCAATAATGCATGCATGTAAGTCTTTTTATGTGGCTGTAGAAATGTTTGTGCATATGCATGTGTATATGTGTGTATGTCTAAGTGTATGTGCACATGTATCTGTGTGTATATATGTGTGTGTATGTGCATGTATATATGTGTATATGTGTGAAAGTGCATCTTCATCATGTATAAGTGTATAAGTTCATATCAATAAGTGTGAGTATGCTATCTAATGAAAATAACACAATTCAAATGATATACAAAGAATAGAAATTGTACTTACAATAGTTAGCCATACTTTTTGCTTGGTTAGCTTCTTGAATAACCTGCAATAAAGAGAGAAAGAAGAGAGAGAGAGAGAGAGAGAGAGAATTCAAAGAGAGAAAGATGTAGAAAGAGAGAAATAGAGACAGAGGGAGACAATAAGAGAGAGCTTAGGCAAAACAACAATTCTGCATATACTTGCTTCAGCTCTTAAGCGCAGCGCAATTGCGAATGTTGGAGAGCTCTTCAATCAGATGCGTGAAAATGCCGATCAAAGAGCCTCCAATGTTTTCATTTTGTTCCGTCAATAGACCGTCGTGTAAGCGATGCTACGCGTCATCTCATAAGCGACATTTTTTGGTGTCTCTTATGCGACGCCAAAAAACGTCACCTATGCGATGTAACAGAGCGTCACTTATGTGACACTATTTAAAACCGTCATGTTAGCGACGTTGTATGGGAGCGTCCTAGCCCCATCGCGCCACAAGTCGCAAAAAATGTCGTTTGCATCGTCGTTTAATCGACGGTCCACATGCAACACTAATTATGACACATGTTGCAATTTTATAGTGACAAAATTCTATCGCCTTAACCGTCGCTATATGCCCGTATTCCTTGTAGTGAATGTATTGAACATCACTATAATATCACCATTGCTGAAATCATGAACCATACACTTATCATCAACAAAGTGTACATGATGCCTAGTTTTGGCAATCAACAGAACTAAAATTAAGTTCTTCTTGATACCAAGTACATACAATGCCATTTCAAGAGAATCACACCTCCATTTGCAGCCATAACCTCAATTTCTCCTATTCCAATGATAGGATAAGAGGCATTTTTTGCATACACCACATGTCCTCCTTTGGGTGCATCTTTCAAAGAAGCAAAAAACCTTTTGCATGAAGTTATGTGCTTTGAAGCACCACTACCAAAGAACCCATCCGAATCAGCCTCACTCACAACCATACATTCATAATGCAAAGATGCATCTTAATGACATGTAACAACACATGCCCTTGATCCATGTTAGCTTCATCATTCTTTGCATTTGCTGAATTTTCAGCAATAGACATGTCAGATTCCTTCTTCTTTTCATTGTTCAAGCTTTCTACACTCATCAATAGTATTGCGCTTACTAAGCTTTCAACAATATTTTCATCTCTTCTTCTTTTGCAAATCAACATCATTAGAGGAATGAGTGGAAGATCAATCTTGAGGCTTAGGTTTTGATGAACCCAAAGCTGAACCATACTTGCTTTTCGCCTTTTGTGAGATAGCATGTGCTTGTGTTCCCTCAATCAAACCACTCCTATTCACTCTAGATTGCTCTTCTTGCAAAATAAGAGGCACAACCGCATCAAATGCATACATTTTGGGATTCCCTTTTGCAACCAAACAGAGTGTAGTAGCAAAGGTTTGAAAAGATTCTGGCAATCCTTTCAATAATGTAGAGATGAGTGATGCATCTGGAATAATCTCATCTATGTTTGCCAATCGCTCTTTCAAATCTTTGATGTGTGTCAATTACACATTCACAGACTCATTTTCTACCATACATACATCCTCACGTTGCTTCCTCAAGTATGCAACATGTGCTTCATTATGCACGACATACAAAGAAGCAAGAGTGTCCCATGCATGTATTGATGTAGAACATGATCGAATGTGTGGAACTATATGATGCTTCATAGAAAGCGCAATCAATGCATGAACTTGAGCATCTTTTCCATCCCATCTAAGTTTCTCCTATGTATGTGGAGAAGCAGTAACCGTTGTACTTGAAGAAGAAGCTCCATCTGTGATAGTAGACTGTGAAGTAGAAGAACCTGTGGGTCTTCAATCTACATCTTCCACTATGTTCAAAGTTGATTTGTAACAAGAACATGCTTCATCATGTAAGACCACATTGGATAGTTGGTCCCATCAAGCTTATCTTCAGCTTGAAGCATGCCAAACAAGAATGTGACAAAATCTTTACTTTGATGAAAGCTAAAATGAATGTTGAAATTTCATCTCACTTAAATTGTCACTCTAATGGTGATTCTAACTACGTGAATGGCTTGGAAATGGAGGTAAAAACCCCAATGCAAGTGTTAGAAATGTTTCTTGGCTGTTGAAATTCATTGTTCTATGCTCTAAAGTCAATTTGCACTATTAAAAGTGCACATGCACCATGACACAAAAAACCAAAACTTGAGAAGGAGTTGAACCTGTTGTGATACCACTATTGGGTGTGTGTAGAAGTGCAAGAAACACAAGAGAAGCACACACAAGGAGCACAAATGCATCAAGACACACCAAGAAGACGGATGGCTGGAATAGCTCACTCTATTGACGATGAACTAAATTGAAGTAAGAGCTAAATAATATCCCTAAGTACAAAGTACTACCACATATGAGTGAATCATGTATGTGATAATATGGGGAGAAAACCTCTAGCCAGCACTAGAGTAAAAAGTGCCCATGTATAGGGAAAAGGTTCACATCAAAGCTACTCGATGAACACATAAGTGTAACAATTTTTGTGGAGGATGCATTAGAACATATACTTTCATGTAATAAGGAGACATTAATTAGCCATCTCAAGTGTAGCTTGTGGAGAAATTTAAACCGATATGCATAGTGGAAGTTAGAGAACCTCTTCTAGAAATTATCTTGTTATACACCTATGTGCCTTGTAACATACTATTTGGGGCCCTCTAGATATCCATTGGTGAGAGAATGGTTAGCATATGGTTAAACACCATCTCATCTTCAAAAATTTTCACGTCCAAAACCATTCTATATATAGAGATATGTGCATGGGAGTTTGTGTCTCTTCACCTACCCTTGCATCTTCTCTAATTTCTTGAACTTTCACTTCATGTCCTTTGTCCTTCCATTTACTTGGGTGAATTTTGGTGCTCCAAATCACTCCATATGGATAAGGTTTCACCTTTTTGAGTATTTCATCCCTTCAATTATATTTTTACTTTTATCCAAGCCATGAATAAATTTTCACCTTTGCTATAACACTCTCCTTTAAGGTTATTAGTGCAAACTTTATATTTTCAAGGCCTAGCTTCCTTTTGAGATTACAAGAAATACATAAATGATGAAGAGGTAAATAATGAGAGGTGATTATGTTTCAAGCCTCACAATTGAAGCTTGCACAAGGTCCATAACTTTCAACACTCCCCCTCAAGCTAGAATTGGGAGTTCATACTACTCTCCAAATCTTGTCCTCTTCACCTTTTGCCTCCATTGCCCTTTTCTTGATAGGTTGGTGCACTCATATCTTTGCTTCCAAGCTTCTTTGGCTTCTTTCTAGCTTCATCTTTGATTCTCTCGCCCTTAACAAGAGCCCTTCTTGGATAATGTCATAAACCATGCTTCATACAAACTTATACAATGAGATGAGATTACCTTGGTTGCGTACACTTTTGTTGCTTCACTCTGTTCTTTTTTGTCCTTTATTTGCAAATATATCTTCTTCATACCTTCATGGATTCATGTCTTCTACGCTTGCATGCTTTGCTTTGGTCTTCCTTTGTCTTTGGATCATCTCCAACTTTTTCTATGGCTACAAGTTTGCTCTCCTTTTGATGTTGTGATGGTTCTCATGCTTTCTTCCAACTCTTCTTCATGACTTCTTTTATGTATTTTGCATGGTCCTTGCCTTATAAGCACTCCTTCCATAGTTGTGGCTACTCTTAGTCCTTTGAAACTACCTTTTATGGCTTCTCTTACTCTTTCTTTGAGCGTACCTACTCTTCCAAATCTGATGGCTCCATTTTCTCTTCTTTGAACTCATCTTGGATCTTTCAATCCTTGCACACTAACTCCCCTTTGCTTCATAATCTTCGTGATTCTTCACAGATGAATGTATACCTGCAAAATCAACAATGGGCTGATCTTACATGAGCTTTTGCATGAGTTCCTCTTCATGTGCATTTGTAGCTTCCACACCTTCCAAGCTTTCTTCATCACCTACAAAACAACACAAGAAATTCTCAATGTTTGCGACCTCATCCACATGCTCATGTTTCCTTGAGGTTCACAATGGGAGACTTCTTAGTTGAGCTCCTCATTTCCTCTTTTGCTTTTTGGTCTTTTGTTTTTCTTACATGAATTAAATATCAATGGCGCGAATGAACCCCATAGCTTAGCACATTAACATTGTCTTCACACCACCCTCATCATTAGCAATGGTGCTTCTTGCACCTAACAAGGCTTGCCATTCCTCTTGGGATGGTCTTACTTGCCTTTACATAGGCATGCCACTCTCTTTGGTGGTCCTACTAGCCTCAAACTTTCATTGGATCATCACTTGGTCTTTGGTGCTTCTTGCACCTAACGAGGCTTGTCATTCCTCTTGGGATGGTCTTACTGGCCTTTACATAGGCTTGCCACTCTTTTTGGTGGTCTTATTAGCCTCAAGCTTTGACTAGACCTTCACTTGATCTTTTCCTGGAACTTACCACCACACACAATGTGGTTTTCTCTCAACGTTTTACTTCATCCCTTAGTTTTGCAAATGGACTTCTTTACCTTCTTCAACTTTAGCCATTTTGTCACACTTCTCTTGAGTGAATCTTCCTTCTAGCTTGTTGCTTGCTTGTTTCTCCTTGCAACCTTGGGGAATGTCTTCAAGTCCTTGTTGAGTCTTCAACACTTTATGGAAACCCTTCTTTGGAGTCCTCTACTCCTCCTGTGTTGGGAAGTACAACCCTAGTCTTCAAGCTTCTTTGATGTCTTTGTCAGATGAGGTATACATGGAACAACCTCAAGGGTTTATAGATTCCAGGTATCCAAATTTTGTTTGCAGGTTGAGAAGAGCATTGTATGGATTGAAGCAAGCTCCAAGAGCTTGGAACTATAGACTCGTGAAGTATCTAAATGATCTTGGATATCAAAGTTCAAAAGCTGACCCAAGTCTACTTATCAGAAGAACAGAGGAAGGTACAATCTACATTTGTATTTATGTAGATGACATTATAATCACAGGTACTTCAGATGAAGGAATCAAGGAGGTAAAGAGATTACTTGAGAAAGAATTCAAGATCAGTGATCTAGGAAAGTTGTCATACTTTCTTGGAATGGAAGTCACTTATACAGATCATGGCATATATGTGTCACAAGAAAGGTATCTTCTGAACTTGTTGAAGAAGTTTGATATGGAAAATTGCAAAGAAGCTTCAACTCCACTTGAAGTTAATCACAAGCTCAGTAAATATGATGGTGCAGAATACAAAGATATGAGGAAGTATCAATCTCTTGTGGGTAGTTTGATTTATGCTACACTAACAAGACCTGATCTTAGTTATGCAGTGGGAGTCTTGTCACAATTCATGCATTGTCCAAAGGACCCACATTGGATTGCAGGTCAAAGAGTTCTCAGATATATCAAAGGAACTATAAAGGAAGGATTATATTATCCTTTTACATCAGATTTGAAGTTGAGAGCCTATAGTGATTCAGATTGGGCAGGTAATCAAGATGACAGAAGATCAACTCATGGTTACATGATATATATTGGTGATAAGCTTGTAAGTTGGTGTTCAAAGAAACAACATACAGTAGCATTATCATCAACTGAAGCAGAGTACAAAGGACTTGTGGAAGCAGCTAAGGAAGTCATATGGATGCAGACATTGTTCAAGAGCTTAGGCATTGATCAAGGTACACCTACAATACATGGAGATAATATGAGTTCACTTTATCTTGCAGCAAATCCAGTATTTCATGCAAGGACAAAGCACATAGAGATACAGTATCATTTTCTCAGAGAAAAGGTAATGGAGAAGGAGATTGAAGTGGAGTACATTTCTACTAAAGATCAATTAGCAGACATAATGACAAAGAGCTTGGATGGTGTGAAGACCAGCAGATTCAAAAGCATGGCAGGAGTAAAAGAAAGAAGATGATATGAAGAAACAGGGAATGTCAATTAGTGATTGAGGGGGAGCTGTTGGAGAAACACTCACTAATTGGACATATATTTGAAGGTCAAATCTTAGGAAGAAAACCCCATGCCTATATGAAGGGACAAATTCACAAGTGTATCATATTTGTAAAGTTAGTTCACTTTAGTTCTAGAAGTTTTTTAAAATCACGAGAATACAAAAATCTATATAAGTTAGTTTGTATCAACTGACGCGGTGAGAGAGAGTGAGAGAGAAGAAGTAGAAGAAGGAGTTCATTGTATGCGACTGAGTATAGTCGGGCTTCTCTGAGTGAGAAAGCATCTGTAAAAATTTTGAGTTTTTTATAGTTATGAAAAGAACTGAGTAAAGTTCTGTGTATGAGCCTCTCTCCATCATCTCCATGATTACCTACTGTGTGATGAATTCAAAAGTTCAAGTTTTCTGAGCAATTCGATGCCTGGCATCGAATCTTGGCTGATAAGTCATTTTTTCATTCTCTGTGTGTTAACTGTTGTTGAATCTTTTAAAAATATGAAGTTTGTGGAGCAACTCGATGCCTGGCATCGAGTTCCAGCATAAAATGGATGCCCCGCATCGACTTCTAGCATATAAGTCATCTTCTTCATGTGTGTGTAAAATAGAGTGTTTTTGGTGCAGAAAAATAGCCAAAAAAAGCCCAAAGTCAATGCCCGGCATCGACTTGGACTAAAATTCGATGCCAGGCATTGAATTTTTTATTTTTGGACACCAGGAATACTAAAACAGGCAAAGTTTCCAGTTTTGGAAGCTCATACAAGGTCATCTTGTGAGAGCCATAACTTGAGTTCTAGAGATCCGTTTGATGCATATGATAGCTTGTTGGAAAGCTCTACTCTTCTAGTTTCAGCCTATAAAGTTTCATGGATAAATAATACTTGAGCTAGGAGAAATTAGCAAAATACTGAAGGTATGTCATTTCGGTGACTAGGAATTTCTGTAGAAGCAAAGTTCTCACTTTAGGCTATCATTTCTCAAAGTTTGGAGTGGCAATGAGTTAATGGTGACCATAGAGGTGTTCTAGTGTCACATTAATTCATTTCTTGTGGTGTTTCATACATCAACATAATCCACATACCATGGAATACATTGGTATTCGAAGGTGTGAATACCAAATGTTGGAAGCGGGAGTGGGCCACAATAATAATAAGTCACATGTTTACAGGATCTTCCAATAGATGAACCTTAACATACACACCTTAATACTAAAAAAGAAGATGAGTGAGAGATAGAGAGAGAATAGACAAGATTTCAAGTGTAACGGTAAGCTATGAGGCTCGCCTACACTCACTTATATATGAATATCAAATTCTTATATGTATATGATACAAACTGAGAATATCTGTATCTAGGCAAAAATAGGAACTAGATACAAGAGATTGTGTGCCTAAGAGGTATGAAGAGTGTGTGTGTGTGTGTGAATATGGAGAATATGAACAATTTAGAACTATTTTACAGCAAACCCAATTTTTGATCAACCTAAATTAGAAACGAGTGACCTAGCAAGTAAGAACAAAAATAGAATTGCTAATCACAGTAAATCAACAATGGATGTTGATGGTAAATTGGAAAAATCTCCTCTAGATATCTCCCAAAGTAGGCCACAACTCCTCCAAGAGTGTGAGCACTCCTCCTCTAAGATGGCCTCCAAAATCTCCTCCTAGATTGAAAAGATTGATCACCTCCTCCAAGCTCTTCTTTAAGAGCTTGAGCTTGTTGAGTGATGACGATCAATGAGAGTGCTCCTTATTATATAGTTGTAAGCCTTCATGAAAATCTCTTTGAAAAGCATGCAAAAATCTATAAATGCATGAACACCACATCAAACTCAAAAACAATGATCACGATCATCGTTGAATAAAAACCATCATTTTTACAAACTTCTAGTTTTTTTATTTGATTTCCAAAAATGTTCCTTTGCACTCCGCCAATCAGGGATTGAACCCAGATCGTGTGTATGAGAGTGTTCTAGGCTAGCCACGCAGCCACATCACTTTGTTGTAGAGGGTTCTTAGATGAACCTATTATATGCTAGGATTTGAACATTGATTCTCAATAGTCCCACCTTCAATGTCACGATGGTACAAGATTCAATAACTTGCAAAACTTTTGATGTTTGCAGATATTTCTTAACTGAATTCCAATGAATTTTTAGTGGACTGTGTATGAACCTTAATACTTGAGAAACCGCAAATTGAATGTCCAGATGTGTATTACATGGATATATCAAGCAATAAACTACTTGACTATATAATGAATCATCAAATGGTTTTGAATCTGCTACCAACTATAATAACACATTGACATCCATCGGTGTCTACATAGGCTTGGAATATGCATCATAATGACATGTCACAACACATGCTTAAAAATCTTGAGCCATGTTGGCTTCATCATTCTTTGAATTTGCTGAATTTTCAACAATAGACACACCACATTCCTTCTTCTTTTCATTGCACTTAACAAGCTTTCTACACTCATCAATAGTGTGACCAGCCTTTTGGAAATATTTGTATCTCTTCTTCTTTTGCAAATCAGCATCATTAGAGGAATGCATGGAAGAGGAAAGTTAAGGCTTTGGTTTTAATGAACCCAAAGTTGAACCATACTTTCTTTTTGCCTTTTGTGAGATAGCAAGTGGTTGCATTCCCTCAATCAAACCACTCTTGTTCACTCTAGATTGCTCTTCTTGCAAAAGAAGAGACACAACCTCATCAAATGCATACATATTGGGATTCCCTTTATGCAAACAAATGGGGTGTAGTGGAAAAGCTTTGAAAAGATTAGGGTAATCCTTTCAACAATGTCGAAATGATTGATGCATCTCGAATAATCTCATCTATGTTTGCCAATTGCTCTTTCAGGTCCTTGATGTGTGTCACATACACATCCACAGACTCATTTTCATCCATACATACATCCTCAAGTTGCTTGTATGCAACATGCCTCATTATGCACAACATACAAAGAAGCAAGAGTGTCCCATGCTTATCTTGATGTAGAACATGACCGAGTGTGTGGAACTACATGAAGATTCATAGAAAGTGCAATCAATGAATGAGCTTGAGCATCATTTCCATCCCATCTAATTTGGTAGATGGAGAAGGAGTAACCATTGTACTTGAAAAAGAAGCCCTATTTGTGACAATAGACTATGAATTAGAAGAACATGTGGATCTGCCATTGTGTTCCAAAGTTGTTTTGCAACAAGAACATGCTTCATAATGTAAGACCACATTGGATAGTTGGTCCTATCAAGCTTATCTTTGGCTTGAAGCATGCCAAACAAGTTATTGTTGCCTTCCATTTCATTAAAGAACATGAATGTGATGGAATCTTTACTTCAATGAAAGTTGAAATGAATGCTAAACTTTTAGCTCACAATATTCACTCGAATGGAAATTTTGACTACATGAATGGCTTCGAAATGGGGGTGCGACCCCAGTGCCAGTGTCGTAGGTGGAAATGTTTCTTTACTGATTAAATTTCATTATTCTATGCTCTAAAGTTGATTTGCACTATTAAAAGTGTGTGCACGCCACATTGCAAAAAATAAAAACTTGAGAAGGAGTTAAACTTGTTCTGATACCACTATTGGGCATGTGTAGAAGTGCGAGAGACACATGAGAAGCACACACAAGGAGCACAAATGCAGCAAGACACATAAAGAAGATGGATGGTTGGAATAGCTCTCTCTATTGAAAAAATTTCAGAACTAAAGTAAGATCTAAATGATATCCCTAAGTATAAAGTACCACCACATATGAGTGCATCAAGTATGTGGTAACATGTGGAAAAAAATGCTAGCCAGCACTTGGTAAAAAGTGTTGTTAAACGTGAAACTAACCGTCAGAGACGCGTTTAAACAATTAGTGGGTTCTTGGGAGTGGAAGGGGTCTGTTAAACAGAGGCCCTATGCGAAACTAACCGTCAGAGACACGTTTAAACAATTAGTGGGTTCTTGGGAGTGGAAGGGGTCTGTTAAACAGAGGCCCTATGCTTGGTTTCCCAAACTAACCACTTCACACACAGCGATATACTAATGCTCAAGACTCTATCAAGAATCTGTTACACTTACAGTCTTACAGTACGCAATCAAACTCTTCCAAAGTTTGCCGAACACACACTAGCTAATGCTCTCTTCAACGTACAGCGCAAGAACTAGTCAGTACTGTAATGCAGAATTACTTGCTTAACTCAAGAACTGTCCCGAACACAAACTACTGTAACAATAGAGACAATAACAGTGACTTAATCTTTACCGAACAAGTACAGATAATCAAGTAGGACAACAGACGCAGAACGATTCAGGATTCTCAAACACGCAGTACTGAAACTGTCATTACTAGAGTGTAGACTTCATCAAACAACTTACAGAACATCACAAGACAGAGAGATACCAAAGTATGCGTAATTAGCAGAACAATCACAACAGAAACTTTGCAGAACGACTTGTCCAAACAAACAGTCTGGCGATCTTCTAGACGTCGATGTAAATCACAAACCGAACGGTATCGATAAACAAAACAAGACAGAGACGACACAGAATACTCAGAGTAACCAACGCACACCACAGTAACATCATATCAATCACCCAGACAGACAGTCTGGTGATCCCAACTGATCGTCACCGAGCGTCTCTTTTTCATTCATTTATATAAAGATACAAACATCTTTGTAACAACCTTTCGTACGTGCGGACTAGAAAAAGATTCAGTTTTTACAATCGCCAATCCGGCGGCCGACTAACACTCGCACGCACGGTGGACTGGAACCCGCAGGTTTACAAAAATTATGGTTCATCTACAATGCCTTCTAAATACATCGATCGGGCTAATCTAAAAGTTCGGGTGATTTTCTTCTTTAAGGATTCTAACATCTGTTTCAAAATATCTGGTTCTACTAATTGGGCATCTGTTCGTACATAACTTAAAGAAATGACTTTGGTCATCAAAACTTCTGCTTGCGTCTGCAGAAAAGCTTCCTGTAGATAAAAATCGTTTGATAAGGCCGCATCACGAGTTACCTTCATATCTGCAATTTGCTTATTTATTTGAGCTAATCTTTCTTTCTGTACATCCAGCTGATACTCCCTTCTTTCTATCTCCTGATTCTGAAACTCGATTGTTTTGTAATAAGCGTCGCGCTCTCGGTGGGCACTTGCGATGTCTTTTTGTAATTGTGCTTCCCCGATCAATTTTCGTTTAAGAATATTATTGACGTCGGATAGATCAATCTTGGCTCTCTAGAGTTCGTAATCATTCTTCTTAAGAAAATCTGCCATCTCTTGTCCTTGCTGTATTGCTTCATGTAGCTGTTGTCTGGTTTCTTCCAACAGATTCCCTAAAGCTACTCGTGCATCTTCTTTATCCTGGACTGACTGCTTCAACTTGACTAATTCCGCATCTGCAACACTTAGTAATTCATCTTTCTCTTGGACTGCTGTCAAGGCTGCATCTCTTTGATTAATAATTATTTCATGTTCTACAAGTCTGGCCTGCAACTCCTGAATTTGTCCGTTTAACGCATGATTTTCTGCCTTGACTGCCTGTAATTCTTCTTGGAGAGGAGTGATGTCTGCCTCCAGCACATCAACTTTGTGTTGAAATTCATCTCGAATATTATCTGTTACTTGCTTCATTTGTTCAGGTAGTTGTTGTGATAGCTGGATCAGCATGTAACCCATGGATGCTAACTCAGAAAACAAGGGAATTGAAGGAATTCGAGGATGAGAACGGGGTTGAGATGAAGAAGCAGTGAGGAGCTGCTGGGAATTTGGTGGAGAGTAATTCGGCGATGAGGATGAAGAAGCAGTGGGTTCGTCGGGGACAATGGGTGGAATAGGAATAATGGGTTTAGTTGGGGGTTCGGGTGGATGAGTAGGGAGAATAGTAGTTGTGTTGATTACCTTTTCTGTGGTTGGTTGTGTAGTGTCATCAAGGCCGGTAGCTGTAGATTCCACTGCTTTAAGCAATTCTTCGAAAACCTCTTTAATGATAGGTTCTCCATCCTCTTGCTTTTCCTGCTCAGATTGCTGTTGAGATGCTTCTTTCGATGAGCTTGTTTCAGATGCGGTGGTAGCATCCTGTTCTTGTTGCCTTTCGGAAGAAGACTGTGCTGATGATTCATGATGCATTGATGTTGCGGTGTCATGGAAGGTTTCTTTGTCCTGTCCTTCTTCTTCTTTGTCATCTGCATGATCATTGGCGGTAGAGCCTTGTACCTGACTATCTGATGAACTAACTCTGATTCTTTTTCGGCGGAGAAGGTGGAAAATCTCTTCGTCCTCTTCTTCATCATCGTCCAAGATTTGTGCAGACTCTTCATGGTGCAGAACGGGTCCTCGGGGTGGTGGTTGTGCTGCTTGGAGTACCGGAAACAGGAAACTGAGAATGTGCGGTAACCTCGATCATGGCATATCTCCCTTGTTGGCATGTTTGATGATTGAAATGCATTCCTTGTGAATGTGGCAGAAAAAGTATGAGGCAAAATTTATAGGTTCTCTGGCAGCTAGATCGATGGCGGAGTAAAAGGGGCGAGATATTCCATATGTGCGCTTTTGCAGGTTTAAGATGGCAACTAAAAATTTAAGTGCTGATCTCTCAGGCTCGGGGCGATAGAGGATTGCATATTCGTTGGACGAGTGTCTAGGGAATAATTTGTTCATTGTGGCAATCGGCAGATTAGGGCCATTTTCCCTACCTTGCAAAGAGAGCCGGAATGCATTAGAGAAGGTCTGGAGAGTGATTACGGTACGGGATGGCAGGGAAGTGATAGGCCAACTCTGCTATGTAGCAGGTGTGGCAGCGATGGCGGCGATGATTTGTGCGTAGAAAGGGTGGCAATCCATTGAATGCCAAGGCAATTCAGCGAAATTGGCCAACCCGCGGACACGCAGGAACTCACCTACATCAGCAGGGAGTCCATCACGGAAGGCGGCGAAGTTTGCGAGAGCTTCCATGGCGCACAGACAATAGCAAGCATGGTAACACAAGCGCAGGGTAGACAGAGAGCACAAATACACAAATCACACAGACACAATAGCGATTAATAGCGAAACGAAAAAGGTTAAGTAGATGCTTGGCAACGGGAAGCCATTGAAATTACTAATCATCACACAACGTTGAGATGATAACCTCATAACTTCGGTGTGCATGCATGAACAGAACGATAATGCCGGGTGGCTGTTGACATAATTAGGTATTAAAACGAGGATATTGACAGACTTATTTTATTAAGCTCGTAAAAAACAAAAAGAAAAGAAAGGAAAAAGAGAAAACAAAAAATATGCGGTCAACCGCGAAACGTTTTAGTGCGGATCAGATGCTTGCTGATACGGTCGCAACTTTGAACCATTTATCACCTTCAAAAGAGGAATGCCAGTCAAAGTAGCCAACCAAAAAGTGGTTGGGCCCACCTGTTCAAAAATCTGGTATGGACCAAACCATCGTAACTTGAATTTTCCAATAGAGCGATTCGATTTTGCATTGTAAAAGAGTACAAGTTGCCCCACCGTAAAAACTGGAGTTTTTAGATATCAATCATGTGTTCGAGCTTGTCTTAACTGTACTTCCTGAATAGTCAGAAAACTGTCCCACCGATGCTCGTCTAATTCTCTGAGTGTATCCAACCGAAATGACAGAGATTCTTTAGGTAACAGTTTTTGAGTGAGAACTACACGTAAACTTGGCACAACAATCTCCATTGGTGCTATGGCTTCCAGTCCATAAGCCAGTTTGAAAGGTGTTAGTCCTGTTGCTACCTTGTAGGTAGTCCGGTATGCCCATAATACTGCAGGTAACAGTTGATCCCACCTTTCCGATGATTCTAGGATCAGTTTTCGAAGCATATTCAACAAGGTTTTGTTTGTACTTTCAACCAAACCATTGGCACGAGGATAATAAGGAAAACTGAATTTATGCATTATCTAAAAAGAATTGGTGAGTACTTTCATTAAGTTGTTAGCAAAATGTGTGCCTTGATCTGTAACAAGATCCAGAGGTAAGCCAAAACGTGGGAAAACATCTTTCATTAGACACTTTGCCACCGAAATAGTTGTGGCGGATCTTAAAGCCCATGCTTCTGCCCATCTGGTAGCAAAATTTGTACATGTTAGAATATAACGATTATTACTGAGTATGGCTGGAGGTGTAATAGGTCCAATAAAATCTAGGCCCCACTTCTGAAAAGGCTCCAACGGCAAGACGAAAAAATGGCGTTGTAGAGGCTGTCCAGACCTCTGACAAGTATCACATTGTTTGACAAACTGAGATACATCCCTGTACATAGTAGGCCACCAAAGTCCACTTTGCAGAATTTTCCGGTGCGTTAAATCTGTTGCAAAGTGTCCACCGGGAGGAATTGAGTGAGCCAGAGTAATGACTGAGTTAACTTCATGCGGAGGAATACAATGAAGTAAAATTCCAGTGTGATCCATATAGTATAATTCTCCAGCAATCAACCAGAATCTGCGACTGTACGCTGCAATCTTTCTACGCATTGCAGGAGAGGTCTGAGCAGGAATACATCCATCAGTAAGAAAAGTTAAGATCTGATCATAATATGTAGATGGCATAGGTGGTTTTGCATATTCATCAATAGTTGGTTCAGTAACATAAATCGCTGGTGTGGTGTCATCTACACCGACCGGAGCTTCACCAGAATCTAAGCGAGAAAGGAAATCTGCTAAGGCATGTGAGCTGTCGGGCCGATGGATTACTTCAAAATCAAACTCTTGTAAAAGTAGAACCCAACGCGCTAATCGACCACCTAAATGCTTCTGTCGTACTAGATAAATAAGTGCAGCATGATCTACATGAAAAGTAAATTTGCGGCCAAGTAAATAATGCCTGAATTTCTTTACAGAATATACTAAACCCAGACATTCTCTTTCAGTTACAGAGTAATTCTTTTCTGCAGGCAAAGTCTTCTACTTGCATAATAAACAGGCCGAAACCACTTATCAGTTTGTTGCATTAAGACACTTCCAATGGCTATATCTGATGCGTCTACGAAAACATGAAATGGTCGTTCCCAATCAGGTGGTTGTAAAATTGGGACCTGCGTTAATAAACATTTTAGACGATCAAATGCTGTTTGACATTCCTGAGTCCAATCAAACTGTTTAGGAGTACTCGTGATTAAACGATTAAGTGGAATGGCTAAATGAGCGAGCCACTGTAAATGACGACCATGCCATCTCACTTGACCCATGAAACGCATTACTTCCTTTGGTGTAGTAGGTACAGGTGCTTCTAACATAGCTGCAATTTTATCTGGATCGACTTGAATACCTTGTGCAGAGACAATATGGCCAAGTAACTTTCCACATGAAACCGCAAACACAGATTTGTTTGGGTTTAGGCAGAGTCTGTATTCTCTGCATTTTTCAAAGCAACACCATAAATGGAACAAGTGTGCTTCCATCTTACTACATAAAGAGAAATCATCAAGATATACTTGCATAAAAGAGGTAAGATAAGGGGAGAATATTTCCTGGTGTATATGAAAGCGGTCTTTGGAATATCTTGTTCAGCCATTCTGACTTGATTGTAACCACTATATCCATCTAAGAATGAGTACATTTCGTGTCCTGCTACTTTGTCAAGCATTGTGTCAAGAAAAGGTAGAGGAAACGGATCAGGCACCGTAGCTGCATTCAGTTTCTTGTAATCCACACATATTCGCAGTTGCTTATTCTTTTTAGGAACAATAACAATTGGTGAGATCCATTCAGCGTGCTCTACTGGTACAATGAATCCAACTTTCAATAACCTATCGAGCTTTGCCTTTACTTGTGCTGCATAATTTGGATTCATCCGGTAGCTGGGTTGTTTGATTGGTTTTGCTTCCGGCTTCACCATGACCCTATGTTGATAAATGCGAGGGTCCAAACCTTTCATGTCTTTGTAATCCCATGCAAAAACATCAGAGAACTCTCAAAGTAGCTAGATTAAATCTGCTTGAAACACTTCAGGTAAGCTTTCCTTTATCTTGACAGGACGTGGATTTTCTTCATCTCCTAAATTATAGGTGATCAACTGATCTTCTGGAACATAGAATTGTCGGGACTTTTCTGTATCATCAGCTGGTTTTAGAAGTTGTTGTAGATTAGCGTCATCTATAGCAGCAGTACCTTCTTTCTTGTCTTCTTCAGTCACAGGCATCACCGTACAGACTGTCGGATTCCAATTATCTACAATAGATTGTAGATCAACTGTTCATAGGGAGATCAAATCAATATTATTCTTCAAAAACTCTTCTTCTTCATTATCTGACAAACCATCTAACATATGAACTAGTTCTGCAAAATAAGGTCTAGCATGTAATTCACAAGGCTAGATAGCATCTAGTTTTACAACATATTTACGATTATTGTCCTTGAAAGTGAGTTCCTATGCGGACCAATCTTGTATCACCTTGGCTTGTTTCAACCAAGGACGACCAAAAAGCAAATTATAATCCAAGCTAGACTCTGGTAGTTCTAAGACAACAAAAGTCATCTTAAATGTTGTACCTTGCAAAGTTATGGGAACATCTCGTACTAGGCCTACTGGGTGGACTCTGGACTGATCAGCCATCCTTACAAAAAACTAGACGAGCTCAATTTTTGTCCATCCTAACTTTTAACACAGTGCGACAGTGGCAATGTTTACACCAGACCCTCCATCAATTAGTACTTGATTAATTTTATGATTTTTGTACCATACCGTAATTAATGGGACCGAATGATCCACCGTAGCGTCAGTTTCTGGTTGTACTGTTGCCATTACTGGAATGCAGGCAGACTCAGTACTAAACTATTGCTGGAATTGTTGACGGACTCCTGGTACTAGTGCAAGTAACTGTCCAAGAGGAAGATTAATGGACACTTTAGATAAGATTTCCCA
Source organism: Ceratopteris richardii (assembly GCA_020310875.1). Lineage (NCBI taxonomy): Eukaryota > Viridiplantae > Streptophyta > Polypodiopsida > Polypodiales > Pteridaceae > Ceratopteris > Ceratopteris richardii. The sequence goes on from CM035407.1 coordinate 167,231,001, forward strand.
TGCTTGATCTACTTGACTTGTACCTTTCACTGATTCTGAAGACGATGCATCGGTTATTGGAATTGACTCTTGCTCCTGTGCAGTTTCCTTTGACAGTGGAACTTGTGTCACCGGAATAGGATCTGGGAACACTGGAGGTTTTGTGGTGGTCCACTGACTAGCCTTGTCATATGTTCTTTGCTATTCTTGGATGCTTGGTTCAAATATTTCAGCTGCTGGTTGTAACGGCCTACCGGATCTGGTCTGAACTACTGCAGCTTGTGTTTCTATGGGTGTGATCTGCACCATATTTGTCATTGGGTTCTGGTGCTCCTTCTTCCTTTGATCATATTCGGCCGCATCTTTACAAAATCTTCGAATGTGTCCTAATTCACCACAGAAATGACAACGAGGGGGTGGCAAAGCATTACCTTCTTGTGGTGGACCTGTCTGCGAGCGGTTTGCATTGTAGTTATTATTTCTCTATCCTCGATAATTTTGGTAGCCTTGCTGCTGGTTGTTTCTCATTTGAGGAGGTACATAGTGATTGGCAGGCTGCCCCGGTTCTTGTATAATTGCATTTACTGTTGTTGTTCCCTGCACTTTGGTGTTGTATGCACAATTCTCGGTGGAATGTCCGGTCATATTGCAGATAGCGCAAAACAACTAGTTAAGGGCACAAGTGGTACTGGTATGCCCTGAATTCTTGCACGTGGTGCAGTACATCTGTCTGGTCGGATCTTCTGCAACATTTTTACTCGCTTTTAACCATTCTAGGTCTTCTGTAATTCCTCCTACCTTGTTTTCCAGCTGCAAAGCCATTGCAATCACCGCATCTAGTGTCATAGCTCCCACACAGCGTATGATCATAATCTGTTTAAGTTGCGGAGTTAAACCATTGATAAACCACTGAGTGATAACGTCATCCGGCAGGTTGGCAGGGGCTGGCGATAATTGCCTCAAATGAGTTCTGAATAGGGTGGCATATTCCTGCACTGTTTGATTCATCTTCTGTCTATTGTTTTGTAGGTAATCGAAAATTTCGGCTGGATTCTTCTTTAGCCTGAATCTCTGCAAAAATGCATCCCTTACCGCTTCATAAGTCACAAACTGATTAAAATCATATTCTGTAAGCCATCTGGCTGCTTCATTAACTAACGTGGACTGGAATACAATAGCCTTATACGGCGGATCAGGTGGATGATTGAGCACTGCGTAACTTATCTCAAATGTGCGTACATGAGCATCTGGGTCATCACCTGGAAATCCTCTGAATTTAGTGTACGTTACTCCTATTGGAGTCGGCCGGGGTGGAAATAGATGTTGTTGTTGCTGCTGCTGCTGTTGTTGTTGTTGTTGTTGCCCACTCATCGTGCTGGTGGTTGTATTGTGACTATCTTCTGTATCCCAAGGCTGAATATCTGAACTGTCGAAATCTGTATCGTCAGCCTGTGCACTCTCCGGCTTGATAATATTGTTCAGTATGTTTCGGATTTCAGCTTCAAATAAGCTACCTTCCTCCTTGATATCAAATGTAGGAAAGCTTACTCCAAATAACGGTGATTGGACTGAAGATTCACCAAGAAATGGTAAACTGTCACCGAAAGCTGTGAACTCTCAGCAACTGGTACTGAAATGACACCAGAAGGTGTCGAATTTTCACCAAAACAAGGTGCTTTTTCACCTTCACTGATTTCTTTGGCCAAGACGTTTCTATCCGTAGACAAATTTGAATCTTGACCCAATGGTGTTAAATTAACTTCATGTTGCGTCTTGCTAGACTCTGGAGTTACTATATCTTTGACAGACTGTGCCGAAATCGCACCGGAATCCGCCAAAAAGGTAGTACGTTCCACCGGAATACTACCGGAATCACTACTTGCGTTCTTCAATTCCTTGACAATTGGGTTAGACTTATCGACGCTTCTACTTTCTGGATGCGTCCTTACCAAATTAGGTATCGCCCAAGACTGTTGGTTTCTTCTATGCTTCGGGTATGATTCACCGGAACGAGTAACCGGCATATACTACGTTGCAATACTTTGCGTACTATTCTTCTTTACGGTCGATTCACAATCTATGACCACTTTCACAATCAATCAACGAACACTCTTGATGCCACGTTCGCATAGACAAATGGCAACAATCTCGTGCCACATTCCCACAGATTAACTGGCAATACTCTTGATGCCACCTTCCCACAGACGGTGCCAGTGTTAAATGCGAAACTTGTTGGAACAAGCCAATCACAAATTGATGATTATACAGATCTTGAAGAAAGCTTATGGTCAGAATGAAGCAAAGGAAGACACTTGTGAAAGTGAAGAAGATTTCAGAATGATGTCTTGTACACATATGTACATATATGTGGAAATCCTTGTAATCTGAGTAGAACTAAATCCTAGGATGATAAGGAGTAGTGTCATAGACACGAGATAAGTCTAAAGTCATGTATATATAAGTTAATGATGACAAGAAGTGTATGTGAGAGTCATTTGTAGATGACAAATGTCTTAGAGATGTGTAGAGAGTTTTTTCCCAGAAAATAGCGACGGGTTTTTCTCTGAGTGCTCTCTGTCTGATCATGTGGATCAGAATTCCTTTTGTACACATCTAATTGAGAAGATAATGAAGCTATGTCTAGAGTTTCAGAATCTAATTCTTCTCCTACGGTGAGAATGATCAATAGGAACATTCATATGTAGAATGTGAAAACTGAAGTCTGAGAGTAGCACATTTTTTCTGTCTCAGTGTTTTGCTTAGATCTGAGTGTATACTGTAAAGTTTTTGATGAGTGAGCACTTAAAATCTAAGTTAGGAGATAGGGAAGCTATGGCTAAAAGCATTTAGCAAAATGGGTTTTGTGTTGAGAGAAATCAACTTAAGAAGTTGACTATGTCGAAGGCGCTACTTCTGGAAGACAGTTATGACATATCTTTGATCTTAAGGATCAAATTAAACTTTTGATGATTAGTTTTGAGAACTAATGATTAGTATGATTGCACAAAGATATTGCGAATACTTGTGCATTTGCTTGAAGAAATTTGAAGTTTTGTGCAGGTAATGAAGTTGATTTCTGAAGCAGACTTTCTGGAATAGATACTTCTTCACTCAGAGAAGTGTTGATGAAAGATTTGGTAAAGAAGAACAATGTTCTTGTAAAGTTTGGTGTATAACTGACATAGAAGAGTCTTAAGTCAGTATAGATCAAACCTTAGGAGATTAAGAGGTCTCCAACAGTGGTATCAGAGCACTAAGGTGCAATACAAGAGTAGAAAAGACAATTGAAGTTCCGATTGGTGCAGATATTGGAGTTCTTCCAAATCAAAGGAGGACACGGACAAACTATTGAAGATAACCTGCAGAAGTTCAAAGCACGAGTTCGAAAAGAATCAAGAAGGACAAAGCTTATATCAAAGGTACACTTTATCCTCATAAACCATAGTAATTGCAGATACAGAAGGTCAAGGATGGGAGAAAGCTTGCAGATTGATAAGCTAGATAGGGAAAACTATCCAGCTTGGTCCATGAGGATGGAGGCACACCTCATGAGTAAAGATTTGATGGCATTTATTACAAGAGATGAAGAAAAGCGTGAATTTGCAGATCCTAGTATTCCAACTAGGGAAGAGCTTGCAAATTTGAAGACTTGGATGAGAAAGGATGCTCAAGCAAGGAGTATTATTTACATGGCTGTAAATGATTATCTGCTACCTCACATTAGAGGATTGGAAAGTGCTACAGATGTTTGGAATGCCTTGGAAGAGCATTTCCAAAATACAACTAAGTCAAGGAAGTCCTCACTATGGGCTGAGTTCACAACCTTCAAGAAGAAGAGCTCACAATCAATTTCTGATTATGTGGCAAGGATGAAGGATATTGCAGATAGCTTGGGAGCAGTGGATGAAGACATTGAAGAGGAAAAGTTGGTAAGACAAATACTTACAGGTCTGAGAGGAGATGAGAAGTGGAAGCCTTTCATATTGTCCATAGAGTTGTCACTTGATCACTTTACTCCTGATCTTAATCAATTGCTAGGACACATGCTAACTTTTGAGCAGGACCTTAAAGGAGACAATGATAGAAGTACAAGTCAAGCTATGTACTCCAAGGACAAGAAAAAGAATGGCAAGGGAAAGCAATTGAATGATGATGAAGGGAATTCAAATCAAGTTAACTTCACTAAAGGGAAGATGAATTTCAAAGGTAAAGGAAGAGGAGGTAAGAACAAAGATAATGCTAAAGCTTGTTGGATTTGTGGCAGAACTAATCATTTGGCAAATGATTGTTGGTATAACAATCAAAATGGTGGAAGCAATAATCAGAATTATAATCAAAGAGGTAGAGGAGGCAGAAACCAAAGAGGCAACTTCAGAGGAAGAGGTGGTAGGACATCATATGGTAGAGGAGGTGGAAGAAACTTCCAATCTCAGTCCTACAACAACAATTATTATAATTATGCATCAGATCAGAAGGATGATATGACTCTTATCTTGAATGCAACTCATGAATCAATGGGAGAAGATCAAAGAGTGTTTTATATTGACTCAGGATGTAGTAACCATGTTCTTACAACAAATCAGGGTACAAGTATTCAAATATGCTTGAATTGGTTCATACAGATGTATGGGGTCCCTCAAGGGACTATAGCATAAATGGATCCAGATATTATGTGTTGTTTGTTGATGATGCAACCAAATGGATTACTTTGTATGTAATCAAGGATAAATCAGAAGTTTTCAAGACATTCAAACATTTTCATGCCTATGCAGAAAGGATCATAGGGCAAAAGCTTAAGAGGTTAAGATCAGATGGAGGGGGAGAGTATTTCTCTAAAGACTTTGATGATTATTTGTGGAATGCAGGTATAAAAAGAGAAGTAACTTGCAGGTACTCTCCTCAACAGAATGGAGTAGCAGAAAGGAGAAATAGGACTCTTGTAGAATTTGCAAGAGCCATGATGAAGGAAAAGAATTGTCCAAATTACTTATGGGCAGAAGCCATTAACACTGCAACATACCTTGTGAATAGGTTACCTTGTAAAGCTTTGGATGGAGGAACCCCTTATGAAGCATGGTGGGGTAAGAAACCTACTCTTGATCATTGTAAAGTATTTGGATGTGTTGCATATGCCTATGTTCCTTCACAATTAAGACATAAGCTAGAACCAAAAGCAGAGAAGTATGTGTTTATTGGATATGATGATAGACAGATGGGTTACAGGTTGTGGAGTCCATCCACAAAGCAATTTCTTGTTACCAAAGATGTGACATTTGATGAACAAAATACATGGTATACAGGATCAACAAATGATTATGCAGGTGTTGAAGAGATACAAAGGAAAGGAAAGGCAAAAGTAAAAGTGTATGAAGAAAGTATTGATGAAGTTGATTCTAGAAGTAGATTGCAGGATCATGTAGAAGAAGGGCCAAGATTTGATCCAGAATCAAATGAGGCTGAAACTTCGAGAAGTGCAGAAATCAGAAGATCTACAAGGGAAAGGAAAGAACCTATAAGGTATAGTTATGATACATCTTTTCTAACAACAAAAGATTATGCTTACATTGTGAAGACAGAAGAAGATCCAACCACTTATGAAGAAGCCAAAGGTAAACAGAATTGGGAGAAGGCAATGCAGGAAGAGTATGATGCTCTACTTGAAAATGAAACTTGGGAATTAGTACCAAGACCAAAGAATCAGAAAGTCATTGGATGTAAGTGGGTATATAAAACAAAGAGGTTTGCAGATGGTAAGGTGTCTAGATACAAGGCTAGACTTGTGGTCAAAGGTTTTGCCCAAACTTATGGGGTAGATTATGATGAAACCTTTAGTCCTGTTGCTAAAATGTCTACAATTAGAACATTGATTGCTATTGCTGCTTGTAAGGGCTGGAAATTATCACAATTAGATGTGAAAAATGCATTTCTAAATGGATACATTGCAGATGAAGTATACATGGAGCAACCAGAAGGTTTTATGGATTCAATTGGATCAGATTATGTGTGTAAGCTCAAGAGAGCTTTGTATGGGTTGAAGCAGGCTCCAAGAGCTTGGAATTATAGACTTGTCAAGTTTTTGAATGAATGTGGATTTCAAGCATCAAAGGCAGATAGTAGCTTGCTAGTGAAGGCAAGTGAAAATGGATACATTTACATGTGCATTTATGTTGATGATATTATTGTTACAGGAACAGATGCTCAAGGAATCAATGAACTCAAAAGGCAAATAGAGAAGGAGTTTAAGATAAGTGATTTGGGAAACTTATCTTATTTTCTAGGAATGCAGATTGTGTATACTCAACATGGAGTATATGTTTCACAAGAGAGGTATTTGAAGAATCTTCTAGTCAAGTTTAACATGGAAGATTGCAAGACTTCAACTACACCATTGGAGGTAAATCATAAATTAAGCAGGTATGGAGGTGAAGAATTCAATGATATGAAGAAATATCAGAGTTTGGTAGGTAGTTTAATCTATGCTACCTTGACAAGACGAGATTTATCATATGCAGTAGGTGTGTTGTCACAATTTATGCATTGTCCAAAGAAGACTCATTGGATTGCAGCCCAAAGGGTACTCAGATATATCAAAGGAACCTTAAGTGAAGGTTTGTATTATGGTTTCACTTCTGACTCAAGAATCAAAGTGTTTAGTGATGCAGATTGGGCAGGTGACTCAGATGATAGAAGGTCTACTCATGGGTATCTTTGTTATGTTGGAGATAAACTAGTTTCTTGGTGTTCAAAGAAGCAACATACAGTTGCTTTATCATCCACAGAAGCTGAGTATAAGGGAATGGTAGAAGCTGCAAAAGAAGTGATATGGTTGAAGACTTTGATGAAGAGTTTTGAGACTGATCATAGTACTCCAATTATTTTTGGAGATAATATGAGTTCTTTGTATTTGGCAGCTAACCCTGTTTTTCATGCCAGGACTAAGCACATAGAGATTCAGTATCATTTCTTGAGGGAAAAGGTACTTGATAAAGAGATTGAAGTGATGTATACTCCAACAAAAGAACAAGTGGCAGATATGATGACAAAGAGTTTAGATGGACCTAAGCTACAGAGATTCAAGGAGATGGCAGGAGTGAAGAAGAATGGAATAATCACAATTAGTGATTGAGGGGGAGCTGTTGGAACAAGCCAATCACAAATTGATGATTATACAGATCTTGAAGAAAGCTTATGGTCAGAATGAAGCAAAGGAAGACACTTGTGAAAGTGAAGAAGATTTCATAATGATGTCTTGTACACATATGTACATATATGTGGAAATCCTTGTAATCTGAGTAGAACTAAATCTTAGGATGATAAGGAGTAGTGTCATAGACGCGAGATAAGTCTAAAGTCATGTATATATAAGTTAATGATGACAAGAAATGTATGTGAGAGTCATTTGTAGATGACAAATGTCTTAGAGATGTGTAGAGAGTTTTTTCCCAGAAAATAGCGACGGGTTTTTCTCTGAGTGCTCTCTGTCTGATCATGTGGATCAGAATTCCTTTTGTACACATCTAATTGAGAAGCTAATGAAGCTATGTCTAGAGTTTCAAAATCTAATTCTTCTCCTACTGTGAGAATGATCAATAGGAACATTCATATGTAGAATGTGAAAACTGAAGTCTGAGAGTAGCGCATTTTTTCTGTCCCAGTGTTTTGCTTAGATCTGAGTGTATACTGTAAAGTTTTTGATGAGTGAGCACTTAAAATCTAAGTTAGGAGATAGGGAAGCTATGGCTAAAAGCATTTAGCAAAACGGGTTTTGTGTTGAGAGAAATCAACTTAAGAAGTTGACTATGTCGAAGGCGCTACTTCTAGAAGACAGTTATGACATATCTTTGATCTTAAGGATCAAATTAAACTTTTGATGATTAGTTTTGAGAACTAATGATTAGTATGATTGCGCAAAGATATTGCGAATACTTGTGCATCATTTGCTTGAAGAAATTTGAAGTTTTGTGCAGGTAATGAAGTTGATTTCTGAAGCAGACTTTCTGGAATAGATACTTCTTCACTCAGAGAAGTGTTGATGAAAGATTTGGTAAAGAAGAACAATGTTCTTGTAAAGTTTGGTGTATAACTGACATAGAAGTGTTCTTAAGTCAGTATAGATCAAACCTTACGAGATTAAGAGGTCTCCAACAAAACTAACCATCAGAGACGCGTTTAAACAATTAGTGGGTTCTTGGGAGTGGAAGGGGTCTGTTAAACAGAGGCCCTATGCTTGGTTTCCCAAACTAACAACTTCACACACAGCGATATACTAATGCTCAAGACTCTATCAAGAATCTGTTACACTTACAATCTTACAGTACCCAATCAAACTCTTCCAAAGTTTGCCGAACACACACTAGCTAATGCTCTCTTCAGCGTACAGCGCAAGAACTAGTCAGTACCGTAATGCAGAATTACTTGCTTAACTCAAGAACTGTCCCGAACACAAACTACTGTAACAATAGAGACAATAACAGTGACTTAATCTTTACCGAACAGGTACAGATAATCAAGTAGGACAACAGACGCAGAACGATTCAGGATTCTCAAGCACGCAGTACTGAAGTTGTCATTACTAGAGTGTAGACTTCATCAAACAACTTACAGAACATCACAAGATAGAGAGATACCAAAGTAAGCGTAATTAGTAGAACAATCGCAATAGAAACTTCGCTGAACGACTCGCCCAGATAAACAGTCTGGCGATCTTCTGGACGTCAATGTAAATCACAAACCGAACGGTATCGATAAACAAAACAAGACAGAGATGACACAGAATACTCAGAGTAACCAACGCATACCACAGTAACGTCATATCAATCACCCAGACAGACAGTCTGGTGATCCCAACTGATCATCACCGAGCGTCTCTTTTTCATTCATTTATATAAAGATACAAACATCTTTGTAACAACCTTTCGTACGTGTGGACTAGAAAAAGATTCAGTTTTTACAATCGCCAATCCGGCGGCCGACTAACAGTGCCCATGTATAGAGAAAATGTTCACATCAAAGCTACTCAAGGAACACATAAGTATAATAGTACCTTCAAGAACCTCCTCAAAATTTATACTTTTATGCCTCGGTTAGCCTTAAAGATAAAGCCACTCATCCTAACACAAATGAACATGAACTTGTATTTTTGTGAACATGAGTATTCCCAAAATATGTTAAAATAGGTGGTCACCAGGATAATTATAGAGGATATTTGGATGAATACCATACCTAGAATTCTTTAAGTACGTCTTCTAGATCAGGATACTTTCAAGGTTCATGGGATGAGTCATAACATTTGATTCTATAACTTTGTATGAAGCTATATATTTTACAGTTTTTGAGGATGGAAACTTCAGGGGAGAATAAAGCACCATAAGTTATAAAGAATTGGTGCAATTCATTCCATGAGTATAGAATCATGAATGAAGAAAATAAGGTAAAAGAACATCTCTTAGGTCATAGATGTTAAGTAGAGTAGAAATTGCTCAAAAAACAACTCCATGGCATGTTAAAGTTAGTATTGGAAACCCATCAAGGGTAGAAATGATTTATGCAAGATAGAAGTTGGAACTCCAAGTATTTAGCCTGCAATCATGACAAATGATACTTAATTATATAGAAGGTGAAACTTATATTCACCTATCCTTAAAGGGATTTCAAGAAAAATCCAAAATCATTAATGGAGGATGCTTAAACTTAAGTAGAAAACCTTGGGTAGATACTTGAAAGCTTTGGAAATAAACTCTTGTCACTACAAGTTAGGTGAGAAAGAACCAACTAGATCTTGAATATGATTCAAAAAACTTGGAACTATGTTCAAAACCCCAAAAATGAAGGATGAATGTTTATTCCATCAGAAAAGCTGGAGCTCCCAATATAAACATGGGATAATTGAAAAATAGAAGATCATACAATGATGTTGTATTGGAAGACCTAGAAAACTAAGCAAGGTGGAACACATAGATGTAGTTCCTTGACTTCGAATTATTGTAAAAATGTTTTGAGTGAAAGGTATTCTATAGCTAGATGAATCTTGTGGACTTTAAGATAAATATCATCTACACATTAGTGTTGGATATAAAGTATAGTGATATAGGACACTATACTTTATATTCACATTAATGTAGGGATAATGATATAAGACATCAAACCCTGAGATAGATGAAGATATAGTATATTCAATGGTATGACCTGAAGTCACTTCAAGAACCCATAGAGAAGGAATAACTTAGCACACTTCATGATCTTCCTTAAGATTCAAGTAAGATCTTATCCACAAAAATACTATGTAATTTCTTTATCAAAAATTTTACATGGATTTTTTAAGAACAAATAATTTAGAAAAAGATCCTTTTAAGCAGGGTAAATTCAACAAGTAAATCTAGGATAAAGGACTTCGTTGATAGTACAACTAAGTGACTCAAACCTATTCATTTTACTATAAGGATTGAATTAGTAATCAACATAGTTGAAGTTAGAATTAGTTAATCAAAAAACACCTTGTTCATAATACAAATAGGTGAAGCAATCTATTGGCTCAAACTTGTGCACAAGATTTTCATAAAGGAGTCTCAAGAAATTATGAAAGGGATTAACTTAAGACAAGCTAAAGTGTTTCTATTTTTTTAGTAAAGTAAAACATCATCAATAGTTAGAAAGCTTGATGGCTTGAGACACTGTCAGACATTGGTCCATAGGGACCACTCCATGTGTGTGTGGGACAAGGGCCAGCCATAGCCAAGGTCCCAAGCTTGGGGGATATCCTAAGGTATTCAATAGTAATGGGGATGAGTCTTGCATGATGGCCACATGGTAGCACTAGATCATTCCAAATCATTGCTATTTTTAGAATACAAGATGATATAAAGGATGGGAGGAGAGTTACACACATATCATTCACAAACCTTACTTTGAGCTTTTCTTACATACATCGATGTTTGATACCACACTAGAGTTGGTGGCTTGATGATCATAAAGATTGATATAGCACTTCAAGCCCTTGAATTGAATGAATCTATGAAGACTCAGAGTTTTTGGGTCTGATAGGATTTGACTCGAATCAATTTTAGTGTCTTATAACTTTTAATTGGTTAGATAGTATTTTACTTCTTCCTTCCCACTTTTCAAAACCTTAGACTTGACTCTGAAATAATATTCTAGACATTTCTAGAATTGATATAGTTAGATGGAATAGATAAATAAAGAAAAACATCAAAGGTTGATGTTTTTTATAAAACCCATTCAATCTTAGAAAACACTTGAGTTTCAGAGGAATCATTCATCCCTTGATTATTGCTTCAAGATCAATACTCATAAAATTGGGTTAAGAAACATTTTAGAGTTCTTGAGTTTATCATCCAAGGGTCAACGAGCCGAAATGTAGTTGTCCAAGCTAGGAAAATTGCAAAGGAGGACATTACATGCACATAGGAGGAGCTATCAAGCCCACACCCCCTCTAGTCCCTTGTAGGGTAGCAGAAAAGGTGTACGAAGGGACCTATGTATTGGGTTCATTTCTCGTGTGCAAATATGAGGGATTAAATTCCATGAGTTGGTATCATATTAGGAAACATCCTTTGAAGACTCTAGGAGAAGGACACAAAAGCTTGGACATCAAGGCTAAGAGGTGCTTTTCAGTGTAACCCTAATTTCCCATATATTATGGCAGATCTAGGTCAAAAAGTGGAGTTGCTTGACAAAAACAACTACTAGCCATGGAGGTTCAGAGTCATGAAAAACCTCATAAGCAAAGGTTTATGGCCTATTGTTTGTGGAGATGAAGATAAGCCCAATGTGGATCCCCAAGATCCAAAGATCACCAATCCAGACAGTGAAGATGTTGAAGGATTGGGAGGAAAGGAATAGGACAGCTATCTTCTACATATCATAGGTAATCTCTAACACTATGATTGGTCATATATCAGAGTTTGATCATGCCAGAGATGTTTGGGAGGCCTTAGAGAAGATATATGTCACTTCCACAAGAAGCAGAAAGATGCAGCTTAAGAATGAACTCCATTCTTTGAAGAAGAGTAGTGGTTAATCTATTGTTGAGTAACACTTTGAGGGTGAAGGATTTGAGGGAGCAATTGGCATCCATTGGCTACAAAGTAGATGAGGAAGACCTTGTGTAGATTACTGTGAATAGGTTGAGGGGAAGACAAGTGGAAACCCCCTTGTTACTACCATCTTGTATAGAGATCCTCTACCAACTCTTGAGGAGTCGATTCCCACACCTAGTGGCAAAAGAGGTTGCCATTGGAGACACATCCAAGAAGGATGGTCACTCATGGGTCATATATGCTAGAAAAGGCAAAGGCAAGAGTGGCAAGAAGGGGAAAGGAGAAAAAAGAAAGTTGAAACAGTACAAGGAAGGAGATTCAGATTCAAAAGGAGATAACAAGGTATCATCTTCAAGGACGGGCAAGAATGACATAGGGAAGAACAACCCTCATCAAGGTAAAACTTGTTTTATATGTGGTAAGTAGAATCATATTTCTTCAAATCGCTGGTTCAAGGATGAAAAGGGCAAGAAGAAGAAGGAGCAAGGGAAATATGCTAAGAACTCCAAGAAGGATGATGAGAAGGAGACTCTCCTAGCCATGAGACATGGATACACTAGTGATCACAAGGACACAAAGTGGTACATAGACTTTGGATGTTCTAATCACATGTCATGTATGGAGGAATCTTTTGTTCATATGTAGGTCCCAAGCTCAAAAGGTTGTGTGGAGATAAGAGGTAACACTGAGCATCCCATTACACATGTGGGAGATGTGAAGCTAGGTGAAGGTAAATCTATCAAGACTCTTAAAGATGTGCTCCATGTTCCATCTATTTCCAAGAACCTTATCTCTATAGGATAAATGGTAGAGAGAGGTACGTAATTTGATGCAAAAGGGTGCATGGCGAAGCAAGGAGGCAAGATCATTACCAAGGGAAGGAAAGAAGGCAGATTGTTCAGACTAGATGTTGCTCCTACACACAACAAGGTATGTTATGTGATGAATGGTAACAAAAGGATTGCAGAGATTGATCTTTGGCACAAGAGGATAGGAGACATCGATATTCCCAAGTTAAAAAGCATGTGCACAGTAGGTTTAGTGTAGGGATTACCAAATCTTGAAGGCCAATATCTACATGAGTTTTGTGATGCTTGTCAGCTAGGTAAGCAAGCAAGGAAGCCATTCCAAGCAACATGCACAGGGTGGTCATCTTGACCATTGGAGAGAAGATTTCCTCGAAATTAACACCATGTTGTTGCTTAAAACCCTTTGCAACAAGTCATGCTTTATAGTTTGGAGAAGCACTTCTCATGTGAAATACACCTTATATACCCATTTACATGGTAAAGCTTTTTTGTCTTTTGGCAAAGGTACTAAATCCCAAGTACCATTCTTGTGAATAGAATCCAACTCTCTCCATGGCATGCTCCCACTTGTCATGATCCTCTATTTGCGTTGACTCTTTGTAGCAAGAAGGTTCACTAGCATTTGTTAGCATAACAAAATCTAAACCTAGAACATATCTATCATGTGGATGTGAGACATGTGTAGAGCATCTCAATGGTTGCTCAATAGGAACATGTGCAATCTAATCTGATTGGACATTCTCTTGAATGTCCCTATGTGCAACGTTTTTATGCATGCTAATTGAAGGGCTAGTATCCTCAAACACCACTCTTCTCACTTCAACCTCCTTAATGCATTGTTTGTGCATCTTAGACTCATTGAAAATGACATCACTACTTCTGATCACTGACCATGTTTTAGGATCCCATAAGCGATATATAAATTGTCCTTCTCGACCATATCCAAGAAAAATGCATTTCTTTGACTTATGGTCCAACTTTTGTCTAAGATTCTTGGGTATATGAACATATGCTTCACAACCAAAAACTCGAAGATGATCATAATATGGTGGCTTCCTTGTCCATAACTCTTGTGCCACTTTCAGACCTTTGGTAGTACTAGGTGAAAGGTTAATCACATGAACTACAATCAATAATACTTTTGCCCAAAAGCCTTGTGAGAGATTCGCATGATGCAACATAGAAACTACTCTATCTTGAATAGTTCTATTGATCCCTTCAGCTACACCATTCTGTACTGAGGTATAAGGATTTGTAAACTCTCTACGAATCCCTCTAGACTGATAGAAAAGGCTGAATTCATGTGAGGTATAATCACCCCCATTATCTAAACATAAAGCCTTAAGCTTCATTCCTTTTTTAGTCTCAACTGAAGCAAGACATTTTTTGAAAGTAGGGAATACCTCATCCTTTGATTTCATAGGATATACCCAAACTTTTCTAGTAGCATCATCTATGAAAGTGACAAAGTAAAGAGAACCACCTAAGGACCTAGTGGGCATAGGACCACACACATATCCATGAACGAGGTCTAAAGGCTGAATTGAAGAGTCGATGTGCATTCTATGCACATTTCTGGTTTGCTTTCCATATTGACAATGCACACAAAATGAAAAATCAGAGAAAGATAACATAGGTAAGTAGCCAGAATGAGAAATATTTTCCATTCCACTACGAGATATATGGCCCAAATGACTATGCAAAATACAAGCCATAGGCTATTCAGTAACAACAAACAAGAGTTCTTTTTGTGATACAAATAAAGGATAAAGTGAGCCAACTTTGCTTCCTTTTGCAATAACCATATTGCCCTTTGATATACGAAAGGACTGAGCATAGAAGACCACCTTGTAACCAAGGTCATCAAGTTGACCAAATGAAATTAATCTATGTGATAACTGAGGTACATGGCATACATTATGCATAGTAAATTTTGAACCATCAATGAATTGCACAACCACATCTCCAATCCCCACAATGTCACACTGGTAAGAGTCACCAAGTCTCACAGTACCAAGAGACTTTGTTGCATAATTAGAGAACCATTCTCTGTGTGGTGTCAAATGGAAAGAAGCATCATAATCTAGCAACCACATGTGGGAAAGAGAATCAACCATAAGGTCCTCAGTTGGCACAGTGCTATCAAGTCTCAACACGTCAACATCATCAAAAATAGCATTAATTTCTTCAATCTTCACAATCAAAGTAGATGGTGCAAGTAACTGGTTAACATGCACATCAACATTTTGTCCTTTACCTTTAGCATTCTTTAATGCATAACTCTCAAAATGGTCTTTGACCTGCAGGTTATAGCTCCTCCTCTGAACACTGGCAGTAGACCCTGATCCACCAGATGTGTCTGAAACCTCTGATGCCATGATGGTAGAGAACTGAATAGAATGATGATGGAGCTAGAAGAGTCCAAACACCAACGAATAAATGTATTAAGGAGTAAACCGACCATTGTATAATTGACAAAGCCAAAAATTTGGAAAGATTTTGCCAGAGTATCCTCTGCAAAATGAGCATATGACAAGTTTAAAAATATCATAAAACTGCAAGTACTAACATGTTTACCTGCATAGTGAATCACTGACTCCACTGCATATAATCAACTACCCAATAGAAGCCAACTAGGCTTATCGAGCACCTATGAGCAATTATCATACATCTCCTATGGCGAGGATGGGTAAGTCTTCCACCTGCATCATCGAAGAGACCCCGACATCTGGGTGTGTCCTAGTTAAGAAAACCTCATCACGACCCTCTTTATCAAACGTAAAAGGCTTTATGCAAAAAACGTAATTGCTATATCAATGACTACATGGACGTACATAAGTGGTATCCAGAAAAGCATATATGGTGTATATGTGCTCAATATATGTAGTAAAATGACACTAAAAGGCTGAATGCACAACCTAAAAACTAGCCAAGAACACTTGCAAGTGTGTATCAAGTCTGATGTTTTAGGCTGAAAAACCTACATAAATTTACAGTGGTTGCTCCCACCAAAACTAAAAACCTTTCGAGAGACTTTTAGTTTTACAAGTGTGGCTGAAAACACAGCCCCAAAGGTTGATATTTATTGTCAAAGAAGTACAAAGAACAATCTTTTTGATGTTGTTGGACTTGTGTGAAGAGAACTATGTGCGAAAGTACTCCAAAATGGCTCCAAAAGACACCCCAAAAATGCTTCAAAAATAGGATTTGAAAGCAAAGAATGACGCTTTGAGGGACCAAAACATGTTCAAGGTAATGTTATCCTTAGTCTTTCCCCTTCTTCAGACACCACAAGGGTGTAGCTTAGTGGCAAGAGATTGCCATAGTTAAGCGAGCTTCGAGGGGAACAATACTAAGATGGGTGATCTCTCGGGAAGCACCGGGAACCTCTATCTTCCTTGATTGTTGAGGTCCTCTCTCGCATGCAACCAATGGCACCAATGGTGACTTCGGTGACTTGGATGACAAGGTATGCCAAGGTCTATGCCTTGGTCGCCGCCTTAGTCATAAGCCATGGAGAAAGCCTTGGGTGTGTGGGTGGCTTCTTGCTTTGCTTGCACAAAAGGAACAAATATTTTGCATCGAAATGCTATGATACTAGTGAAGAATTTCGATGGTGATGCACCACAATGTGCTCTCCTTCTCGAGAGCTCCATGATGATATCCTCAGAGTAGAAAACTGAGCTCTTAGGGCTGCACATGGTACTCTGTACAGAGGTTGTAGAATACGCAGAAAAACACAATACACAGGGAGCATGAACACAGACTTCTTAGGTGTTACAAATGTAGTCGAACTTATAGTCTGTGGCTGATCAGGCCACTATATTTTTTATTAAAGAACATATACAAAGAAGTGTTTGGTGTCCATTTGGCCTTTCACATGGACACTAATGGTAACATTCATTGCGATGAGCTAAGTACTTTGTCACCTTCATTGATGACCAGTCAAGAAAGATATGGCTATATGTTATCAAGGAAAAATCAGAGGTGTTTTCATACTTTCAAAAATTTAGGTCCCTTGTTGAGAAAGAATGTGATGCACACATCAAGACACTAAGGTCAGATGGAGGGAGAGAGTAGTTCTCCAAGGAACTCACGAAGTACTTGCAAGAAAATGGCATAAAGAGGCACTTTACATGCAGGTACACCCCTCAACAAAATGGTGTTGTAGAGAGGAAGAATAGGCATTTGGTTGAGATAACCTTAAATGTCTCATTAATGAAGGTAAGCTACCATTCTGGTATTGGGTTGAGGCTGCAAATAAAACTTGTTACTTGATAAATAGGGTTCCAACAAGTGGTGTGCATAAGTTGTCTCCACACGAAGTCTATTATGACAAGAAACCAACGATGGAGCACCTCAAGGTATTTGGATGTGTATGTTTTATTCATGTTCTTAGTGAACTGAGAACAAAGCTAGAGCCCAAGAGTGAGAAATGTTTGTTCATTGGCTACTCAATGACTTAAAGGCTACAAGAGGGAGCTATATGTGTCAAGAGATGTTGTGTTTGATGAGTCAAGGTCTTAGTATGGAGACAGGGGCAAGGCAAAGTTGGATGAAGATGATCAAGAGGAGTATTCATACTTTGATGTGCATATTCAACCTCAAGATTCAATCACAATCAGTGGATCAGATGCTTCTACATATAAGGTACACTCATATGATCACTCTTACACTTATGATTATGAAAGATCATCCCCTACTTCAAAGTATAGAAGGTTGTAGGAGATAGACTATGACACTAGGGAAGTTCAAAAGGCGTCAGAAGAGGAAGAGCTTGAAGAGGTCATTATTGCTAACTTAAATCTCAATAGACTCAAGAAGCAATATCCCAAAGGTCAAGAGATGTGGACTACAAGGAAGAAGGCACCCCCACAAAGGTATACATATGGCTCTTTCATGGCAAATCACTATGCATACATGATGAATGTCATTGTAGATTAAGAGCCCGATTCTTATGAGGAGGCAAAGACCGGACCAGAGTGGAGGAAGGCTATGTATGAAGAGTTCAAGGTTCTTAAGGAGAACAACACTTGGGAACTAGTACCCAAGAAGAAGAGCATGCTATTCCTTTCTTTAAATGAAAGTGACTTAATCTTTTATGAATGCTTAAACAAAGAGCATTCAAACATTCCTATCATTCATTTTTCTGTACATGCATATGCATTAAACTATGCATCATGCAACCAAAATAGATGAGATAAAATGAAAAATGAAGATTGAATGAAGCTTCCCTCAAAGGATCCAATGATCCTATTGCTCTTCGATGTCACAAGAGAAGCTTTGTCTCGATCCTTCCAACTTAAAATGGCCTTTGATACTTTGAAATCCACTTGCATTTGCATTTGCTTCACCTATCCTCTTTCTCTTTCAAATAAAAATGAGATGTTCTCCTTGACAACGTGGAAAAATTCAAATGTTACAAGAGCATTAATGAGTGCAAACATATATATACAATAATCCTTAAGGCACCTATGTATGCTAAATATACATATTTACAAAGTTAATTAGGTTTTTCCTAATTCTAGAAGCAACCAATACATCTAATTATTTTAAGCTTTTAAAAGCTTGTTGGTCTTTTCCTCACCAAGCCCAAAAATGAAATTCGACATATCAGATCGGCATTAGCATACTTTGGAAACCAAGAAATCATCGTGGAGTCACAAAAATCCAAAGGTTTCTAACCAAGAAAACTTGTGAAAACTTCAAAAAATGCTTCTCAAGTAGATTGATTAATAGCCACCTACAAATGCTAGACTTGTGAAAACTCCAAAAAAGGCTTTGATTAGTAAGAAGAGAAATCATGTCGATTGGATGCAAAATGGCAAAGTTATACATCCCAGAAGCTTAGGTGGGAGTCCTAATAGAATCTTCAAGTGCTATTGAAAATTCAAATGTTATTTTTTCATAGATGCATAGTACTCTTTTGCTCTTTGAAACTCTGAGATGAGCTGAGTGAAAATGGTATAATTGGGCACTTTGAGGAGTCAAAATACTCCTCCTACTTTGCAATTTATGGAATTTCTTGATTCCACATGAGATTCATATATCATGTCACATGTGTACATAATTTTTTTCCCAAGAAAAAAACTCTAGAGACCTTTCTTTTTCCTCTCCCAAAATGGGTAAATGCGAAGGTTAACACCTAAAAAATGTCAATGATGGTGAAAAGGGGTCTTTGGAGGGGCCATATACCATCTTTCCTCTATAATAGCTGGAAAATGAAGAGAAATATAAAGACGGTATGTGACCCATTTCCTTTTAATTGGGTTTCCATGGATGATAGAGTTCTTGAACATTCAGAGCTCTAAACTTTGAATACTACCAAAAGAAGGGGAAGAAAAAAAAGCTTCTATCTAAAAGTGAGTTCATATTCTATTAATATTTTCTCCCAAATTAAAAAATATGAGCATAAATGAAAAAAAAAATCCCAAATAAAATAATAATTTTATTAATATTTTCTCCCAAATTTCTTTTATAGTTTATTTCTTAAAAAAAAATTTGCGAAAAAATAATTCATATACTTTCAGATAGAGCATTGTGTTGTGAATTGTCAAAGTTCTTTAAAGTGCTTTTCACCTCTTCAAGAAAGACATCAATAAAAAAATGTTTCTTTAGTACGACGTACATATAAAGGCTAACAACATCCCTGAAAACCAACGTAATAAATTGACATCTGAGTGTTATCTAGCAAGGCCTTACGTAAAGAAGGGCAGCCTTGATTGTAGCTCTCACAAGACATGTGACTCCCCCTTTGCACACACACAGACACACATGATCGAGACAAACACACTGAGGACGAGGAGCACCGAGGCCATGCCATGTTCTCTTCTTCTTCTTCTTGTTGCAGGTGATGATACCAAGAGACCACAAAATCTCACTCACATCTCCGCTCTCTCTCTCTCTCTTCTGCCCCATCTCTCATCATCAATACGGGAGCGCTCATACACACGCTTTCTCTCTCTACGTGCGCGCTCTCGCACACATCGTATTAGCCTCTCCTCTCCCACTTCCTCCCGAGGAGGGGTCAGGGAGTCGACTACTCTGTGCATCCTCTCCAATTCTCTCTCTCTCTCTCTTTCTCTCTCTCTCTCTCTGTTAAGTCGTTACACCCTCCACTCCTCCCTCTCTCCCGTCAGACACGCCCATTTTCCTCTTGAAGTAACCACTTCTCCCTCACTCGCTCTCTCTCATACACACACATACAGAAGTACGCGCAACAAGGATGCTGCAGCGACAAGACTGACACTCCGCTCAAAATCCCCCTCTATACGCCATGTCTTCTCATCACCCGGCCGGGACCGATACATGTGTAGATTAGCCGCGGCTGCGCGGCGGCCTTCGACGCCTTCGTTTCCCATCCCCCCGCGCGGCCTCCTGGGGATCGCATGCATCCTCCTCTTTCCTTTCCTCAACTAACATGATCCGAGCATCGGGCTCGCGGAAGCGTCCCCTTCTCGCGCTGCTGTTTGTCATCGAGCTTTTTCGACTTTACCAGCTCAGCGCTCAGGCCGGTAGAATTTACCCTGCATACGCTTCTCCGGCCGGGGAATTCTTCCACAGAGAACCACTCGAGCAGCAGCAGGAGAGCGGCGGAGGTGTGTTGCACCGGTCAACCCGAGCCAGCACTAGCGCGGCTGCAATCGCGGCGTTCGTGGCGGCAATAGCTCTGCGTCGGGCGGAGTATATGGATGCGGATCACCAACAATTGCAGAGACAGTATTGGCAGAGCGTTCGGCGGCATCTCTCGAATGTCGGACATGTCCCCATGAGATGTCATGGTTCGTCCTCTTCACCATCATACTTCTCGTGGTCGTCCTCATCTGAGGACATGGACTGCTCTGAGAGCCTCGCTCCACGGGAAGCAGAAGGCAGCGAGATTGACCCTCGCTACGGGGTTGAGAAGCGGTTGGTACCTACAGGTCCAAATCCTCTGCACAATTGATGACCTTCCATTGGAGAAGCTGCCTGTTGTTGCTGCACAATTGATGACCTTCCATTGGAGAGGTTGCCTGTTGTTGCTGCTGGTTAGCATTTACTATCCTCCCCTTCTTTCTCATCAAGAGGTGGTTAGCATTTTCTGCATTGTTTGTCTGTCCATGTGGTGTATTATCTTTTGGGTTGAAGCAGACTCTATCCTTGTTTATGTCACAGTACATATCTGTCAAGCTTGTAGAAAGTATGAGAGATACAGGTCCCCTTTTTTCTCAAGTGAATGCCATGTAGAGAGGTGGATAAGCTCCTTGTTGGGAGGGTTTTCAGCTCAAGTGAAGAGAGCACAGTATCCAGGTTAGCAAATAGTAATTGCTTTGCAAGGTTTTGTGCTTGCACGTGTATGCACATGTGCATGTGCATGTGCATGTGTGTATGAGTGCACCCTCATCTGTTTCGTGATAGGCAAGCAAGAGAGAGAGAATTTCGACAAGGGAAGGATCTCTATGGGATTGTATGGATATATCAACCTTTTACCTAAAGGTGCACTGCCCTCCATTTCACCAGCCTGTCTTCTTTTGCAAAAACGTAAAGGTGAAGCAACCAGAGAATCCTTCATCCGTCAGAAAATACACTCCTATCTGGATATTTTGGGCGTCATGTGATGGGTATTTGAATACTATTCCAACATCTATTTATTGAGTTTTCAAACTTTCATTGTTGTTCATTTCAACTACATGAACTCCATAGCATAAGCTCCCTCCAGTTTATGCATTCTAGCAGGATTCCTTTGCTTGTTGAGAAGAAGGCCTGGTTTGCCAATAATCCAGATAGAAATCTATGGCGCCTATGTGATCCTTGACTTGTAATTATCTAAGGATAGCAAATAAATAAATGGAATTGTTCTGTTAATGTGCCCTTTCTTCATTGTGAGGAAGATGATGAGGTATCAAGAGGTCTGTTCTTCCATATTATTAGCAGATGTGTGTAGGTTTCCTGAGTGGAAGCATCACAAGCCACATATGTTAACGATACAACACCATCGATCAATGTATGGCCGAGCTTTTGCAGCCAAGTGTATGTCAGTTGAATGCCTTCAAGGGATCATTCAGATATGATTTTTTATTTTAACTTACTATTTTTTTTAAAAAGGAAGTTCGATCCTTCGATCTACTCTTCCTGATAGCTTGAATTAATTGGAAGTACAACAGTCAAGGGCACAGCACTCATGCGACCCTTGGAATCCTACACAAGCAGGGGTTGAACACCTAGCATGCACAGAGTCTGAAGGTTTTTGAGGGTATACTAGGAATGACAGAGCCCAAAGTTTGGCTAAGCTTGAGACTTGGTAGGGACGGCCTTAGGGTCAGATGAGGAGACTAGTTTAACTTGCTGTAGTGTGGCAAGGACCAGAGCCTGAAGGCTACTTAAGGCATACTAGAAATGTTCACTAGGGTAGAGACTCGGTAGGGACGACCCTAAGGGCCTAAAGGTTCGCTAGGGTAGAGACTCGGTAGGGATGACCCTAAAGGTTCCTTAGGATTGAGACCGGGCAGGGACGACCCTAAGGCCAGATGAATAGGCTACTTTAACTTGCTGCAGTGTGCATGGCCCTTGCCACGGAATGACATTCGACTATTTTAACTAGCATAGCCCTTTCGACGTAATGACAAAGTTTGAAGGCTCGCTAGGGCAGAGACTGCGTAGGAACGGCCCTAAGGCCAGATGAAGAGACTAGGGACGGTCCTAAGGCCAGATGGCGAGACTAGGGACGGTCCTAAGGCCAGATGAAGAGACTAGCTTCAACTTGCTGCAGTGTGCACAGTCCTTTCCACTGATGATAGAGTTCAATAAGAGGGCCTGAAGGCCCACCAATATCCAACAAGGGGGAATCGGTTTGAACTTCTCACCACTACTAGTGGAGGAGGGGTGTCCTGTGAATGCAGCCACGGGGTTCGAACCCATGTCTCCTGCAAGGGAAGCAAATGATTCAGCGTGCTGCTGGACAAATTCAGACCATGAAATTGAGGATTAAGCTTTGGCACTCCATTTTTTCCTGGCTTTGAAACTACAGTAAACATGTCCTCTTTCAGCTTTCTTGGTCAGAAACCATACTATATGTTTAGTTTATGGCTTGATTGTGGATACAAGATTGTTGAACTGATACTATGGGCAAGCAATAAGTTCTCCTGTAGTGCATATCCTGTGTAGTCTGTCTTATACAAAATGACGGAAGCTGCACTTTCTGATACAGATGCAGCCAACCTAGTAGTTCATATATCAGACACCGAATGGTTGATGGTGAAGAGGACATAAGATTTCGATATGGGCACCCAAAAAATGGATATAAAGATGATGAATGTCCTGTAGTGCACAGCTTGCATTCAACTTGTGGGATTCTGGGTCAAAAGACCATCCCAAGAATCCAAAATTGATCTTTCTTTAGGCCTTGTCCCCTACGCAGATTCACTTTGCAAGAGGTGGAGTACATCAGAGGGCTACGAAGGTCACTTTCCAGCTTACAGCTCACTTTGTTAAAGGTAGATTGTGGGACAGAAGGGCTAGCAGCATTCTGTACTTCTCTCAACAATAAAGAGTGTTTCCCTAGTACTACTCAAAGCAAGGTTTCCTTTCATTTGAGCTTTTGGGGATGGCTTTCTACTTCTTATAATGCCATGTGTGGCACATCTACTGTAGATGCATCTATTTCTGTGTCCCATCTTCTTTGAATAAGGTATTTTGGCCACGTGCAATTGTACACAAAGGGCAGAGGTCGACCTTTTTAGAGCTTGATTCCTGAAAGCATCTTGATGTGCATTTATCCCACATTAGTTGCCTTCTTTTTTCCATCTTTATTTGTGCGGAATTCTAGTATTTGCAATGCAATCATGATGCTAGTCTTATCTTCCATTGTGAATTGTTAGACTTGTACACGATTAGCCCTTTTCTAGTATAATGTTTTGTGATGGACTTGAGGTGAATATGTTCCTAGCATTAATGCAGTGGAAACACCTCTTTGAATTATGAGATTGATGGGCGTTTTGAATGTACTTGGGGTAGTTGCGCATTTGATATTGGATTGGAGGATCATCTTGTATTATGTTACCTCATCTTGGAATCACAAATAGTGTAATGGGTTGTGAAATCGTCATTATCTATTGAATCATCTTGTGTACATATAGATGCCCTCGGCTTTTGAAATCCCTCCCGTCTAGATGAAGAGTGTTAGCTTCTCATCTTATGGACAAGAAGTAATTTTCAAATAGATTTGTGATCAAACTTAGTTGAGAGGCACATTTTACCTCTCCCTTGTGGGAAGAGCTATACTATTTTTCGGAAAATCAACTATTACTTCTCTCATGAATTGAGTGACAAATTAGAGATGCGAAAAAGATTTCCATAGCGTTTGAGTGGTTTTCACACATTTTATTATTATTGTTATTATCATTATTATTATTATTATTATTTTATTATTATTATTATTATTATTATTATTATTATTATTATTTGGGGGGGGGGGTTTCTAAAATGCATGCAACACACGATTTCAAATTTCCTTTTTGGAAGGGCAATATGCTTCTAGAAGAATGGCTAAGTGTTCGAATTCCTAGACTTTGATTCATTCCTTTTTTTTCAAGGAGTTCGCACATTCTCTAACTTTTTTTTCAATTGGTAATGGGGGCTCACATGTACAAAAATATTCTTGGTAGCTAAAAGGTCTTAAATTTTTAAATTTTTATATTGGGAATTCAAGAGGTAAGAATCACTAAAAGTAAATAAGGAGGAATGATAAGTATAGAATTCCTATGGATATGAAATGGAAGACTTGAAAATATATGTTTAGGACTAGATTACTCTAGATAAGTACTTTTACATGATCAGATGTTATGGATAGAATTATACAAATACTTAGACACGAAGAAGAAAAAGTTAGTTAGCACTTGAAGATTTTTTTTTTAAAAGAATCATGCAAAGGGAAATATGATAGGCTCTCTACAAGCATATGATGTTGATATATGTTGATAGTGATGTGTGTGAACACACTTAGGACCATCAGAGCACTTTTTTGCCTCTTTAGGAGGTTTTTGTCCCCCAGCTTGTATATACTCCTAAAAACCTAATGGGTAACTTATGTTTGTACATGCACTTGGCAATTCATTCAACTTGTGTTCCTAACATTTGCACTTTGTTGGCTATGCTAGAACAGGGACATTCAATTCACATACAATTCACAGTGCCATATTGGAGCAATGTTTAGATGAAAATGTTTTAGTAACAAACTATCTTATAAATATGCATGGGAAATGTGCATGCTTGGATGAGGCCAAAAATGTGTTTAATAAAATGCATTTGAGGCTCACAATAACATGGAACACACTAGTTGGGTACTATACGCTTGGTGGGAAATATATGGAAACTATAGTGCTCTTCCAAGTATGATGAATGAAAACAAAGAGGTTGATGACCTAACTTATCTTTGTGTAGTAAAAACGTGCATTCATGTAGGGCTTGTTGAATTGGGTATGTTCTTTGCATCTATGTACTCATGTGATGTAGTGAACAACAAGCTGGCACTCATGTATAAGGAAGTGCCAAGCTATGTGGAAAGAGATCAATCCACAAAAGTAAGCCCAAAGCTTTGTGGAAAGCTTCAAACTTCTCCCGAGGTAGAGTCTTTGTAAAGAGATATGCAATGTTATCCTGTGTGGGCATAGATGCCAAACTCATCTCCCCAATTTAGAACCAATCCTTCCCATAATGATAATCCACCTCAGTGTGCTTTGTGTGAGCATGGAATACATGGTTCCTTGCAACTACCAATGCATTCCACTCTCAGTGGAGATGTTGTTGGAAAAAGATTGACCAATACCCAAATCAACTAAAAGGCATTTGTTAGCCGTCGGAATGGATTGACCTAACTTTGTAATTTATATTCGTAATAGGGGAAGGGTTTATTTTTGAAGAGATCTGAAGAGTTATCTCCAGAATTGCAGTGCCCTATATATCTCGAAGTACGGAACGGTGTGAAGTAGTAGAAATCGATGAGAAAGAGAACGGTGCGGTGTAATCTGTCTGTGCAGAATAGTTAGTCCAAAATCGAAAAGAAGGGAATCTATCTTACGGAACTGTTAAGAATGCGGTAGTGTCTATAATGTGGTATAAATTATGAAGATTAAAAGCAGAGTTCTGAATGTAATGTTTACGATGTAGTATTTGCTATTGTAACCCAATTCAAGATTATTTATGGATTCTACTATAACACCAAGGTCTGTAATTGTTTTGAAGTAATCTCATCCTCTCAATGCATTGTTGATAACGTAAAATTTATGAAAAGTGTGATAACAATATAAGAAACAGAAATGCATGTTATGATTGCAGTATCATAGCCATAATCCTTGTTCTAGAAACCTATCCTTTGGAGGTGTTGTATGTTTTTGCAATAGTCAACCCCAAACAAATTGGCGACCACGATGGGATGGGGTTTGTTCTAAGATGTAGTGCCTCTTGAATTGATGCCATTGCAGAGTGACGAAGACTACCTGCACAATGATCGACGTCAAGAGTACCTAGACGATTTTATCCAACAAACCTTAGAAACCTTACGTCTAGACGATACTTCACTTGCGGAAGAAGCAAAGATCCTAGAAGAATTATTATGATGGGTGGAAAATGCAATTTTACCATAGGAAATCTTGGATGATTGGATATTCGAGCGGCAGAACGGAAAGTTAGCTAAAGCTTTGTGGAAAGGGCAATCTAGCAGAGCCGACCAACAACACCATCAATAGGAAGAAGAGTGCCCTACAGACCTGAGCCAAAGTGGTGGCAGCGGACCCCAGTCAAAGTTTGCTTTAGCATTGGTACCTATCGCTCAACCCCCTCCACAAGAAGATTCTAAAGAAAAGATGTGGAACAAAAATCCACTTCTAGGATTAAATTACACACATTTTTATGGATGATCGAAAGAGGATCCCGACGTTCATGTGTGGACCTTTGAGAATTAGTACGCTTGCAACATTAATAGTTGTAGGATGATGATAAAAAACTACAGGTATTCCAAGCAATTATAGCAAGAGATGTGGTCAAGTGGTTAATTGAACATCCTCTAGATCATTTTCTGAAGTATGACGACTTAAAAGAGGCATTCTTGGAGAGATTCGAGATTGTGAAAAGCATTTTGGAATTGTACGTCACCTTATAGTATATGATCTAGAAGGGTATGGTGGAGCAATATGATTCAGATTTTAGATTTACAATGAGACAATTTCCAAAAAATGGTTTCCCTTTAGAAGAATTGTTGCAGGAATTTTTTGTGGATGGATTGCAACCAATAATAAAGGAGAAAATTTACATGTATACGTTAGAGCAAGCCCAATCATTAGACCACATAATTGATATAGAAAATTGGGTGGACAAAAAAATATAGTTGGCTAATTTGGGTTTCGAAAAACCAAGTCCAACCACAAAGAAAAGTGGTAATCTAGTCCAACAACTGTACTATCTACGATGCAAAAATACGGGACACATCACTAGAGACTGTGCTCTAAACCAGGTATACTGCTGTTGGAGATAGATGTCTGCAGAAGCACACAAACAACATAAGGAAGAAGAAGAAGCTTGGAGCACAACACACAATACTGAATGTATTACGAGAGAATGTACAAAGATAAGTGTCCCATTAGGGCAATAGGCGTATATACAAGCCGGGGGAAAAAAACCTCCTAAAGAGGGAAAAAAGTGCCCCGGCGGTCCTAGTGTGTTCACACACATCACCACCTAAATATATCAACAAATCCCCCTGGCAATGATGCGGTGAACAAGGAGTTGGCACTCATGTATAAGGAAGTGCCAAGCTATGTGGAAAACACTCCACAAAAGGAAGTAAGCCCAAAGCTTTGCGAAAAGCTTCAAACTTCTTCCTGGGCAGAGCCTTCGTGAAAAGGTCTGCAATGTTCTCTCGCGTGGGCACATATGCCAAGCTGATCTCCACAGCAAAGAACCTCTGCCTGACATAGTGATAATGTACCTCAATGTGCTTAGTGAGAGCATGGAAAACAGGGTTCCTCACAACTGCCAATGCGCTCTGACTGTCAGTGAAGATGGTGGTGGCAGAAGTGTGACCAACACCCAAATCAGCCATAAGGCATCTAAGCCACACACACTCAACAGTAGCAGTGAAAGCTGCCTTATACTCAGCCTCACAACTAGAAGTGGCCACAGCAGACTGCTTCTTGCTCAACCAAGATATACATGAGCTACCAAGCATGAAGCAAAAGCCACTAGTGGACACACGAGTGTCATAGCAACCAGCCCAATCAGAGTCAGAAAAAGTATGCAAATCTGGCGGTAGTGATTCCCCATTGGGATAAAACAACCCAAGTAGCTGAGTACCACTCAAGTAGCGAAAGATGCGCTTAACCACCTTCCAATGCTTGACTCCTGGGCAATGCATAAACCTGCTCATCTGTGAGACAGCAAACTGAAGATCTGGCCAAGTAATGCATAAGTAAATCAAGCATCCAATAGCCTGCTGATAGAGAACAGCATCAAATGCATCTCCAACATCATGAAGACTCAATCGTAAACCTGTCTCCATAGGAGTGGCAATCGACTTACAGTCTTCAAGGCCAAAATGCTGTAATAATGTGTCAATATATTTCGTTTTACACAAAGCCATTCCACCATCAACTTGCATAAACTGAATGCCCAAATAGTGATGCAAATGCCCCAAATCAGACATCTCAATTGAGGCATGCAAATCAGCCTTAAAATCAGCAATATGCTTCTCAATAGGACCAGTGAGTAGCATGTCGTCAACATAGACAAAAATGATCAGAAGTACATCATTAGCACGCTTAACATATAAGGTGCTTTTAGTTGGACTATTCTCAAAACCATGTGCAATCAGATAGGCATGTATCTTCTCATACCAAGCACATGGTGCTTGCTTTAAACCATATAATTCCTTCTTTAACCTGCACACCTGGTTTTCATGCCCTTTCTGCACAAAGCCACGGGGCTGAAAAACATACACTTCTTCATGCAAGTGACCATTCAGAAATGTGGTTTTAATGTCCAACTGATGTACATTCCAACCATGATGAGCTGCAAGTGCACAGATGCTCCGAACAGTAGTCATACGGCATGTAGGTGCAAAGGTCTCATCAAAATCAATGCCTCTTTCCTATGCATAACCCTTTGCAACAAGCCTAGCCTTATACCTGTCAATTGTACCATCCGGTTTACGCTTCAGCTTGTATACCCACTTAGTCCCAATGGCCTTCTTGTTAGGAGGCAAGTCACATAAAGACCAAGTACCATTCTTCATTATAGCATCATATTCAGATTGCATGGCAGCCATCCAATTTTTTGAATTTTGTGCTTCATTAAATGAAACAGGCTCATTCTCATCGCAGAGACTAGATGCAGCCATAACATAGCAATCTGATGCAAAAGAGGCACTATGAGAGCCTGAACGAGTACGATATGATAAAGGTGCATCTAATTTGCTGTCAGGCAAGGTCCGCACCAGCCATTTTGGCATAGTTCTTGCCTGCTCAATATCAGCTCTCTCATCAATAAGTGCATCATGTACATCTACATCAGAAATGGAATCATCTGCATCATCACATGAAACCTGCAAAGGCTGAGAAGTTGCCTCATTAGGACCAGCACTAGACTGTCCACCTGTGAAAAGAGGCAGCAAAGTATCATACATGTCTTTGGAGCTAACAGATGTCTCCTTAGTACATGAATACAACGATGGCCTTTACTTTCAGAACTTTACCCAACAAAAATACATTTTACTGCTTTATCATCCAATTTTATGCGATGTTGTTCAGGCACTAATGCATATGCCAAATAACCAAAAACAAGCAGATGAGCAACATATGGCTTGCGATCATGCCAAGCCTCATGGAGTGATAGACTGCAACGCTTTGGTGGGACACCTGTTCAGTACATATGCTGCACACATGACAGCCTCAAGCTAGAAACTATGTGGTAAAGCCTGACTCTTGACCATGCACCTCGTCATCTCCATGAGTGACCTGTTCTTTCGTTCAACAAATCCATTGTGTTGAGGTGTATACGACACTGTACACTGGTGTTTTATCCCACGTTCAGCTAGAAATGCATTAAAATCAGAAGACATATATTCCCCCCTCGATCAGAACGGAGGGTGCCCATTTTACATGGTGATAAATTTTCAGCCAAAACCAAAAATTGTTTGAAGCACATGAATACTTCGGACTTTGCCTTCAATGGATATACCCATGCATGCCTGGAAAAATCATCGATGAAAATCACGAAGTAAAGGTAATTCCCAAAAGAAGGTGTCTGCATAGGACCACATACATCACTATGTACAAGCTACAATTTCTAAGTAGCCTGAACTGAACCATCTTTTGGAAAGGACGAACGCTGCATTTTGCCCAAAATATAGCCTTCACAAACATGTTTTCTAGGTGCCTCAAGTTTGGGCGAAGAGGACACCATTTCAGATTTGTGCAGGCATAGCAAACTAGCAAAATTGAGATGACCAAAGCGTGCATGCCAAAGCTTTGCATCTGACATAGCCTGAGAATCATTTACTGCACATGCCAAATCATTTACAATTCTTTCATAGTCTATGAGTTTATACAGCCCATGACATAAAATGCCAGAAGCAATAATCACATCGCCATTTGACAGATCATGAACTGTACACCTGTCATCAACAAATTTCACAACCAAGACAATCTTGGCTAATGCAGAAATTGATAACAGGTTCTTCTTGATCCCTGGCACAAATAAGGCATCTGACAAAGTGAAAGAACTACCATCAGCAGTAGTCAAAATGATCTTACCAACTCCCATAACAGGATAAGATGAGTTGTTGGCACATGTAACAGTATTCCCTGTAGGGGCAGGCTCGAGTGAAGACAAGAAACTGCGCTGCGAGGTAATATGTTTGCTCACCCCACTGTCAAAGTACCAAACATCTGAGTCTACTCCAAACATGCACTGCTCATGAGAAGATGGGTCAAAACTGCAAACTGTAGTAAACACCCATTCTTCTTCCTGCACAAGATTAGCAGACTCCGTTTTTGGTGTAGAGGCTTCTGCAACAACCATTCTAGCCTCTTTCTTCTTTGCCTCTTTTGCAGCTAGTTTTGGATAGTTCTTTATTATATGATCATTCCCTTTATAGTACTTACCAAACAATTTCTGCTTTTCTGTTTTTTCTCATCTTTGTCTTGGTTCTTTGAATGTGCAGCATTTGCAAATTTCTGCTTACTAGTAGAAGAGCTCCATTTTCCTTTGCCCTTCTGACTAGCCATGAAAGCTTGATCTGCAACACGCATAATGGACCTGTTCTTCCTGGACCGATCTTCCTGCAACAAAACAGAGACTAGCTCCTCAAATGACAAGGCATTTGGATTGCCTTCCATCATCAACCGAAGAGTAGAAGCAAAACTCTGATATGAATCAGGATGATCATTCAGAACGGTCTGCACAAGTGAGCTATCTGGTATAACCTAATCAATAGAAATCAACTGCTCCTTCAAGTCTTTGATCTTTGTTAGGAAACTTTCCATAGAATCACCTTCATTCATGTGCTCACTCTCCAATTGTTTTCAGAGGTAAGTAACACGAGCCTCATTCCTAGCTTGGTACAATGTGGTAAGTGTATGCCAAGCATCCTTAGCTGTTCTGCAAGAGCGAATATGAGGAATAATAGCACGTTTGACAGACAAAGCTATCAATGCATGAGCCTGGGCATCTCTGCCATCCCAACGAATCTGCTCTGCAGTAGGTGCAGCAAAAACCGCAGCACGAACAAGAATATGCAGAATATCATCATCTTCGACACCTTCTACATCAGCTTCAGTACCTATAGTTGTAACAGTTGCAGGTGTGATAGGACGTTTTTCGACACCCTGCACAATGTTCCACAGTCCTTTTGCAATCAACACATGTCGCATCATATAAGCCCATAACGGGTAGTTGGTACCATCCAACTTATCCTCAACAGCCAACATATGGAATACATCACTGCTTTCAGCCATGGCCGGTGACTAAAATACCTTGATGCAGAAAATTGATTGTATCTAAAAAAGTTGAATAGAACTGCCCAAACGAATTCTGCTAGACCTATAGCAGACTTCGAGACGCTTATATTAACGAACAAAAACTGGTATATGCCTTTGGCAGAAAAGGATGAAATAGCCTGCACAAGCACTGCGATAGTGCATTTGGAGGCCGAAACGAGGTCAGATTGCGATTTTGGCACCACAAAGCAAAGTTGTTTTGATATCTGAAACACCCTGAGTATGCTTATCGACTTTCGTGCAAATTTGAGACTGCAAACGGAGGAGTGTCGACGGCACACTAGATGAAGCGACGACCTGCTCTAATACTAATTGTTGGAGATAGACGTCTGCGGATGCACGCGATCATCACAAGGAAGAAGAAGAAGCTTGGAGCATAACACACAATACTGAATGTATTACTAGAGAATGTACAAAGATAAGTAGCCCATTAGGGCAACAGGCGTATATACAAGCCGGGGGAAAAAAACCTCCTAAAGAGGGAAAAAGTGCCCCATCGATCCTAGTGTTTTCACACACATCACTACCTAAATATATCAACAATTGCTCGATTTGTAATAAAAATAATCTTAGTTTAGAAGAATGTAGGATTTAAAATTATGTAATATAATCTCTTTCAATTTGAAGATTGAACTTGTTTGTGAACACACAAGTATCAATCACTACTTTAAATGCATTATTTGTCACCATATCATTAATATGTCATGCATTAATTATGACCAATGATTGAGAGATATAGTAAAAAGATGTATCAGCATTCATCAAGACACATCACAACATGATGGCTCAAGCTTGATATATCATGGGTCATAAGAAATGATAATTTATGAATGTGTATCCGAAAACGATTATCAATACAATGTTTCTACATACTATAAATATCTATCTAGTATCAAATCAATGCTTTTTCTAAATCATATTCAGAAGCATTATTTAGGTCCAACAGTGAGGCATAACAAACAAGTACTATGTCATGTTCTTCTTTCTTTCTATGCAAAATACGCATACAAACAACAAAATCATGCATATTTTGATTACTTTCTAGTTTCCTAATTCGCTGTTCGTGTGCTTCCGCAGACGTCTATCTCCAACAATTGGTTTTCAGAGCAGGTCCTCGCTTCATCTAGGGCACTGTCGACACTCCTCCGTTTACAGTCTTAGAATCGCACGAATTTTGGGGAGCATACTCAACGTGTTTTCGAGATCAAATCAGCTTCGCTATGTGATGTCGAAATCGTGATCTGAGCTCGTTTCAGCCTCCAAACGCACTATCACAGTGCTTGTACAGGCTATTTTGTCTTTTTGTGCCAAAGGTATATACCAGTTTTTCTTTGCTAGTATAAGCGTCTCAAAGTCTGCTACAGGTCTAGCAGAATTTGTTTGGGTAGTTCTGTTCAACTTTTTGAGATACATTCAATTTTCTGCATCAAGGTATTTTAGTCACCAGCCATGGCTGAAAGCAGTGATGCATTCCATATGTTGGCTGTTGAGGATAAGTTGGATGGTACCAACTACCCATTATGGGTTTATATGATGCGACATGTGTTGGTTGCAAAAGGACTATGGAACATTGTGCAAGGTGTCAAAAAACGTCCTATTGCACCTGCAATTGTTACAACTGTAGGTACTGAAGCTGATGCAGAAGGTGTCGAAGATGAAGATACTTTGCATATTCTTGTTCGCTGCGGTTTTTGCTGCACCTACTGCAGAGCAGATTCACTGGGATGGCAGAGATGCTCATGCACATGCATTGATAGCTTTGTCTGTCAAATGTGCCATTATTCCTCACATTCGCTCTTGGAGAACAGCTAAGGATGCTTGGGATACACTTACCACATTGTACCAAGCTAGGAATGAGGCTCGTGTTTGCTTACCTCCGATAACAGTTAGGGAGTGAGCACATGAATGAAGGTGATTCTATGGACAATTTCCTAACGAAGATCGAAGACTTGAAGGAACAATTGATTTCTGTTGATCAAGTTATACCAGATAGCTCGCTTGTGCAGACCGTTCTTAATGGTCTTCCTGATTCATATAAGAGATTTGCTTCTACTCTTCGGTTGATGATGAAAGGCAATCCAAATGCCTTATCATTTGAGGAGTTAGTCTCTGTTCTGTTGCAGGTAGATCAATCCAGGCAAAACAGGTCCATTATGCGAGTTGCAGATCAAGCTTTCTTGGCTAGTCAGAAGGGCAAAGGAAAATGGAGCTCTTCAACTAGTAAGCAGAAATCTGCTAATTCTACATATTCGAAGAAGGAAGATAAAGATGAGAAGAAATCAGAAAAGCAAAAATTGTTTTGTAAGTACTATAAAGGGAATGATCATATCATAAAGAACTGTCCAAAACTGGCTGCTAAAGAGGCAAAGAAGAAAGAGGCTGGAATGGTTGTTGCAGAGGCCTCTACACCAAAAACAGAGTCTGCTAATCTTGTGCAGGAAGAAGAATGGGCGTTTACTACTATCTGCAGTTTTGACCCATCTTCTCATGAGCAGTGCATGTCTGTTGTAGACTTGGTTTGGTATTTTGACAGTGGGGCGACCAAACATATTACCTCACAGTGCAGTTTCTTCTCTTCACTTGAGCCTGCCCCTACAGGGAATATTGTTACATGCGCCAACAACTCCTCTTATCCTGTTATGGGAGTTGGTAAGATCATTTTGACTACTGCTGATGGTAGTTCTTTCACTTTGTCAGATGCCTTATTTGTGCCAGGGATCAAGAAGAACCTGTTATCAATTTCTGCATTAGCCAAGATTGGCTTGGTTGTGAAATTTGTTGATGACAGGTGTACAGTTCATGATCTGTCAAATGGCGATGTGATTATTGCTTCTGGCATTTTATGTCGTGGGCTATATAAGTTCATAGACTATGAAAGATCTGTAAATGATTTGGCATGTGCAGTAAATGATTCTCAGGCTATGTCAGATGCAAAGCTTTGGCATGCACGCTTTGGTCATTTGAATTTTGCTAGTTTGCTACGCCTGCAATCCTCTTTGCCCAAACTTGAGGCACTTGGAAAACACGTTTGTGAAGGATGTATTTTGGGCAAAATGCAGCGTTCGTCCTTTCCAAAAGATGGTTCAGCTCGGGCTACTCAGAAATTGCAGCTTGTACATAGTGATGTCTGTGGTCCTATGCAGATAACTTCTTTTGGGAATTATCTTTACTTCGTGACTTTCATCGATGAATTTTCCAGGCATGCATGGGTATATCCATTGAAGGCAAAGTCCAAAGTGTTCATGTGCTTCAAACAGTTTCTGGTTTTGGCTGAAAATATATTAGCATGTAAAATGGGCACCCTCCGTTCTGATCGAGGGGGGGAATATATCTCTTCTAATTTTAATGCATTTCTGGCTAAACGTGGGATAAAACACCAGTGTACAGTGCCGTATGTGGAGATGGCGAGGTGCATGGTCAAGAGTCAGGATTTACCACATAGTTTTTGGCTTGAGGCTGTCATGTGTGCAGCATATATACTGAACAAGCATCCCACTAAAGCGCTACAGTCTATCACTCCATATGAGCCTTGGCATGACCACAAGCCATCTGTTGCTCATCTGCGTGCTTTTGGTTGTTTGGCATATGCATTAGTGCCTGAACAACTTCACAAAAAATTGGATGATAAAGCAGTAAAATGTATTTTTGTTGGGTACAGTTCTAAAAGTAAAGGCTATCGTCTGTATCATCCACAGACTAAACGCATTTTGGTTAGCCGTGATGTTGTTTTTGTGGAAGATGTTATTCAGCCATTGCTTTCATGTACTAAGGAGACATCTGTTAGCTCCAAAGACATGTATGATACTTTGCTGCCTCTTTTTATAGGTGGACAGTCTAGTGCTGGTCCTAATGAGGGAACTTCTCAGGCTTTGCAGGTTTCATGTGATAATGCAAATAGTTCCGTTTCTGATGCAGATGTACATGATGCACTTATTGATGAGAGAGTTGATATTGAGCAGGCAAGAACTATGCCAAAATGGCTGGTGCAGACCTTGCGTGACAGCAAATTAGATGAACCTTTGTCATATCGTACTTGTTCAGGCTCTCATAGTGCCTCTTTTGCATCAGATTGCTATGCTATGGCTGCATCTAGTCTCTGCGATGAGAATGAGCCTGTTTCGTTTGATGAAGCACAAAATTCAGAAAATTGGATGGCTGCTATGCAATCTGAATATGATGCTATAATGAAGAATGGTACTTGGTCTTTATAGGACTTGCCTCCTGGCAAGAAGGCCATTGGCAAGAAGGCCATTGGCAAGAAGCAGCCTGCTGTGGCCACTTCCAGTTGTGAGGCTGAGTATAGGGCAGCTTTCACAGCGACTGTTGAGTGTGTGTGGCTCACACGCCTTATGGCTGATTTGGGTGTTGGTCAGACTTCTGCCACCACCATCTTCACTGACAGTCAGAGCGCATTGGCAGTTGCGAGGAACCCTGTGTTCCATGCTTGCACTAAGCACATTGAGGTGCATTATCACTATGTCACGGAGAGGTTCTCTGCTGGGGAGATCAGCTTGGCATATGTGCCCACGCAGGAGAACATTGCAGACCTTTTCACGAAGGCTCTGCCTAGGGAGAAGTTTGAAGCTTTCCGCAAAGCTTTGGGCTTACTTCCTTTTGTGGAGTGATTTCCACATAGCTTGGCACTTCCTTATACATGAGTGCCAGCTCCTTGTTCACCGCATCACTCCCAAGAGGGATTTGTTGATATTTTTAGGTAGTGATGTGTGTGAACACTCTAGGACTGCCGAGGCACTTTTTTCCCTCTTTAGGAGGTTTTTTTCCCTCGGATTGTATATATGCCTATTGCCCTAATGGGCTACTTATCTTTGTACATTCTCTAGTCATACATTCAGTATTGTGTGTTGTACTCCAAGGTTCTTCTTCTTCCTTGTGCTGTTCGTGTGCTTCCGCAGACGTCTATCTCCAACAGTAGATCTTGGGGTTTTTAAGCTTTTTGCATGCAATGTTCTAGTTAGATTCAGATATTTGGTTTTTCTATAACTTCTTTTTTCACCACTTTCTCATCTCCATTCCATGATAAACAACTTCCACCACATTACTTGCGTGATTGTGGCTTCTTGTTTAGACATTGCATAGCTCTAGAGAAAGATGAATGTCAAGTTAGCTTCACTAGAATGCAAACCAATGGTCTTAATGAGTGGCCAGATGAGTACCAAGAAGTGGGTAAAAAGCATATTGATGAGACTCAAAGATTCTCACCTTCCTCAAGGGAATCGGTGCCATCATTAGCAAATTAGCCCTGAGACATGGCGGACCTTGAAGAGCCAATTTTAGATGAAGAAAATATTATTGACACTGCTCAAGTGCTTGAAGATGATGTAATGCATGGGGCCGAGCAGACATAGGATCAACTTCAATTGTAGAAAACCTATCCAACTTTCTAAACTTCAACTTATGTAATAGCTATTTTCATTGGAATATAATGCTTAGAGTATCTTTTTATTTGTTCTTATCTATATCCACATCCTGCACTATTCTATTGGATAGATGTGTGTTTTCATTTTTATTTATGATTGATTGAGGTAATAATCTTTAAGTGGCAATTAGAAAATCTTGGTGAATATCAATATAAGTACGCAAAAAAGCTTCTCATATTTTTTTAAGATCAAATGATGTGGTATTCTCTATGTTGAGCCTTGAAAAATCTATTTTATTTTCCCATGTCTGAGTTATGGAAATTGTAAATATCAGTGAGATCAATTATGTATGTCTTTGGAGTAAGCAATATATCAAGAGGTTGTATTTTGTTTTCTTTTGTGGCACTATTTGGCATACTTTGTGGGATGGGAAGCTCTCATGGGAGTAGCTTGCTCATTAGGTAGCACTTTTTGTCCTAAAAAACAAATTTGGCTTATTGCTCGAAGAATCTGATACAAGAATATATTTTCAAAGGCATCTATTGAACAAGAAACTAGGATTTGCATAGTGAGATAGGAAAGTGAGGCTATTTTGCAACATTTCATAGTTTTCTTCTAATTTTAAAAAGAGAACATGCCTTTGTTCTCATTTGATATGACTCAATATTAATCATTAAATAAATACAGCTTGCAAGAGATTAGCAAACAAATAGAGTCACATTATAATCATTCCTTTGCATGAACCAAACTCACATCAAGCTAGAGGAAAAGACAAAGGGTGTGATACAACTAGCACAAGACCAAGTCTTATAATACCGACTTCTCATCAAGTAAAAATTGAGTTACATACATGTTCTACAAGAAGCCAATGGCTCAGTTTACAATAAGACCTCACCAGCTAAATGCCAGCTAGAACCATGAGTCAAACTTTCAAAGTACATCAGATTTCAAGTTTTCATCAACAAATATTCCAACCTCCTTTAGGCACTACCTTTTGAGGTTTGGATGTAATCTCTCCCCATGCTCACTAAGAGCATCAACAAATTCATAATGAAAAAAATCTTATTTTCTCAATAGAGGAGATCTTCTACATATAGTCATTAATGTTTTTGTGATCCCAATTGAGAAGCTTGGCTTCCTCTATTGCTAGACCAACATATATTTTGCACTCTGCATACATGAAGAAGATCATTGTTAGATGGTCCTTGATGAGCTATCTTCGGGCTTCTACAAAATGTGATCCTCCTATCACATAATACGTGTAATCTTCAAAGCAAGCCTCATTAAAGTATTCTATTGCATTACACTGCTTTGGATTGACCATGACGAGAAAGAAAGCTATAGTTCCATGAGGATTTATCTTCATTTTCTTCTTCAGATTTTGAACACGAAGGTTGTGGGGCTCTCTAATCTTGAGGAGTTTCCTACCTATTGTTGGGTCAATATTCAGCCTATGAATAATGTTGATTGGTAGATGGAAAATCTTTCCTTTCCTTACAAGCTCACTTCTCATTATCTCCTCCCTCATTTTATTATGTTTTATCATCAATATGCTAGATGCAAGCTCTCCCCTAGGTGCAATGATCCCATCATCTAAATCAAAACTCTATGTTGATTCATTTGTATCTTTGTATTAAGCTTATTTCTTTTGTGGCTTCTGCTATATAGATTGCTTTCCTTTTGTTTTTATTGGTGTTGTTTTTTGCTTATGTTATGGAAAGATG
Organism: Ceratopteris richardii; assembly: GCA_020310875.1. Taxonomy (NCBI): domain Eukaryota; kingdom Viridiplantae; phylum Streptophyta; class Polypodiopsida; order Polypodiales; family Pteridaceae; genus Ceratopteris; species Ceratopteris richardii. Next base: position 167,269,972 of record CM035407.1, read on the forward strand.
TTTCAATGGATCTAGGACATATGATCAATGATCAGATTCTTGGACCTCTTGCAAATTTTAGCAAGCTTCTCTGGAGCACAACAGTCTGGACAAAACATATTCATACTAGAGATGGGACTTCTAAGTCTTTTTGCTATCTCAGCAAGAAAAATCACATTATCAAGCTCCTCATCCTTGTAATACACTCTATAGAAAGCCCGTATTGAAACTCCTTACTAGTGGTGATTCTTACCCTACCATAGACACTTGCAAAGACTAGAGCAATGCATTCTTCTCTTCAACATACTACAAGAACCATTCAAGCTGCATCATATCTTTGAGCTAAGTTTCCTTTCTCAAGCCAGCATCACTTGGCTTCACAATACTATGGTGAGATGATGATGGGCCGCCTATATTGCTTGCTTTTTTTGAGGAATCCATCTTTGCAGTCCTCTTTGACCTTTCTCCCCATGCAGTAACTACCTCTTTCAAACCTTCCCCTATGATCAATTTTACTTTGAGCTTCCAAACTAACTTCTCGTCTATCTTTTTAGATTCCCTACACAACAAGGAGTGTAAGGTTGAAGGTATTAGCTTAGCATGAACTACTATCCATCTAAGGTTGATGTCAAGCATCTACTTTATGTGCCAAGTTGATCCCAAACATTGACTTTATGCTAAGAGGCAATGCCATGAATCGACTTCTTGCATAAAGTCGATGTCAATCATTGACCTTATGCAAAAATTCAATGCTTGGCATCGATTCCTAGCATAAAGTCAATGCATGGCATCGACTTTATGCGGGAACCAATGCTTGGCATCGCCTCCTAACATGATTTTGATACATGACATCAAGATTATGTGGGAAACTAATGTTCGGCATCGCCTCCTCACATAAACTCGATGCATGGAACCAAATTTATGCTAGAAGGTGATGTCAAGTATCAAATTTCTGCATAAACTCGATGCCAAGTATCGAGTTTCCACTGGATTGATGCTTGTCATTGAATTTTGGGGTTGTTCTAGTTTTTCAAAGGACACATAAAACTAACATTAATTCTTGCTAAGGAGCTATGAAGTTAGAAAATAATTGTTCATTCCTTCATTTAATTTGGAAACTTCTTTGGAGGAAAAAAACTATTACCTATGGATTTTCCCACTTGCTATTCTCTTCACCAATGATTACAAACTCATATTTTCTAGCTAGTCTCTTGCTCTTGATTTTTATGCTTAGTATGTTCTCTCCTAGTTCTATTTTGAATGCATAATGAGACTAACCTCATCTTCTTTATTTATATACATTTTGCTTCACTCAATTGGATGGAATTAGGTGCAACCATCAAACTATGAGTAGCCAATATTGCCCAACCAAATGAAATCAAGTACTCATTTTTAGGTAAATATACTAGAATCAACTAGAATAAACTAGTTATAACCATCTTGTAAAGATGGTCTTGTTTCTGTTATCAAACTAGATTGTAAAGTCTCTTATGGTATGCCTAGTCGAATATGAACCAATATTCTTGGCTTTTTTTGGCATCCCACTTTCCTAATTGGGAATGTGGATCTTCCTTAAATGGCACCTTCATAAAAGTATTTTCAAAATTACCTCTTTGGGCTTCTATTCACTAAATCTAGGGGCTCCCATGCTCGGTTTCTTTAAGTGCTTGCTTTTCTTGGTGTTCTATAGAATTAACACTTTGATATTGTAAGATTTTTGGAACATCCATCAAAGTTTAGGGAAAGATACCCATGACCAATAGATTTGTACTCTCTAGTTTTCTTTTGAACTTGTAAGCTTTGTTATATGATCAGATGGAATCTATGTTGGAGTTTGAGGTCTACAAAACCACGTGAACATCATGAGGAAGAAGAAGAAGCTTGGAGCACAATACACAATACTGAATGTATTACCAAGTGAATGTACAAAGATAAGTGACCCATTAGGGTTATAGGCATATATACAAGTTGGGGGAAAAAAACCTCCTAAAGAGGGACAAAAGTGCCCTAGCAATCCTAGTGTTTTCACACACATTACTACCAAAATATATCAACAAATCCCTCCTAGGAGTGATGTGGTGAACAACAATCTAGCACTCTGTTAACCACAATTATTGTTGATCCTTTGCAATATTACGTCTATGGTGTGGAAGAAATGTTTACTTGCGTGGGACAATAGCCAGTTGGGGACAAACATGCACCAAATGGGTTTATTGAACGGAGTCTCCCACATTTTCCAAGGCATGACAAGACTTCTCAAGCAAAAGGTTTGTGGTCAATTCCTTTACAGTGGGTCGATTGCCACTGAATTCTTTTTCCATACTATGGGGTGGTCATGAGTGAGCTCACATATGCATTTGAAGAAGAGTAGAAAAAGTACAACCTTCAACAAGGACCACAATCTTTAAGATGCCTTTGGTCATATTGCAATGCATTCAAAAACATCTTGAAATTCAAGGAATCTCCTTGGCATGCATGGCTTGCTCTATGGAATAACTTGCATTTGTCTATTAAAGATCATAAGTGCTACAAGGCTGGATTCACAACTTGGAACAAATTCCGACAAAGAGATAGTGGAATTTTGGCTATTAGGACAGCACAAGCTGGTGTCAAGAAGGTTTATGCTCATAAAGAACACGTACCATTTTTCAGAATAGCATCACATTCTGATTGCATAGGAGCCATCCAATTTTCAAAATTTTGGGTTTCATCAAACGAAACATGATCCTTCTCATCACAAAGACTAGAAGCAGCCACAACATAGAAATCTGATGCAAGAGAAGCATTATGAGAGCCTGAACGAGTACGATATGATAGAGGTGCGTCTAATTTGCTATCTCACAAAGTCTGCACCAACCATTTAGGCATAGTTTTCACCTCCTCTATATTAGTTCTCTCATCAATAAGTGCATCATGTAAATCTGCATTAGAAATGGAATGATCTGCATCATCACATGAAACCTATAAGGCTGAGAAGTTGCCTCATTAGGAGTAGCACTAGAGTATCCACCTGTAAAAAGAGGAAGCAAAGTGTCATACATGTCTTTGGAGCTAACTGATGTCTCCTTAGTACATGAAAGTAATGACTGAATAGCATCTTCCATAGCAAATTCAAAGTGAATTTGATAGAGTTCTAAAAGTTATGAAAAGGTTAGAGGATCCACCCATTTTGCTAGGTCCATGCACAAGTGGTGACCAGAAACAGAACAAGATAGGATTTGGTTAGGATATTTAGAATGCATGAATTTCACATGTTTATGCTATGCATATGGATACCCAAATGGCACACAAAGAAAATATGAGTTGGTCAGAGATGTTTTCTAGTCTACACTTATCATTGCTTCTTTAACTTATCAAATGCAAAGCTAGATGGCATTTAGAATGATTTGGGTAGAGATAAAAATACACATGAATTTGCCTCTTTTCAAATCCAGTCTAGGATATAATTTGGTTCTGATTAACGAGAAGAATTAGAGAGATGACAACCAGACTTCTTAGTTTACTTAGATAAAATCCATTATATATTTTGTAACATGAAGCATATTTTCAAGGACGAAAATATTCTTTGAGGGGGGAGGAGAATGTTGTAAAGTGATTCTTGGCAAAGGTAGAAAACATGTTAAGTTTAAGGTTCTCTAAGATGTCAACAACCAAGAACCTTAGTATAGGGGTTAATTCAATGGGATAGGAAGAAAGAGGTCTTGGGTTCAGGTCCTACAACTCATGTGTGAGAGTATTGCCCCAAATGACCTCTAGCCATCTAGAAGCATCCAATTCAAGCTAACATGATTTAACTTGAGTAAAATATAAAATACGATGGACTTCACCTTTAGTGGAATCAAGAGAATTCAAACATATGGTATACATGTAATCACTTGCCAAGTTGAGACACATTGAGTGCAAGGATAAATAATAGATGGTTTGGTAGAGAGTTAAAAGAAGAAATCATTCTCTCATGTGTGTGTGTGTGTGAAGACCAAAATTTTACATAATGATTCTACTTGAAATGATCAAGGTAGTGCAAAGACACTTTGGTGGTATCACAAAAATTTTGTATCCCCTTAGGCTCTAAAATTAACCATGAAAAAACTACTGTAAAGACACTTAATCACATGTGATCATTTTTTATCTTTGAACAAGGATATAAGGAGATTGCTTTGATAGAGGTCTTTGGATTGTTGGGCATCTCAATACGATTTCATATTTATTTGAATCAATTTTAGGTGCGTCTTTTGAAATTATTAGATATCAATCTCAGTTATTAGAAGGGCCTTCAACTCAATGTGGCAAAAACATCCATGGTTGACACCACTTTTTGTCCCAACCAAAATATTCTCTCTCTCTCTCTCACTCTTCCTCCTTCTCTCTCTCTCTCTTGTTGGAGAACCATGAACAAAAAGCTTCAAGATATTGAGGCCATTTGCAAAAAAACTTTGGATCAATGACCCAAACATAAGAGGGTTAAAGATCAACTAGGACATGTATTTGAGAAATTTGGGGGTTCTTAGTGTGGTCACCTTAGTAGACAAAGTGGCAACCAAACGAATGCTAAAAGTGTAAAAGAACTAGTATAATTCTTTGATTTACCTAATGTTTAGGAATCAACAAGCATCTCTTCCTCATCACTTCTCTATATTATAAGCGTCACAATCTCAATACTCTACTCTTTTGCTCCTGGTTTGTCACTCTTAAAGGTTCAAAATCAAGGAACTCCCTTAGCTTGGAGCAAGATGTAATCACAAAGACTCTTTGAAAAGAGATAAAATAGGTTGTGGGAGTCAAGCAAAACAATTCGACATAGTTCCTCATCTTTGGAGTGAGCAAATTAGAAGAAACCATACCAAGGACAAAGAGGTTGTGATCCAAAGGGATTTTGTTTACTAGAATCACATATGGAATTAGCAAAAGCCTCAGTGGATAAGAGAGGATAACATGAAAGAATCTCTAAGGATGGACTATGAAGATGGGTGTGATATCAATATACGTATCTCGGATTGTGGGGAAGATTTGAGAATCTTATAGAATGGAATTTCTCCCCACCTAAAGGATTAACTTGGAACAATGGAGAAAATAGTTATGATATCTCTAGAATCAACAAAAAATGGAACTTCCTAGAGAGCATGATAGTCTTGAGTGTGGTGGGAGGTGAGACTTTAATCCTTCTAGCAATGCATCCCTTTATTGAAATGAAGAAAGCACCTTTACTCTAACAAACTCATCATCAAGAATTTCAAATGAATTCTAGGGCCAACAAGCTATGCAAGGAAATACCACATTCTAGAAGGTTCCTCTACTTAAATGTGAAAATCTCTCGATACCAAGCTCTTCGTGGTGAGGTAATGGGGTACTTCATTATGGCAAGGAGAGGCTCTCTACTGGAGAGATTAGTTGGGCATATGTGCCCACACAAGATAATGTTGCATACCTTTTTATAAAGGCTCTACCCTATGAGAAGTTTGCAAAGCTTTTGCCTTACTCCAATCTTTGGATTGATCATACTCCTCATGGATTGAAACTTCCTTATACATGAGTTCCAACTCCTTCTTCATTACTACATCAGTATAAGGTGGGATTTGTTAGTGTATTTTGGTAGTGATGTGTGTTAATACACTTAGGATTATCGTGGCACTTTTTCTCCTCTTTAGGAGTTCTATTTGCTGACTTATACATACATCCATAACCATAACTTCTTACCTTTGTACATTGTACACTTAATAATACACTCTATGTTGTGCTTCTAAGCGTTGTCTTCTTCCTTGTGCTCTTTATGTGGATTCCCAATCCAGAAACTCTGACAAAGGTATGCTACTTGTTTCCATGTTTTTTGATTGAAGTTATGGGATATATTTTGGACACTTGCTAAATGAATTTTTGGCATTTCAAGTCATCTTGAGATTGGGAAGATTGGAAGTTGGAATCATTCATAATCGATGATCCTCAATTCAGGAGGGAGGTGGTGATGGAACTTTCAATGTTGATTCTTGATGATCCACATAAAAATTGTTTCTTCTTATTTAGGTTTCATTTCCACCCACGTTTTCCAAGTTATCTTTCAAAAATGTGGTAGTGGACCAATGAGAAGGCACCTAACCAGTATTTTGTGCTTTTAGTTTAAGTTTTCAAGGTGTCACATTATGTCGTATTTCACATGTGGTGTGAACCACCATTTAAGTCTAGGTGGCAAGAAATCCATGTGGCACCTTAATGCGCATTTACCATTTATGTGGCAGAAGGTAGAGAGGAGTGATTCATGAGTTTTTTAGGAGTCTTATGAACCCGAACATGGCTAGAGACATGTGTATAATTGGAAGGGTGAACCATTTTCCCTCCACATAATACTGACTCCCATGGTCAACATGGAGCCGAATCCTTTCATGTCCTAGGTAGTCAAAAGGAAAAGTTGAGAAAACGACCAAAAGTAAGTTTTGCAAATCCTTTAGGAAGAGAAAGATCAAGATTAGACACTAATAGAGCCAAACCAGAAAGACCTAGAGGACATAGGCACCAAAGAGGCATGGATGAATTCCCACTAGCTAGACTAAGAGAGCACCCTAGAATTTTGAGACCCACTCAGCTAGTGAAGTCGTTGAAGAATTACTTTGAGGATACAGGAGATCCATATGATCATGTGGTAGAATCCAAGCAAGTGTCAAAAACTTGTTCACTCAATACAATGCCTTTGGATTGACCTTAAAGAATACAACCTTGACTTGGTTACAACCCTTGCATCAAGGACAATTCAGGGATATCAACCAATTGCTAGAGGCATTCATAATAGAGTTCTCCAAGAGTGGCATTAGACATAATACTTCTTCATTGATTCGTAGCTTTAAGCATACACCACATGAAACTACAAGATTAGTAGGATATAGGTTTAGACAATACATTGAAAGATGTCCAATCCCAGAGCTACCTACTCAGGCTAAGCAAGTTTCCTTGTTTGTAGATGGCATATTGAGTACAACTCTACGATCATATGTCTATCTTAAGGAACCCCAAACCATAGAGCAATGCGTATGAATGTGCATTGAAATCGAGGATACTTTGGGTTACAAGTTAGAACTTTCTAAACTCTATAAGGATCAGATTGTTCTACTAGCTTCACGTCCAAACCCTCAACCTCAATAGATGAACTCATGGAACAAGTGGCTCAAAAGTTAAGAGTACCTAGTAGAAAAACTCCTAGAATAGTCTCAAGTGATGCTACACTTGTGGAGGAGACCATATGGCCAACATATGCCCATTGATGGCTTAGAATTCAAGAAACCTAAATGCCCAATAATGCACCATTCAGAGAAAGTATAGAAATCATATTGCACAAGATTGTCCTTATAATAAAGAAGAAATTAGAAAAAAACTACTAGCAACCCTATCAACAACTAGGTAGATATCAAAACTAATACCAGCCACAACCTTAATATAAGCCACAACAACCATACCAACATCAAGCACAATGGAGACCTCAACTTGTGTTAGGTCAGCAACCACCACCCTCTGCCAATGTGATATCAATCAAATATATGGTGGGGGATGACAAATGAAAGAGATCCATAATGCCAACATCCCCTGTGATCTTAGAGAGTGATCATAATGCTCAAGGTTTTGATTCAACCCATGTACATAGTCCAGTGGCATGCTACACTGAATCACCTAATCATAATGAGATCTATCAATATGAATTGGGAGTCTGGATACTCCAATGTGATGTACATGAATCCAAACCACAGGCCCCAATTTAGACAAGTGAGAACTCAAGCACCTAGAGAACAATGCTACAGATTTCAGGGAGGTCACTTTATTCATGATTGTCCATTCCCTCCACCATGGCAACCTCAACCCCAAGGGCAGGGTCATCGATAGTCGGGAGAAAGAAACATGGGACAGAACTAAACTACACTTGGATTTGGTCGAATTCAAAGACTCGAAGGGCTTTTCTTGGTCGAATCTCCAAGCAAGCGAGGACCTGAGGAAAGCTAGACTTGATAGATGCTACATTTCTCAGAGTTTTAACCATCTGTGGGGCCACCCCTACCTTTCGCAACGCACCGACCTCACCATCTCTGATCACTACCCGATCGTCATCTCTTTTCAACCCCCCACCAAGATCCGTAAGGCTCCGTGGTTCCATGCTAGTGTGCCCTCCTTCTCTCTCCCCTCAGTCCATCAAGAAATTTCTGATGTGTGGAAGGAGGCCTTCGCCTCTGGCTTGTCCCCAGCCAAGTGCTGGAGAAGTGCGGTCGATAAGTCACGACAGATCATGATTAGATCCAGGAAGATGCTTGAGACTGTGCGGCGGGCTCGGAGAGAAGCTCTATATCATAGACTCTGGCGGCTCGAGGAGGAAGTGAACAAAGGAAAATCTCAAGCCCAGAAAGGTCTTCGAAAGATCAGAGCGATGCTGAGATACGAGGAAGAGATACAAAGGAAAAATTTGCAAATTTTCTTCAAGGAGTGGTGGGCTGGCAAAGCCGACAAACCCACCAAAGAGATGTGCCATATCCTCAAAAGGAAACACAACAGAGAATCGATCCCCTTATTGCTAGACGCAAATGGCAATGTATGCAATACGGAAGAAGATAATTTTGGGATCATTGAAGGGCACTTCACGAGACTCCTGGGGACCTCAAACCCCCTCTCCCACCATAGAAGGGACTGTTTGGCTGCCATATCTAGGGTTTCCCCCCACAGGATACCACCCAACCTTCACTCTCTTCTTCATGCCGCTATCTCTGAAGCCGAAATCATTGAGGTCATTGATGCCCTCCCCTCAGGTAAAAGCCTGGGACCCGACGGGCTCACTAATGAGTTCTATAAATCCTTCAAGCTGGTGGTTGCCACCCCTCTTCGTTTGGTCTGGCAAGAGGCACTCAAGTTTGGCGCGCTTCCTTCTTGTCTCAACAACGGCATTATCAAGTTAGTACACAAAAAAGGGGAAAAGAACAGAATAGAGAACTGGCGTCCCATTACAATGCTCCGAACAGGATACAAGATCATCGCCAAAGTCATTGCCAACAGAATCTCTTGCCACTTGAGAGCGTGGTTAAGCGAGGATCAAAAAGGCTTCATCAAAGGCAGGTCAATTTTGGAAACCATTATAGATATCTGGGAAGGTCTTGAATTTGCAAATGAGTCTAAACAAGAAGTTGTTTTCCTCAAGATCGACTTTGATAAAGCCTACGACAGGCTAGAATGGGACTATATTCTACAGTCGCTACAAGATCTTGGATGTAGTCAGAAATTCACCAAGATGATCGCGACCCTTCTCGGAAACGCATCGACCCAAATTAACATTAATGGAAATCTGTCAAAGGTGATCAAACTTAGAAGATCTATCAGACAAGGGTGCCCATTGGCTCCCCTTCTCTTTGCCATTGCCACAGAAGGACTTAGCAGGCTGGTGGAGCATCAAGTGGAAGCTGGTAACATTAAAGGCCTTCGGTTGCCGCATGACCACAGTCAGATCAACATGAGACTTTTTGCCGACGATATGAACGCCTTTGTGCACAATGATAGTACCAGTCTTGAGACGTTCTGGAAGTGCCTTACTACCTTTTGTGAAGCATCTAAATCCATAATCAACCACTCTAAGACCGCCTTTAGAGCTATTGGTGGGTCACAGCCCGACCTTCTCATTGATCATGGCTGTCAAATCATTCCGCAGGGCCAAATCTTTCGGCTTCTTGGGATTCCCTTGGGGTTCGGCGTGTCTATGGAACAGCGATGGAACTGGGTGCTTGCCAAACTCGAAAACAAGCTTAACTATTGGAGAGGTATGCAAATCAATCTCGCTGGTCGTGCTATGGTTATCAACACGTTCCTCTTATCATCTACCATTTATTTCCTTTCTTGTTGGAGACCGAAAGAGCATGATCTGTCCAAACTGGATAGTATTTGTAGAAACTTCCTTTGGACGGGCGACCACAATAGGAGGGGGGTGCCTAAAATCAAGTGGTCCATCTGCACCAGCCATAGAGATAGTGGGGGACTAGGTATCTTGGACATTGGGTGCATGGCTAACAAACTTTCGGCCAAGTGGATGATTAGGGCTTGGTGCAACGGGGAGGCCTCGTGGGCCAAGCTGATCTTCAGAAACAAAAATGAGTTGGCACTCATGGGCTTCCCAAATTGGAAGAATCTTGACATCTTGACCTTGCTGTTTTCCCCGATCCCCGTCTTCCCGAAAGGCTCTAATCTGGTGTGCTCCCTTTGGAAGAGTTGGAATAAAGTCAAAAGTTTCACAAGAATAAGTGAAGACTGGAAGTGGGCTGCCGGTATCAGACAAAACGACTCTATCTGGTTCCCGATCCATGGCATCCGGAGTGTGGAACCTTGGAACATTCAAAATGCCAAGAAGCTATGGAACAAAGGCTTCAAAAAATGGAAACATCTCTGGAAACAAGGCACCAACCGCTGGATCAACTTTGAGGATATTGATCCTAGCATAAACATTTCGCATGAAGAATGGAACACATTGCAAAGCAGATGCCTCGCCTGGGACCGACACAAAGTTCGCCTTCTCATGGGACACGACATGTCGAGCTCGCTTGTTCTCAAATGGCACAATGGGAATAGCCTATCAAAAGTCCCGAACATCAAAGAAACGATCTTCTATCAGGCTAACCTCAACAAAAAGTGGTGCCTGTCATGGACGCGGCTTCGGTGGGACATGAAGTTCATGGCTATCTGGCACCCCCTCATAGAAATCAAAAAGTCTGTCCTCTTATGGCAAATCCTTCATCATGGAATCTGGACCAACCTTAAGGCTAGCAAAATTTGTGGTATCCCCCCCTGGTGCAAGCGCTGCCACCGGTCTATCGAAGATGTTTCACACATCTTCTTTACCTGCCCCAACTCCAACAGACTCTGGCAGGTGGTTGGAAAGAGAATTAGACTTCAAAAACATCTCAGTTGGCAGCAGGCCCTTCTGGGAGAAGCGATCGGCTGTTCCGCGACTCTCTGGAACGCCATCAGAGGGGAGGTCCTATGGAAAATCTGGCGGGAAAGATGTGCTTTCAACTTCGGTGACTCCCCCAAGGAGTGGTCAATTGAGAAATCGCTGTTCCTCCTTGGCAAAAGGATTGTCAACTGTAAAAAATCCCCCCCCTTTAGGCATCATCAAGTACTCCTTTTGATCGATAACAAGCTTAAACCCAAGTGGGCCCCACATGAGGGTGATGAGAGGGTAATTAACCTTCTTTGTAATGTCATCTAAGCTCTGTAAAAGCTTCCCCTGCTTTGTGGGATTTGGGGGGTCCCGTGGGCACTAGTCCCCTTCTCTTGTACTTTTCTTTATTTAATTCAAGTCCGGGAGAGTAGGCAATTGCTGAACTTCCTTTATATTAAAAAAAAAAAAAAACCTCAACCCATTGTGATCCAAAATTTTTTTCCTCATTGTGGAAAAGAGCATCTCCTTAGAGGTTGTACAAAAAATCTAGCCAACATGCAAAAGATCACTCCAATCAATGTTGTTGGCTTTGTGGTGGAACCTATTGGAAGTGTAATGAATATTGCCCCTATATAGGTAGTCACTAGAGCATAGGCTCTACAGGGAACTCTAGACATAGAGCACAAGAAGAAATTACAGGCTAGTGAATTGAAGAGCACCAATGAAAGGAGAACTAGAGCTTGGAGAGACAGGCGAGAGATAATGAAAAGATAATGGGCTAGAAAATTGAGCGAGTTAGAAGCAAGCCTTAGAGAAACAAAAAAAAAGTTGAAATCACCTCTCAAACACCACCACCCAACCCCTTTTCAATCAAACAAACTTAGCCAAACCATAGTTACACTTTTGTAGAGATTAGAGCGGTTGGTAGCTAAACCCAAGACTTTAGATACACTCCTCAAAATAATGGAAGTGAAGTGACAAGATTACCACCACCAAAAGCTTATGCTCCCAATTCTATGGATGACAAAATTCCTTCCTCAATAAATCATTACTCCCAAGAGTTCTTGAGAGAGATACAAGAGGAGAAATGAGACATAGGGAGCAAGAGGATGTGCAATCGAGTGAAAGACTAGACTTTGAATCAAATTCCCTATAGGAAATGCCACACTTCACCAAGCCATGGGAATCTAAGTCTATTCGAATGAGAGCTCCCATAGTCATGGTTAGAAATGATGAATCAATTCTACCTAGGAACACAGAAGTACACTAAAGTGAGGTGCCATCTCACTTTAGAGGAGTTATTAAGGATTAAACTTGAGTTGTTGGGAGCATGTATCAAACCAATTGCCACAAGTAGCCAATTCCCACTCTCAAGTAGGTTTGCAAAGGTCGGTACCAAAGATACCTATAGATAAGATAGGAGATATGACCGAAGGAGAAGAAGGAAACACTTATCTACCTATCACCTACCAAGGCTATACAAGAAAGGTGATCTTAGATTCAGGGGTAGGAGTTGGCATTACCACCACCTCCTTATGGAAGTGTTGGGGCAAGCCAAAAATCTAAGAGAAATTAGGATGAAATTACAAATTGAAGACAAACTTATCAAGAAGCCCTTAGGACTGCTAGAAGGTATAACTCTCACCAGACGTGTTGTAGAGTTTGAACATACTTTTCTAATATGCGAGTTTGGAAAGAATCATGTCTATGAGATGATTTTAGGTAGACCATTTATGAGGCAATTGTAGAGTATAGGATTGGGGAACCAACTCCTTGTACTTACAACATTTAGGGATCACTCCTAAAGTCAATCTCAAAGACTATTCTCACAGGGGACCTAGTCCATAGAATACTAGATGAGACAAAATCTATGCATTCCATGGGATCATATCCCTCATGGATGCATTAGGACATGCACTTTACTTGCTTCTGCATTTCGGTGATTCGGTCTTTCTGGTTGCATACCTGATTATCTAATCTTTCAAACTGTTGATTCTGGAACTGTATAGTTTTGTGATATGCATCTCGTTCTCTGTGGGCATTCGCTAAGTACTTTTGATATTTGGTTTCCCTGTTCAATTGGTGTTTGAGCATATTGTTGACGTCGTCTAAGGATTCTTTCGTTCTCTGTAGTTGTTCCTCGGTTTGCTTAGCTTCTCTCTGCTGCTCTTGGTATTTCTGTACTGTGTCCTGCAGCTGGAGTCTTGTTTCTTCCAGTAGGTTTCCTAGCGCGATTCGTGTGTCTTCTGTATCTTTGATTGTTTGATTTAACCTTGTTATCTCTGTGTCGGCAACTGACAGTACTTCTTCTTTTGCAGCTAGTGCCTTATCTCGCTGGCTTAAGCTCTCTTCTTGTGCTTGGAGTGTAGCCTATAGGTGCTTGATCTGCTCATGGAGTGCATAGTTTTCTGCTCTTGCGGCTTGTAATTCTTCCTGGAGGGGGGTGATATCTGCCTCCATCACTTCCAATTTTCTTTGGAATTCATCTCGTGCCTTGTCTGTGGCTTGCTTCAGTTGTTGCGGCAGTTGTTGGGATAGATTAATCAACATTCGACCCATAGATTCTAATTATGAAAAAACTGGAACGGGGTGGGGTGGAAGAGGAGGGCGAGGTTGCGAAGAGGTTTTGGTGAGGAGTTGTTGTGAATTTGGTGGTGAATAGTTGAGGGAGGATGTAGAGGCTTCAGTAGTTTCGGTGGGGTGACTGGGCTTGATGGGACTGCGGGGTGGTTCCGGTTGGGAAATGGGGTTAACAGGCGGTGTTTTGGGGAGGGCCGAGTCAATGGTTGATACCGTGTTTGTTTGTTCTGCATTGTTTGCTTCTGAGGATTCCACTGCCTTCAGTAGCTTATCTAGTGCATCTCTGGCAGATTCTTGCTCGTCTACCTGTTGCTCTGATTCTTTTTCGATCGAAATTGATTCTGTTTCTACTCGATCCTGTTGTTCTTGTTGCTCAGTCGATGATTCATTGTGCATTGAAGTAGCTGTATCATGGAATGTCTCTTCTTCGTTCTTCTCTTCTTCTTTATTGTCATCTCTATCTTTTCCGGCTGAGCCTTGTGCTTCGCTTTCGGAGGAGCTAATCCTGATTCGTTTCCGGCAGAACAATTGATTGAGCTCTTCTTCATCTTCTTCTTCCTCATCCTCTAGTAGCTGTACTGATTATTCATGCCTTAGGACGGGTCCTCGTGGTGGTGGTTGAGCTGCGAGTATGGTCGGAAAGAGAAAGGAGAGGATGTGGGGAAGTCTGGATCGAGGGGTGGTTCCTTTGTTGACTTGTTTCACTATGGCTACACACTCCTTATGGATACGGTGAAAGAAAAAGGAGGCGAAGTTGACGGGTTCATGTGCAGCAAGGTCGATGGCGGAATAGAACGGGCGAGATATATCGTAGGTGCGTTTCTGGAGGTTGAGGATTGCGACTAAGAACTGTAATGCAGTTCTTTCAGGTTCGGGGCGGCAGAGAATGGCGTATTCGTTCGATGAATGGCGGGGGAAAAGTTCGGTCATGCGGGCTACGGGGATACTTGGGCCATTCTCGTGGCCTTGTGGAGTGAGGCGGAAGGCTTCGACGAAGGCCTCGAAGGTTATTAAGGTTCTAGATGGTAGGGAGGGGAAGAGCCATTGTCGTTCAGCGATGGGGGATTGGGCAATGGCAGGGATGATTTGTGCGAAGAAGGGATGGGCTTCCACTGAGTGCCATGGCAGCTCAGCGAAGTTGGCCAACCCTCGGGTGCGCAGGTATTCTCCTACCTCGATAGGGATACCATCACAGAAAGCTGTGTAGTTCGCCAACGCTTCCATTGCGCACGCGAACACGAATACACAGGACACAGCACACGGATACACAGAACACAGAAAACACAAGCACAATCACAAGAACACAATAGCGTTGTTTGGCGCAACCGAAGAGCTTAAGTACATATATTACGGTGGGGGGGTAGGAAGTGATGGTTATCATTGTGCGGTGCTGGAATGATATTGCTTTTAATTTGGCGTGCATGGTTGAGTAATTGGTAAGGAGGGTGGCTTATGACAAAACACGGCTATTTTAAAAAGAAAAGAAAGAACAGAATGAAAAGTAAAAAACAAAAGCTAAAAAAATGCGGTCCACCGCCGAATGATTTAATGCGGACTAGTAGCGCTTTGATATGGCCGCAGCTTCGAGCCGTTGATTGCTTTTGGAAGTGGATTTCCGGTCAACGTAGTCAACCAAAAAGTTGCTGGACCGATTTGCTCTGAGATTTTGTAAGGGCCGAACCACCGTAATTTGAATTTGCCTGCGGATCTATTTGACTTTGCATTATAGAAAAGTACAAGATGTCCTACCGAAAATACAGGAGTCTTCAGGTTTCGATCGTGCGTCCTTGCCTCTCTTAGTTGGACTTCGTGCATGGTTAAAAACTGAGCCATCGGTGCTCGTCTAACTCTCTGAGTGTGTCCAACCGAAATGACAGTGAATCTTTCGGTAGAAGTTTCTGACCGATTGCTACGTGTAAGCTTGGTATGACTATCTCCATTGGTGCTATTGCTTCTAATCCATAAGCTAATTTGAAAGGTGTCAATCCTATTGTTACCTTGTAGGTAGTCCGGTATGCCCATAACACTGCAGGTAGTAGTTGATCCCATCTTTCCGGTGCTTCCATGATCAATTTCCGAAGTATATTCAGCAGAGATTTGTTTGTACTTTCGGCCAAACCATTAGCACGCGGATAATAAGGAGAACTAAATTTATGTGTGACCTGGAACGACTGTGTAAGTGCCTTCATTAAATTGTTTACAAAATGAGTGCCTTGATTTGATACAATTTCCAGTGGTAATCCAAAACGTGGAAAGACATCGGTTAGTAGACACTTTGCTACCGTAACGGCTGTAGCAGACCGTAAAGCCCATGCTTCAGCCCATCTGGTTGCATAGTCTGTACAGGTCAGTATGTAACGGTTGTTACTGAAGACTGCTGGTGGTGTAATTGGACCGATAAAATCTAGACCCCACTTTTGGAAAGGTTCCAATGGTAAGATGGGTTGCAGAGGAAAGAGATGTCGTTGCAAAGGCTGGCTAGATCTTTGGCAAGTATCACATTGTTTGACAAACTGTGAGATATCTCTGTACATCGTTGGCCACCAGAGACCATTTTGCAGAACTTTCCGGTGAGTTAGATCTGCAGCAAAGTGGCCACCGGAAGGAATCGAGTGAGCCAAAGTGATAACTGAGTTAACTTCATGCGGTGGAATACATCGAAGTAGGATTCCGGTGTGATCTACATAATATAATTCTCCAGCAATTAACCGAAATCGGCGGCTAAAGACTGCAATTTTCCTACGTACTGCTCTAGAAGTCTGAGATGGAAGGCAACCATCAGTAAGAAAGGTCAAGATCTGATCATAATATGAAAATGGGATAGGTGGGTCTGCAGAATCTTCATTAATTGGTTCTGACACATAAATCGCGGGTGTCGTGTCATCTATGCCCACCGGAGCTTCACCGGAATCTAAGCGGGATAAAAAATATGCTAAGGCATGTGAACTGCCTGGCCGGTGAATGACTTCGTAGTCAAATTCCTGCAAGAGTAAGACCCATCGCGCTAATCGACCACCTAGATGCTGTTGCCGAACTAGATAGACAAGTGCAGCGTGATCTACATGAAATGTGAATTTACGGCCTAGCAAGTAATGTCTGAATTTCTTGACCGAATATACTAGCCCTAGACATTCTCTTTCTGTTACAGAGTAATTTTTCTCAGCAGGGGCTAATCTTCGACTTGCATAATACACTGGTCTGAACCATTTATCAATTTGTTGCATCAACACACTTCCTATTGCTATATCTGAAGCATTGACAAATACATGAAATGGGTGATCCCAGTCCGGCGGTTGTAAGATAGGAACTTGTGTTAATAAATGCTTTAAACGATCAAATGCTATCTAGCATTCCTGGGTCCATTCAAATTGTCGAGGTGTCTTGGCGATTAGTTTGTTTAGTGGTATAGCCAAATGAGCAAGCCACCGTAAGTGCCTTCCATGCCACCGTACTTGGCCCATAAAGCGCATAACTTCTTTTGGAGTAGCTGGCACCAGAGCTTCTAATACTGCCGAATTTTTCTCTGGATCTACTTGGATACCTTGTGCAGATACAATGTGGCCAAGTAATTTACCACATGAGACCACAAACACTGATTTGTTTGGGTTCAAGCAGAGTCTATACTCTCTGCATTTCTGAAAGCACCACCGTAAATGAAACAGGTGGGCTATCATCTTACCGAAAATTGAAAAATCGTCGAGATATACTTGCATAAATGAAGTGAGATAAGGAGAAAATATCTCCTGCATACATCTTTGAAATGTGCTTGGTGCGTTTCTCAATCCAAACCACATTACCATACAAGCAAAGACACCCCAGTTGGTAATAGATGCAGTTTTTGGTATATCTTCTTCGGCCATTCTCACTTGGTTGTAGCCACTGTATCCATCTAGGAATTAATACATCTCGTGACCTGCTACTCTATCAAGCATGGTATCCAAAAAGGGGATTGGAAAAGGATCCGATACGGTTGCTGCATTTAATTTTCGGTAATCTACACAGATTCTCAATTGCTTGTTTTTCTTAGGCACAATCACAATTGGAGAGATCCATTCAGCATGCTCTACTGGTACGATGAATCCGACTTTTAATAACCTATCAAGTTCTGCCTTTATCTGAGATGCATAATGGGGATTCATCCGGTAGCTGGTTTGCTTTATCAGTCTTGATTCTGGCTTCAGCATGACCCTGTGCTGGTAGATACGGGGGTCCAATCCCTTCATGTCTTTGTAGTCCCATGCAAAGACGTCGGTGAATTCTCGGAGTAGCTGGATTAAGCCTGCTTGAAATGTTTCCGGTAAGTTTTGCTTTATCTTTACAGGACGCGGATGATCTTCATCTCCTAAATTGTAAGTGATCAGCTGATCTTTGGGGACATAGAACTGTTGATGTTTCTCTGTGTTGTCTGTTGGTTTAAAGAGTTGCTGTAGTTCATTGTCATGTGTCGAGACAGTGTCTTCCTTCTTAGCCTCTTCTGTGACGGGTATTACTGTACAAACTGAAGCATTCCAATTATCTACAACGGTCTGTAGATCAACAGTTCCTAAGGAAATTAAATCAGCGTTATTCTTCAGAAACTCTTCTTCTTCATCGTCTGACAATCCATCTAGCATATGGACTGGTTCAGCAAAATACGGTCTAGCATGTAGCTCGCAAGGTTGTATAGCATCTAATTTTACCACATATCTACGATTGGCATCTTTAAACGTAAGCTCTTGTGCAGACCAGTCCTGTACTACCTTCACATGCTTCAGCCAAGGTCGGCCGAAAAGAAGGTTGTAATCCAAAGTGGATTCTGGCAAATCTAGTATAACAAAGGTCATTTTAAAGGTCGTACCTTGTAAAGTGATGGGTACATTTCGCACAAGTCCTACGGGATGGACTCTTGATTGATCTGCCATTCTGACAAAAAATTGAACTGGTTCGATTTCGGTCCATCCTAATCTTTTGCATACTGCCACAGTCTCAATGTTAACACCAGAGCCTCCATCAATTAATACCTGCGTAATCTTATGATTCTTATACCATACTGTAATCAAGGGAACTGAATGATCAACCGTAGAATCAGGTTCTGATTGAACTGCTACTGTCGCAGGAATACAAGAAGTCACCAGACTGAACTGTTGTTGGAACTGTTGTCGAATTCCAGGTACTAATGCCAGTAGTTGGCCCAAAGGCAGAGTGATAGATGCCTTAGATAGGATTTCCCAAGCCTGTTGAGATTGATTGACAGGCTCTACTGGTGTTGAAGTTGATGCTTCTGCTGATGCGGAGGTGTCTACGGTTGGTAATGTATCTGCTGCTGATGATGTTCCTGCTGCTAACTCCCTTTGTTGTGTTCCTTCCTTTGTTAATGAGGGATGGGTTATCGGAATAGGCTCTGGGAAGACTGGTGGTTCTGCTGTGGTCCATTGGCTAGCCTTGTTGTACATTCTGTGTTGTTCACGTATCCCTGGTTCAAATATTTCTGCTGCCGGTTGTAGTTGTTTATCGGAACGGGTCTGGACTGTAGCAGCCTGTGTCTCCACCGGTGTGATTTTTACCATGTTGGCCATTAGATTTTGACGTTCCTTCTTCCTTTGATCATACTCAGCTGCATCCTTGCAAAATCTCCTAATATGTCCAAATTTACCACAAAAATGACAGCGTGGTGGTGGTAAATTGGGATTTTCCGGTGGTGGTCCGTTCTGCCAGCGGTTTGCATTATAGTTGTTATTCCTCTGTCCTCGGTAATTTCAATATCCTTGCTGCTGGTTGTTTCTCAATTGTGGAGGCACATAGTGGTTGGCCGGCTGCCCTTGTTCCTGGATAATTGCATTGACAGTCGCTGTTCCCTGTACTCTAGCGTTGTATGCGCAATTTTCGGTGGTGTGTCCGGCAGTGTTGCAGATAGCGCAGAATGTCTGATTAAGTGCGCAATTGGCACTGATATGTCCTGAATTTTTGCATGTGTTACAGTATACTTGTCTAGTCATATCTTCTGCAACATTTTTGTTTGCTTTTAACCATTCCAAATCTTATGTAAATCCACCGACTTTGTGTTCCAGTTGCAGAGTCATTGCAATGACTGCATCGAGGGACATGGCTCCGACACATCTTATGATCATGATCTGCTTAAGTTGTGGAACCAAGCCATTGATGAACCATTGAGTGATAACATCATCTGGCAAGTTAGCGTGGGCCGGTGGTAGCTGCCTTAAGTGTGTTCTGAAGAGAGTAGCATACTCCTGTACGGTTTGATTTGCCTTTTGTCTGTTATTCTGCAGATAATCAAAAATTTCGGCTGGATTCTTTTTAAACCTGAATCACTGCAAAAAAGCATCTCGTACTACTTCGTAGGTGCCGAAATGATTAATATCATATTCTGTAAGCCATCTAGCTGCTCCATTGACAAGTGTAGATTGGAAGACAATGGCTTTGTAGGCCTGGTCCGGTGGATGGTTGAGAACTGCGTAGCTTATCTCGAAAGTGCATACGTGAGCATCCAGATCATCTCCTAGAAATCCACTAAACTTCGTGTATGTCACTCCCATTGGAGGTGGCCTGGGTGGGCATAACTGTTTTTGTTGTTGTCCGTTCATCGTGAGTGTATTATACCTTCCTTCTGTATCTCGGGCCGGAATATCTGAACTACCGGAATCTGTATCATCGGATGGCGCACTTTCCGGTGCGATTATCTTGCTTAATATGCTTCGAATCTCTGTTTCGGTCGCTTTCCTTCCTTCTTGATGTCCAGTGTATGGGAACTCGCTTCCAAGCACGGTGATTGGGCTGAAGATTCAGCAGAAAATTATTGGGAAAGATGGATGGATCCTCGAGAAGATTGAGTAGGTGCTGCTAATCCTGCTTTGCACCAGCCCTCAGTGACTCCAGATATGATTAGTAGACACCCTTAGCTTCCAAATGATACCAAGAAATGCTATATGTACTTTGGAAAAGGTTTGAGTAATGATTTGATCAAAACAGATGAGTTTGTGAATCACAAAACTAGAAAACTTTCTATTTTGGTCTTGATACCTGCTCTGTCTTTCACTCAATATGACCAGTACACTTACAATTGGCAAAATTCCTTCTAGAGGTATTCTATTAGCTTAGTAAGCTACCATTTGCAAGTGGAATCATTCAAAATGATAAACTATAGTATGCAGACAAATACCAGTGAGCACTTTGACGGCGATTTCTCGAGATTGGCTGAACCAAGTTGCTTCCAACTTTGTATGCTTGTAGCATGTTTTGAGCTGGATCCACCAAGCTTTGAATCACTTGATTTGGTGAAGTAGCCACTGAGATATGCCTCTTTGAAGTTGACAGAGTTGGAGGTAGAAACTCAGAGTACACAGAGATGATCTTATGTAAATATATGTATCAATTCACATTGATGTACAATGCCATTGGCATGATAGATATTACCAAATGGTACTCAGAGGTGTAGGCTATGGAGTAGAACTCACACACTCAAGGATAGATGAAATTAGTCTCGGGAGAATGGACTATTGTACCGCGACTTTTCAAGATACATCTTATATATGAAGTGAGCAAGAATTTGAATTCAAATTTGAATTCTTGCTCCCTTCAATCGAGCATCTAAAAATAAGGAGATATTCCCTCAATCACAAGTTCTACTTTTCCACGAATCTATCAAGTAGGTGTATACATAAGATTCCAAGTCATTTAGACTTTTACAAGAGATAAAGTGGTAATAACTTATAAGCATATGATCCTATGGTTCCTTACACATGTTGAGTCTTCAAGAACAAATCCAAGCCAAATGTGTGGGCTTGCAAATTACACCAACAGCTCCCCCTCAAGCCAAACACTTTGGCTTAAGTCTTCATCTTCAATCTTCAATCACATCCTGCAATCCAATCATGGATTTAAATCTGCATAATTTGTTTCCATCCAAAGCTTTAGTGAGTAAATCTGCACATTGCACATTAGTGGACACATAGGTCAACTGAATGTCCTTGCTTAGCAACTTCTCTCTCACATAGTGGTAATGAACCTCTATGTGTTTTGTTCTAGCATGATATATTGGATTAGCTGCAAGGTGAAGAGAGCTTGTGTTGTCTCCAAAGATAATTGGGGGCCTAGTGTATAGGCCTAGCTCTGTATACAAAAGCTTTAACCAAATAGCTTCTTGAGTGGCATTGGCTAGCCCTCTATACTCTGCTTTAGTGGATGACAATGCCACTGTTGGTTGTTTCTTGGCTGACCAAGAAATAGGCTTATCACCTGCAAAAGATAAGTATCCTGATGTGCTCCTCCTATCATCCTTGCATCCTGCCCAATCTGCATCTGAATACACTTTAATGTCAATATCTGATGTATAAGGAAAGTACAAACCATGGTTCTGAGTTCCCTTTAGGTACTTCAAGATCTTCTTTGCAGCCTCTAGATGAGGTGCCCTTGGTTTGTGCATAAATTGGCTTAGCACACTCACACCATATGCTATATCAATTCTGGTTAAGGTAGCATAATTCAAGCTACCTACCATACTTTGATATCCTGTAATGTCTTGGACTTCATCCCCTTCATGAGCACCTAGCTTTAGGTTGACCTCCATTGGAGTACTTGAGACTTTAGCATCCTGCAGGTTAAACTTCTTCAACATGTCTTGAACATACTTTTTCTGAGTGATATATATACCTGAATTAGTATAAACCAATTCAGGTCCTAGAAAGTAATTCAATAATCCAAGATCATTGATCTTGAACTCCTTCATCATCTGGTTTTTGATACTTCTGATTCCTTGGACATCATTACCTGTAATGATGATGTCATCAACATAAACACAGAGATATATTACCTCTGAATTGCTCCTTTTGATAAACAATGAAGTGTCTGCCTTGCTCATAGTAAACCCTTGGTCTTGGAGGTATGTTGTCAGCCTGTAGTTCCATGCTCTAGGTGTCTGCTTCAATTCATATAGAGCCTTCTTCAATTTACAAACATAATTTACCTTCTTGGGATCTTCATAGCCAGGTGGTTGTGACATGTAGACTTCTTCAGATATCCATCCATTCAAGAAAGCATTCTTGACATCTAATTGGTACATGTTCCAATTTTTGGATGCAGCTATACTCACCAATACTCTGATTGTTGGCATCTTAGCTACATGAGAAAATGTCTCGTCATAATCAATGCCTTGGGTTTGTGCAAAACCCTTGGCTACCAACCTAGCTTTGTACCTGTTGATTGTACCATCAGAGTTCCTCTTTAGTTTGTAGATCCATCTGGATCCTATCACCTTCATAGAGTCCTTCTTGGGTACCAAGTCCCATGTGTCACTCTCCTTGAGAGCTTCTATTTCTTCATCCATAGCTCCTTTCCATTCTGGTTTGGTGATTGCCTCTTCATATGAGCCTGGTTCTTCACTTAACAAGTCCTTTGCAAGATAAATTGAATGCTTAGTTACAAGAGATGTATCATACCCATATCTAATAGGCTTCTTACTTTCTCTCTGAGATCTCCTTATTGCTTGAATTGAAGATTCTGGTATATCCTCAAGCTTCTTCATCTTCATCTTGCCTCTGGACTTCCATGCCTTGAATTCTTCAAGATTGATTGTGTCATCATCTTTTGAATTTGAGTCTTCCTTCTGGATTGGTTCTTCCTTTGAGAGTTTTGGAAACTCCTCTTCCAAATCATAGGGTAGACTAACCTTCCTACATTCATTCTCATACCATGAGTCATTCTTATCAAAGATGACATCTCTGCTTACCTTGAACCCTTTATTGGTTGGGTTGTAGAATCTGTACCCTTTTTGATTCAAGTCATAACCAATGAAAATACATTTTTCTGCTTTAGGGTCTAGCTTTCCCCTTACCTGTGAGGGAATATGCACATATGCTACACAACCAAAGATTTTGCAATGATCCAATGATGGTCTCTTACCATGCCAAGCTTCATAAGGTGTCATTCCATCAAGTGACTTTGATGGCAACCTGTTTATGAGATAGGTGGCAGTAGATACACTCTATGCCCAAAGATAATTTGGCAACTTCTTTTCATTAAGCATGGACCTAGCTATTTCAACAATAAGCCTATTCCTTCTTTCAACTACCCCATTTTGTTCAGGTGAGTACCTTGTGGTTATCTCCCTTTTGATGCCTCTTTCCTGCAAGAAGTCCTCAAACTCATTTGAGAAGTATTCACCTCCTCCATATGACCTTAGCTTCTTCAAGTTCCTTCCTATTTGATTTTCAACTAGTGCAAGATATCTTTTGAAACAATTAAACACTTCATCCTTGTGTTTCATAAAGTATAACACAATCCATCTGCTATAATCATCAATGAAGGACACATAGTACCTTGATCCTGAAATGGAGGGATCCTTGCTAGGTCCCCAAACATCTGTGTGCACCAAGTCTAGATAGTCTTCATGCATAAAACCTTTCCTTGAGTAGGGCAATCTGTGAGACTTACCAAACTAACAAGCACCACATTTGTAAATCATGTGTTGCTTGTATACATTAGGTATCCCAAGCACACATTGATCCCTGCACATTTGCTTTAAGGTCCTTTCACCTATGTGACCTAACCTTTTGTGCCATGTTTCTAATTCTGAAACTGCTTGATCCTTATAATTGTATAAAGCAATGTTTTTGGTATCTTCTAGCTCAAAAGTAAATAATCTACCTGATTTTTCTCCCTTGGCTATCCTTTTGAATCCATGTCTTGGGTCCTCTACATATGCTCCATGTTGATTGAACCTGACCTGCAAACCTTTCTCCACAATCTGACCAACACTCATTAAGTTTTTTGTAATGGTTGGTACATAAAGTACCCTGCTCAATAGGTTCTGGTTACCATCACAAGTTTTTACATTTCCAATCTTTACTACAGAATGCTTAGTATCATCACCTGTCTGTACTTGATGTTTGCCCTTGGGTTCCTCAAGATCAGAGAGTAGTGTCACATTGCCAGCTACATGATTAGAACACCCTGAATCAATATAAAATTGATGATCATCATTGATACCTGACTTGGAAGTCATATTCATGATTAATAGGGAGTCATCTTGCTCCTCTGTGTAGTTGTTGTAGTATTTCCTATTTCTGAATCCTCCTTGGTAGTTACCATTATGGTTGTTGTTGTAATTGTTGTTGTAGTTATTGTTGTAGCCATTGTAGCCTTGATGTTGGTTGAACCTTCCTCTGCCTTGAGAGTATCCACCTCTTTGATAGCCTCTTCCTCTCTGATTTTTGTAATTTCTGTAGCACTCATCTGTGGTGTGGTTAGACAATCCACAAATATTGCATGGTGATGAATTGTAGGGTCTCCCCCTACCTTGCTTACCTCCTCTGCCCCTGCCTCTTGAAGATCTACCTCTCCCTGCATAGTTGGCTTGGGAGGTAGAACCTTCATCTTCTTGCTTTTTACTTTTACCTTTGTCTTTAACCTTTTTATCAGTATATAGGGCAGAAGGAGTGTTACCTTTAGATGTATCTCCAACCTTTGTGAACTTTGCTTCATGTGTGAATAGTTGGCCCATCAGAGTTGTGAGATCTGGGGTATGCATATCCATGTAGAGATCCATTGCAGTGGTGAAGCTTTCCCACTTATCATCTGCCTTTAGTCCATTGGTTACTTGCCTTACTATTTGTTCCTCTTCAATCTCCTCTCCTATGCTTGCTAATTGGTGTGCCACATCCTTGATCTTGGTCACAAATTCTGAGACTGATTGCTTTGGTTGCTTCCTAAGGGTTGTGAATTCAATCCACAATTGATTCTTCCTGGCCCTTGTATTAGATGAAAAATATGATGACAAGGTTTCCCAAGTTTCTTTGGAAGTCTTACAATTCCTGATGTGAGGTAAAAGGAAATCAGATATAGAGTTAAGAAGATAAGACCTTGCCAATGCATCTTTTGCACACCATGTATTAAGCCTTTCTTGTTCTTCCTTGTGGGTAGACCCCTTGCTTTGAATGAGGGCAATTCCTCATCTCCTGAGATGAATCCAAATAGACTTCTTCCTTGTAGATAGGTCTTCATCCTCAGAGACCAAGCTTGATAATTGTTCCTGTCCAATTTATCAATGAATGAAGGAAAACCATCTCCCATGTTACCTTGTTTGCTCTGATACCACTATTGGGAAAGATGGATGGATCCTCGAGAAGATTGAGTAGGTGCTGCTAATCCTGCTTTGCACCAGCCCTCAGTGACTCCAGATATGATTAGTAGACACCCATAGCTTCCAAATCATACCAAGAAATGCTATATGTACTTTGGAAAAGGTTTGAGTAATGATTTGATCAAAACAGATGAGTTTGTGAATCACACAACTAGAAAACTTTCTATTTTGGTCTTGATACCTGCTCAGTCTTTCACTCAGTATGACCAGTACACTTACAATTGGCAAAATTCCTTCTAGAGGTATTCTATTAGCTTAGTAAGCTACCATTTGCAAGTGGAATCATTCAAAATGATAAACTATACTGGGAGAAATAACTTTAGCAAATTTATGGACACCCCGGACTGTTTAGGAAGTATGCAGACAAATACCAGTGAGCACTTCGACGGCGATTTCTCGAGATTGGCTGAACCAAGTTGCTTCAAACTTTGTACGCTTGTAGTATGGTTTGAGCTAGATCCACCAAGCTTTGAATCACTTGATTTGGTGAAGTAGCCATTGAGATATGCCTCTTTGAAGTTGACAGACTTGGAGGTAGAAACTCAGAGTACACAGAGATGATGTTATGTAAATATATGTATTAATTCACATTGATGTACAACGCCATTGGCATGATAGATATTGCCAAATGGTACTCAGAGGTGTAGGCTATGGAGTAGAACTCACACACTCAAGGATAGATGAAATTAGTCTCGAGAGAATGGACTATTGTACCGCGACTTTTCAAGATACATCTTATATATGAAGTGAGCAAGAATTTGAATTCAAATTTGAATTCTTGGATCCCTTCAATCTAGCATCTAAAAATAAGGAGATATTCCCTCAATCACAAGTTCTACTTTTCCAAGAATCTATCAAGTAGGTGTATACATAAGATTCCAAGTCATTTAGACTTTTACAAGAGATAAAGTGGTAATAACTTATAAGCATATGATCCTATGGTTCCTTACACATGTTGAGTCTTCAAGAACAAATCCAAGCCAAATGTGTGGGCTTGCAAATTACACCAACAAAAATGCTCAATCGTCACCGAAAAACTGTGATTCTCTTACCGAAATATCACCGGAATGAACTGAAATTATGCCCGAATTCGGCGTTTTTTCACCTTCGCCGATTTCTTTGACTAGAGTGTTTCTAATCGTAGATGAATCTGAATCTTTTTCCAAGATTGTTGAACTAGATTCCAACTCTTATTAGGTTCTGGAATTACTATATCTTCGACAGACTGTGCCGAAATAGTACCGGAATGTACCAGAGGCGTAACAGGTTCCACCGGAATATGAACGGAATCAGTTCTAACGTTCTTAACTTTCTTGACAACTTGGCCAGACCTAGTTGTACTTTTACCTTCCAGAGTTGTCTTTAGTACATTAAGTACTCCAGACTGATGGTTCTTGGGATACGTTTCACCGGATCGAGTAACCGGCATGTATCATTTTTTGTACTAATCGCGTAGTATTACTAACGAAATAGTTTGCAACAATCTGATTCTGTTGCTACTGCCAATCGAATGATAATCTAATTTTGACAGACGACTGATAATCTTGATGCCACTTTCCCACAGACGGCGCCAAGTGTTAAGTGTGTTATAGTAACGGTAACGCTGTGTTACTGTCTAGCCGAAATCGTTACCGAACAAATATTAAACGTAAAACAGTGATTCACCGTAAACTGTGTTAAACTTCCAGTATCGTCACCGAAACAACGTGGGTTCTTGGGAGTGGTAGGGGTCTGTTAGACAGAGGCCCTGTACTAATTTCCCAAATCTTTGCACAATAGTAAATAACCATTAACACGTCTTAGCTCAGTTATTGCCTTCATCAAACAATATCCGATTTCTGGGAATCTGTGTATCTAACTCTTACAGACTAAACTGGCTATTGAGACAGGGCAGTAGTCCGAGTGTCACAACAATACTAACAACTAATAGGTATTATATTCTCGTAAATCAACACACAACTTCTTCATGACAGGTATATATGCCAGATAGCAGACAAACTCACAGTAGGCAGTAAATCAACCAGAAGATACTATAATCGATAGATTCATTCGTCACAAAACTTATCAGTACTCTTCAATCAACTTATTCATGCTACTGAAGGTACTAGCTCTTCCTCATAATTGGGATTACCAGAGAATGATAACGAAGGTACTGAATCCGGTAGCACAATAGAGCATACGAGAACACACTTCCAATTATCTATTCGTAATTCCCACTATCAATTAGCTTATGCAAAGAAATGACTGACAGTACGTAACCCTGGGAACTTATACAACCGAACACAATGCCAACAAGCAGACACACAACCTTTTACTTACGATTCGTTACTATGTGTTGCAGAGCTAAAGAGCGCACAAAGCAGAGAAAAAGGACGGGCCCCAAATTTTTCCGATTTGGACACACAACTTTTGTATCATAACCACTCTTGTATATATTTTCCGTTGTAAATGCACTAGAGGAGTCCTCTAGGTGCATCCCCACAGAAGATTAGTGATTTACCCATGTACAATAGTAGGAAGTTAGCCTTTTTAGTGAATAAAGTGCCGGTCTCTTGTGTGAAAGGACCAAACTTAGGGCACTAGTATATAAGTCAAAAGTGACTCATTGTAAAGAACTTCTTGTCATTGTGAAGAAGGAGCACTTCTGAATTTTCGAGTTTGCCTCTTTCTTGCTGATTTTGATCTTCATTTTGCTCTTGAATGTGTGTGATATGCTTGAAATGCAAGTGTAGGACTGTTGTCTACCCCTTCCCCTTTGTTTTGAGCTGCTGTAGTGCGTGCGTAAGCTAGGAGAAGCTGAGGCGCGGGTGTTTGTGACTCCCGTAATTCACTATTTCTGCCATAACTTGAAGCAGAGTGGTCATAATTGAGTGAAACCACCGCCGTTGGATTTGTATCGTCGAGAGCTTCGAAACGAGTACCCTATTGCCTATATTCGGAGTTGTGGGCTGGGAGAAAACCTCAAAATACCAAAACTGCTGAAAAAAGTCTTACGGCAACACTTTCAGTATTTCAGTAGGTGTGGGTAGTAGTAGTCTTTTCTCATGTGTGGATAGCTAACCCACTTCATTTTCTATCACGTGTGCACATGTCTTCATACACTTGGTAAGTCCCTCCTTAGGATTGACATGTAAAGGTGTGAAAAGAACTCCACTATATGCACTTGTATGGCAATTGAGGTATAGTCTCATTGGTACAAGTCCTTGAGTCATCGTGGCTCGAGTACACACGTTTTTGGCGCCGTTGCCGGGGAGTCACTCCACCAAGGTGCCTTCGTGATAGTTATAGAGCGAGTGTGATCGAATCGTACTTGTAGACGCAAAATTGTCCATTGGCAAGTAGTCCACCATTTCAGCACTTGTCACTTCTCATCTTCGAGGTGTGTGTGATAAGTTTTAGGTTTAAGTGTAGGAGGAGGGAAGAGAAGAAGGAGTTAGGGTTAGGTTGGAAGGAGAGCAGAAGTGAGGAGAAGAGGAGTAGGAGTAGGCCAAAATTCTCAGAAAATCACCAAAAATCCCAAAATTTTAAGTTCAGTCAAAAAAAAAAAAGTATAAAAACCAAGAAAAATTGGCTCATTTGACACTTCACTGTATTCTGGTATCGTCTGCTAGCAGCGACCAGTATCGTGGGTTTGGTATCGTGGCTTTCAGGCTTTTAAGGCTAGGTTTTGAGCTCACAGTGCAAGCAAGACAGTACCAAGGTAAACATTCTCACAATTTATCTGACAAAAACATTTTAAAAATGATCAAACACGTGATTAAAGGTCTGCGCAGTATCGCGGGGGGGGAAAACTGATATCATTGTCATCTTTTTGTGTGATACAGAGGTATAGGAGGGAAGAGGAGAGTGAGGAGGGCAAGGGGGTGAAAAAAAGTTTGAAAAAATCTTGCATTTTTGGCTTGAGTATCGCGATCGGTTGAGTTTTGGTATCGCGATACCAAAATTCCCTTGTATCGCGACACTCGCCTGAGGTGTCGTATCGCTGGATACCTACTTTGGTATCGCGACACTACTCCAGTATCGCGACACTGAGTCGGTATCGCGATCGCGCTCGATCTCTGGTATCGTATCGTCCGGTACTAATACTTGGTATCGCGACACCATTGTGGTGTCGTATCGCCTAAGTTTTTAGTATCGCGACCTCACTTTACCGAGTGGTATCGTATCGCTTGATACAGTGGTATCGCGACACTACGTTGGTATCGCGACACTACTTCAGTATTGTGATCGTGCCCTCCCAAAGTGTCGTATCGTCGATTGCTTATCTTGGTATCGCGACACCATAGTGGTATCGTGTCGCCAAGATTGGTATCGCGATCGCACTCATCACCGTGAGATCGTATCGCCTGGGGGCTCTGGTATCGTAACGTCTACTTTGCCGATATCGTATCGTGGTGTTCCCCAGTGGAGTATCGCGACACTATATCTGGTATCGTATCGTTTGATCAGTAGGACAGTATCGCGACACTGTCATTGGTGTCGTATCGCCGAGCCTTTCAGGTATCGTATCGTACCTAGGCAAGGTGTCGTATCGTTGGTCTTCCAGGGTAGTATCGCGACATCAGATTGATATCGTATCGTCTGGGTGTCTGGTATCGTATCGCGGTCAGTGGAGTATCGCCGAGTGTGGTATCGCCCAGAGTAAACCCTTCTTTTGGCAAACAAACTGAATCATTGGTAGAGCTGTCCAAAGGGAATCTAAGAAGCATAAAGAGAGGCTTCAGAGAGTGAATGAACTTGAGGTCAGGAAGAGTTCTAGGTAGTAGAAGGAGTATCATATCCTCAGTAGGAAGTACAGCCCAGGCTAGTCATCACTCAGTTTACTTAGAAACTTCCAGTGACTCGGAAGAGGAATTACTTATGGCTTCAGAAGACATGCAAGGACCTGCACCAACAGGAAGCTTCATGACTACTGTGGAGGGGGACTACCGTACTTCCTTGCAGTATGTATCCACCAATGCCCAGGAGATTCCAATCTACCTGGATGGCTTAAATAGGTCTGTGGCCAGGATGGTAACCTCCCAAAATGTCACAATCATACCCCGACCAGCTGTCAAATACGAAGGAGGCGCATATGTTGACAAAATTGGTCACATCTACTTGGTAACCGAATTTCCGGAAAGGATCAATGAAAGAGGGGAACTCTTAGACCCTGAAAATCTAGGAAGGACACAACCAGAAGAGTTTGTGACCACCCCTAGAGGCAGATCCCGAGTGTCACGTGTCTTGAGAGGTGACTTGATACCTCAAGACGACTACTTGTTAGAAGTATATATGATTCACGGATCAAACTTATTGTTGCAAACCGATTCACCTGTTCCAGGAAGAGAAGAGAACCCCATGACTTTCTATGAATTGAAAGACCCTGATGATGAGACTGGACTCACATACCTGGATAAAGATCAAAGAAGGTATTGGCCTATGAGTATCCTAGACAGGTCTCGATTAAGATATATGGGTACACCTGTGTTTCCCCAGAGAGAGCAAGCAACAACCTCACAAAATCCGTTTGGAAATCAAGAAGAAACAGAAAATACTGCGTCAGGACAGACCAGCCATAGGAGTGTACCTAATCATGCTCATGTACAATTTGCCACGCCAGGAGTACAAGCACACTATCAGACTCAACCAGGGATAGGAAACCAATGCAGACCACCAGTAAGACCACAACCCCCGATAGGACGACAGCCTGGTATACCACCCATACGACCAGCTGTCCCTATTCTTCCTGTGATGCCCAGGCCACCTGAACCTGTTAGACGGCTGAGGCCTATTCAAGTGGCTAAGTGTGTACGAAACCCTTACGATGGATCAGGAGAACCATATGATCACATTGCTGAATTCAAACAAGTTCTAAGAGCGGAACAAGTGGACGACTTCTTTGTACAGTATGAGGCGTTTGGACTCACCCTCATAGGAACCGCTCTGACCTGGTTCCAACCCTTAGATCCCAACCAGTTTGGGAACATGGAACAATTTTTTCAGGAATTCATAGGAGAATTCACTAAGAGAGGAATCAAACACAACTCATCTTCGCTGATTCACAGTTTCAAACAAAACCCTAATGAAACGGTGAAGAATGCGGCCAGAAGATTCAACCAGTATGTGGATAGATGCCCAGTAACAGAGAGACCGACTCAACAAAAAATGATTTCATTATTTTTAGATGGGCTCAATAATGGAACCTTAAGGACACTCGTATACGTGAAAAGACTACAAACTTTGAGTGAGTGTCTTCAAGAGTGTATTGATTTGGAAGATAACTTGGCTGAGGACCTCAACAGCAAGTCCAACCACGCTAAATTGGACGACTCAAGGAGTGCTATTTCTTCCAACTCCAGTCACGTGGAAGAATTAGCAGAGCTATTAGCCAAGAAATTAGGAGCACAGGGGCAAAGAGCTTATCAACCCCCAGTTCAAAGATTGCCTATGCTACGGAGATGTAGCTTATGTGGAGGAGATCACCCCACTCACCTGTGTGTCCGAGGAGGGGGCGGTGCACAACCAGCTTATCCATACAACAGGCAGCAACAACAAGGGACTTCTTGGTATTGTCACATAGAACAGAAATACACTAATCACACTACTGAGAACTGTCCATTCAATAGACAAACACGCCCTTTCCAACCACCTCAGTACCGACCATATGGATATCCGCCTAGAGACCCAAACAGAGAGATCCCAAGGTACAACCCTTATCCAGCACAGACGGGAGTACCTAGACCCATTGAACAGACACCATACCCACCACCACAACCAGTGCTAGGACCCCAACCGTCGCAACCTCAACAAGTAGTACCAGTAAAGTATGCGCAACCAGAGGAAAATCTAGAAAGAGCGATAGTACCAGCCACGACGATGACACAGATAGAACCAACAAACCTTGGATACGAAGCCCTTCCAAGTGAGTACTATCCGTATGAAGCCTACCCGATGGAATACGAACCGGCTTATGAAACTACATACTATGGGTATGAAGGCTACGATCAGGCTTATGGAGCAGAGATTTCCACTCTAATGTATACAGCTCCTAAAGCACCACAACCTATGAGACCACCCAGTAGACCACCAGTACCGAGAGGACCGTGCTTTAGATGTGGAGGAGACCATTTCATTAGAGAATGCCCACGACCATACAACCCTCCACCATCTAGAATCTGGGAAGGATATTGCAGTGATTGCGGAAAGGAACATCTTTTTAGGGATTGCCCTAAGAACCCAGTAAAAAACCAAGGTCCTGCACCAATCAATGTAATAGAGGTCATAGAAGAATCTGGAAGTGATAAGGAATACACAGTGCCACTAAAAGCCATCACTAGGGCCCAAACAAAACAACAAAAAGAACAGCAACCAGAAGAGGAACAAAAAAACAATACGAAAATAAGCCCTTCAACTCAGATAGTGGAAGATTCCGAGGACCCATGTGAAAATTCTCGCAACATAAAGACTCAGAAATGGAAAGAACGACGAGAGAAACTCAAGGACAAATGGGCAAAGAACAAGAGTACAAACAGTAAAAAGCAAAGTGCAAAATCAAGTAAACACAAAGAACTAGGGAAGTCCAAGGAAACTCATGAGCTAATCGAACCGCCCAGATAGGGAGAAGCCCGGATCAATTCTAGCAGATCCAAAGCCAGACGACTTGGATATGTGGCTAAAAGCGTACCAAGCTAGAATCAAAATGGGACCAAACATAGAGCAACATGAAAAAATCTACCCTAGAGGGGAATTAGAAAAGGAAAGACTAGCTATATGCAGGAAACTCATAGAAGTAGCACAAACAACCCTAGAAAAGACTATCCCAACTCTACCAGAGACAAGGATTGCACAGGAACCTTATGAAGAATACATCAAACCAAAGGATAAAGAATTAAGGGAAGAAGATCCCCAAGGTGAACAAGAGACGGCACAAGATAGCCCTGTATCAGCCATACCAGACTTAGAAGCTGAATGGCCCAAGGACTTGTGGGATAGAATCAGAGAAGAACAATGGAAAAAGAATGGTGTCGATCCACCACCATTTGATGAAATAGATGTGGAAGACTGTCAACCCCATCCTAACCTCGAGGAGGCCTACGAGGAGATTTCAAGACTAGATAGAGGTAGAGAGGAGACCATAAGCATTTCAACATTGCCTAACTACATGGGGGAGTACGAACGAGAGTCAGTGGTAATACGAGCACCCACGGTGCATGGAAAAGGAACAGGAGAAGGAAAGGAGAGTTCGCATAACCTAACAGAGTTAAAGAAAACAAAAGTACAATGCCAACTAACGGTGGAAGATTTGCTTCGACTCAAGCCCCAGTTGTGGAAGCAAATGGCAGATCAATTGAAACCACTGCCAAAGAATGGAGGATCAAAAGAAAAGGAACTGGAAAATAAGTCCACCATACAAGTTCCAGTCGATAAAGTAGGAGAGTTCAGTGAAGGAGATGAAGGGAATACCTGTTTACCTGTCATCTACAACGGGTACATGACCAAAGCCATCTTAGACACAGGAGCTGGAGTAGGAATTGCAACGAAGGAAATTTGGGAAAAGTGGGGAAAACCAGCCTTACGACCCACTCGCATGAAACTCCAGTTAGCAGACGGTCATGTGGAGAGACCCCTAGGAATATTGGAAGGAATCAAGTTAACAACGTGTGGAGTGGAGTTTGAACACACACTGGCCATATGTAAGTTCGAAAAAGCAAACAATTATGAAATGATATTAGGACGACCATTCATGCGACAGATGCGAGTAGTACAAGATTGGGGCAGAGATTCATTATATCTCCAACATCAAGGGAACACTACCAAGATAAACTTGCACACATTCGCTTATCGGGATGTCCCTCCATTACAATGGAATCCAGTCCACAAAGAGGAAGATGACCTATCCATTCACAGTGCTGGATCAGGTGACCAATCTTGGATGCATGAGGATGCCCAGTTGTGGATGTGCAAAGAAGCAAAGAAGGAGGAGTGTAAAAGACAAATGTGGCCAATAGGGCACCCTAACTATCGATCGATAGAAGACCCCGATTATATGCCTCAAATTTTTTCAGATGAACTCTTCGAACCACATGGCTGGATGGAAATCCTAGCCACATTAGATGTTTGTGTGAATGAGGAAGTATTGACGATGAACGACTGTATAGACGAGGAAGGATATGACGTGAACCTCTACATGGTTGTCCTCCAAGAAGTAGAAGAAGGAGAAATTGTAGAGGAAGAGTGGAAAGAAGAGTATGAAAGCATAGAAATGGAACCAGAGTTTGACTCTGAAGAACAATATTTAGAAACCATGCAAAAGGAATCAAAAGAAAGACCGACAAAAGTCTTAGCAATCGAAACCATCCCAAGAATACACGAGCAAGGAGAGGGCACGAGTAAAGTGGAACCGGAACCAGACTGTTTCGAAGTTCCAGAACATTTTAAAAGATACGAAGTGGAAGAAAGAAAGATAGCTACTCAAATGCCTAAACGAGAGGCCCGGGACGGAGAAGCCTATGATAACAAGGAACAAACCAAGAAAGTTGTTGTAACGATAGAAGACGGAGAAGAGAGGTGCACGTATATTGGGAAAGACGTATCAAACGAGGAAGAAGAGGATCTCATACGACTCATTCGAGAGTATCGAGATGTATTTGCTTGGACGTACAAAGACCTCAAGGGTGTCGAACCTAGCATATGCGCTCATCGAATTCCTATGACAGCAGATGCAAAACCTTCTAAACAACGCCCTTACACGTATAATGAAGTTTATGCAGCGAAAATAAAGGAAGAAATTGACAAATTAGTAGCGGCAGGATTCATTTATGAGATTGAACACACAGAATGGGTATCGCCACTAGTAGTAGTGCCCAAGAAAAACGGAAAACTAAGGGTGTGTATCAACTTGAAAAAAGTAAATGCAGCAACTATACGAGATAGTTTCCCTTTACCCATCACAGACCATCTTTTGGAAAGAGTTGCCGGCAAGGAGGTCTATAGCTTCTTGGATGGATTCTCTGGTTACAACCAAGTCGCTATTGCAACTGAGGACCAGCATAAAACCGCATTCGCGACTGAATGGGGAATCTATGCATTTAGAGTGATGCCTTTCGGGCTCACTAATGCGCCAGCCACCTTCCAACGACTGATGTGTCATGTTTTCAAAGAATTTCTGAGAAAAAGTATGGAAGTATACGTAGATGATCTGTGTACATACTCAAATCAACGACCAGACCACATACCGGAACTGAGGAAAATATTCAATAAATGTAGACAGTATAGAGTTTGCTTGAACCCTGAGAAATGTGTCTTCATGGTGCGACAAGGAAAAATCCTAGGACACATCGTTTCAAAGAATGGAATATCCACAGACGAAGAAAAGATTAAAGTTATCTTGGAGCTACCAAGACCCAAGAACGCAAAAGAGGTACAAGCCTTTATGGGACACTGTGGATATTACCGTAGGTTTATTCACATGTATGCCATAATAGCTAAGCTCTTATATGGTCTATTGACTCAGTTCACTTGGACAGACGAGTGTGAGAAGGCCTTCAACGAGCTTAAAAGGCGGCTGAGTACAGCCCCAATTCTAAAATCACCCAACTGGAACAAGCCTTTTCATATTCATGTTGATGCTTCGAACTATGCCATTGGATGTATCCTAGCTCAACCGGCTGACGAAGGAAAGCTTGACCATCCAATCGCTTATGCGAGTAGACAATTAAACCAAGCAGAAAGAAATTACACGACTACTGAAAGAGAGGGCTTAGGAATGGTTTATGCCGTGAAGAAGTTTAGACACTACCTCTTAGCCAACAAATTCAAGTTCTTCATAGACCATCAGGCTTTGTTGTATTTAGTCAATAAGCCTTGCAACACGGGAAGATTGGTACGATGGTTCTTGTTATTAATGGAGTTCGACTTTGAGGTAATAGTAAAAAAAGGAAACACACATGTAAGAGCGGATCACCTGTCAAGGCTAACTCATGGAGAACCACCTAGCGGAGTACCGGATGATTTACCAGATACGTATTTGTTTAATCTTGAAGTATGTCCAAAGTGGGCGGAACGACTAATTCCCATACTCACTCATGGCCCTCAACACTCAATAAATAAGAATAGCAAAGAAGAGATTCTCCAAACAAGAAATTTACACATTGTTGCTGGAAGCATGTATTATAAGGAACCTAACGGAGTTTTATTGAGATGTGTCGAGGAGGACGAACAGAAGCAACTAATTCAGCAAGCACATGTTAACAAGTGGAAAACCCATCAAGGGATGCACGGAACAATACGAGAAGGCGTATATTGGCCCGACATGTCCAAAGACGTTCACGATTATGTAAGTGATTGTGTGGAATGCCAAGAAACTAGCCCAGAGGATCACGTGTCCTTACCTTTTTCTACCATAGCGCCTAATTGGAGTAAAACATTAGTACAATTCCTCAAAACGAAAGAGCACGAAATAGGAGCTAGTCTAGCAAGAAAGCGATCCCTAGAAGAAATGAGCAAGGATTATGTGATAATGGGAAAACAATTGTTTAGAAGAGGAAAAGACAATCAACTCAGATTGTGCGTGCATGAAGGAGAATATCTTCCCATATTAGAAATGGCACACGCAGGAGCTGCGGGAGGACATTTCTCAGCAGGCAGAACAGTCAAGATGATTCTCTTTGCAGGCTTGTGGTGGCCAACTCTACATATGGATGCGGAGACATATGTGAGAAGCTGCGAAACATGCCAGAGAGCGAAATATCCCATTAGAAGAGACGACATGCCTTTAAGACCGATGGTTTGTGCAAGAGCATTTACCAAGTGGGGTATTGATTTCATAGGACCTATCAATCCACCGGCGAAAGCATCACATGCGGAATACATCATAGTAGCCACCGACTACTTAACAAAGTGGGTAGAAGCAAAAGCCACTCGAAAAAATGATGCTCAAACCACAGCAAAATTTCTCTTTGAGCACATTTTCACACGCTTTGGACTACCGATTGAGATAGTGAGTGATCGAGGAACGCATTTCCTAAACGAAGTCATTGAATCGCTAATGAATGACTTTCTAGTGATTCATAAAAAATCAGCCCCATATCATCCTCAAGCTAACGGACAAGCTGAAAGTTCCAACAAGGTACTATGCACTGTATTGACAAAGATTGTCAATAATGGAAGGTCAGATTGGGACAAACAATTGCATCACGCAATTTGGGCCTTCCGAGTGGCATATAAAACGGCCATTGGAACCACACCTTTCAATCTAGTGTATGGGCAGAATGCAATTTTGCCAATTGACTTCTTAGTACCTACATTGAAAGTGGCCCAGCAATATGAGTGGAACGGTCATGAATTGTCTCAGCAATTAGATCAAATTGAAAAGCTGCACGAGACTAGATTGCAAGCTGTAGCTGGCATTTATGCCACTAAACGGAGACAAAAGGCATATTATGACTCACATATAAAAGATAAGGGACTAAAAGAAGGCGACTTAGTCCTAGTATACACCCTAAAACAGCATGCAAAGAAACTACAGAAACGCGGATATGGACCCCTGATTATACATCGAATCTCCACTAGTGGTGCAGTCAATCTCGCCACACTAGACGGAGACATTCTTCCCAATTACATCAGTGGATGCAGAAAGACGATTCATGGAGCCTTTGACTGATCAAATGCTAGCGCGACTGTTAGGAGCTCAAAATAGAAAAAAGGAAGAAGAACGAATTCGAGAGAAAGCCCGATAAGAAGCACTAGAACGCATTAGAAAACGCAAGGAGTGGATCAGGCAAAGGGATGAATGCTATCTCCAAGGAGAAGAGCCCATCCCTATGGCAAACTATCAGGTTAAAAATCAAGAATCAACGGGTACGTGTAAAACACAACCTTACCTAAACCTAGGGATTGGCAAGACAGAGTATAAATTGATAGATGCATTGATAGACTCAGGAGCAGGCCTTAGCTGCATGCGAAGAAGAATAGCAGACGAGCTGCAATTAGAATTGAATCCCACAAAAGCCAAACTAATAGGAATTGGAGGTCACCCCATAGACTGCATTGGAACCACGAATGTATCCCTCCACCTAGGAAATTCCTCCATGGAACAAAGAGTCCTAGTATGTGAGGATGACGATTTAATAGAAGACTTCATTCTAGGACAAGACTGGATCATTGAAACAGAAGCATGTATCCATCTGGCTCAAGGATATATTTCAGCCACGATAGGGCATAAGGAGATTTTCAGCTTGCTTGAAGAGAAACCATGTAACCAAACCATGTCCATACCAAGATCAGAGAAAGTTCAAGAAGCGACGGAAGATAGTAGCAACTGTGCTCAACATTCAGAAAGCAAATGCATAGAAGCTGAAACTTTAATCTTTGCGACATCCCCTATAGCGTCGAAGTTATCCAATGTAATTGAGGATCAGCCAACCAACGAGGAGACGTGCTCTCCTAATCAAGCTCAAAGCATCCAAAGATCGCACTATTGGAAACCAACAAGCAGATACTCGAATCGAGAACCACCCAAATATATGTGGGTACGCAAGGATCAAATATAGAGGCAAGAAACGTCCACAAGCGCTTTGAAGAAGGAAACGGCCATCGCCAAACCCGCTACAAAGAACTACAAACGAAAAGAACCAGTACAAGTATGGATTGCCAAGCCCTTGCTTGAAGCTCAAAGATCTCGACATCAGATATGGATTCCCAAAAAGGTCATACACGCAGCTAAACAGAATGTAAGGACAAAAGAGGAAATATCACAGCAGACAAGGCAAGAGTCAACAACACATAAGAATCATCAGAGAAGATCGCAAAGCAATGCCAAATTCACTCGGACAATGGATAAGGCAAATGGAACACGAGTAGCTGCACGAATCGAGAAAACCCAGCGACCTCTCTCAGTGTTCTCAAAATGGGTCTGGAAACCAAAGCTACCACGAGGAGCAGATGATCGAGGAGATAAAGCACCCGATTGCACTCATGTTGTGTCTAATGCACCTCAAGTAAGCATGATAGGGCTGCAATACAAGGCCACGCATTCGGCACAGGATGTACATTATCAAACTAGTGGTGCACGATCTCCAAGTGGACTAGATCTTAGCTTTAAACTGATAGGAATGGACATACTATGTACATAAACTACGCTTCGGCTATACTAACGATTGTCTTATTTCAGAAAAAAATATATAAAAAGAGGCGGTAAGAAACCCCACTTTTGCAATAATGGGGAACGGAGTGACGCGCTACCATAATCAAAACAACACAATGTATGGTCTCATGAAAGCTTCTTAAGCTAATGCACTTTTCCTTGTAAGTGCAGATGGCTTCTGAAGACTCTGAAGCGACAATCCAAGAGGAGGTCCACGAATTCCCTCCCCAATGTCTTACAAAAGCAAAAGGCCATTGGTTCAGAGATGAGCAGCCAGTGGAAGAGTATCTTTTCTTGGCCAACATAAAGATCATGGACACGGATCACCACTTTCCGATTATGTCCCAGGACTTCAAAGTTTTACATGGAATGCCATCTACCATCGACATCCTGAAGAAAGAAGGAGTTCATAAGTATTTTGAGCTACCTATCTACAAGCCGGATTTCCAACGCTGTACACAGGTCATGAACACTCTACGACCGGCACTACATGACCCATTGGTGCCAGAAGCCAATGTGATGGATAAGAATGGAGAATGGGTAGTCGTTCAGTTTTCCCACGAGTTAATTAAAGAAGCGTTTGGATGGGAAAAAGATGGTGTCAACACGGTCAAAGAAGAAAGTCGTGGAGCAAAAACTAGAACTTTTGTCGACATTAATAGGGTGGATATCGAAGAAGAAGTCAGGTTGATTCATCAACACTTCTGCTTCCCGAGTATGAATAGATACACGGCCCCTCAAAAGATTATCGTGCAACTATTGTCTCATGCCATAAAACAGATTGGAAACCAGGTAAATCTTACCCCATATGTACAAGAAAGATTGTTCGAGGCAAAGAAGAAATGGGAAAATAAAAAATTCCTTAATGGGACCACTGCCCTTACAATTATGATTTACCACGCATTGGGCATGCGCGAGTACTTGAAGGAGAGGCCATCTTCAATGGAGTTGGCTCAATTTGTCAAGAATGCTACTGTACCGAAACAAAAGAAAGGGAGCAAGCAAGTAGAAGAAACAGAAACAAGTTCGCAACCCCGGATGAGAGGCACGATGCGAGGTACAAAACGACCTCGAGAAGTCCTACAAGCAGAAGAAGAAGCACCACAAACAAAGAGAGTACATGTACTGCCTACAACCACCACTCAAGGACCCAGAAAGATTACGGAAGAAGAATTAACCCAAGCACTGGAGGAGACTCATAAATATACAGAAGGACAAATCAATCTACCAGTGCAGGGTCATCACTATCAACAGTCAGCAAAAGCTCAAAAACCAAAAGGCAAACTCACTAAGGTACATCGATATCGGGAAATTGGGCTAGACAATTCAAGTTCAGGATCCGACGACCAAGAGAAGCAAACTACATCATTATTGGATGTAGATATTCCAAGCGAATCGAAGGATGATGGCCAGTGGGCCGAATTAAACGAAGTAAACTATGACGAAACCAAAGCTGACAACAAAGACAGAGGTCAATCACCGCTGGCAGACCAAAATACAACCACAGAAAAGGCAAAAGAAGAAGGGCAACACCCCATTCAACAAAAAGATGCCTCCATCACCCACACAAAGGAGGGCAAATCCGATGATGAAGTGCATGCAATGATATCAGAGGACAAGCCTCAGGAAGAAGAAAAAGAAGACGAAGAACCCTTCACCCCACTAAGGGTTGTGGCAGAACCGTCCCTGCTGGATGTAACATTTCAAGGGAGTGCCACGAAAGTTCGTAAAGTCATAGAAGATGAAGCAGAATTGCAAGTACAATTACAGGTCCGACAACCACATAAAGAACTGATCCACGTAACAAAGGGACAAGATGTACATACAGGAGAAACACCAGACATACCCAAGACATGGCTCAACGTGGATATAGCTCAGCTCAAGCCTGTGGTGCAGGATATGATTCGCACGGCACTAGACACTCAACAGCTGATGCTTGATGCTGATGAAGATTACGACCAAGCCATGCTCGATAAGCAGGAGCTTCAAAAGGAAGGTATGAATCTGGCTAAGAAAGTATCTAAAGCAGAAGCTCAAGTGTTGAAGAAACAGGAAGAAATAAAAACAACCAAAACACAATGCAAAATATTAGAAAAGGAGAATGCCCAACTAAAAGAGCAAGTTTTGGAGCTCACAAAGAAACTAGACACGACAGAAAAAGAGAAAACGAGGATCCATGCACGTAGCAAGGTACTCGAATCACAGCTCAAGGTGAGCATGGAAGAAGCAGACCACCTAAGGGACAGGAACAAGGAGCTAATGACAACTCTCCTCAGTGATCAACCACCGACAGATCTTGACAAATCGAATGAGGATATAAAAGACATGGAAGACAAGTTGACAAAGATGGCAGATCAGCTCAAACAGGAGCAAGAGACAATTGCAGAATGGGAACAAAAATATATGAATGACACTGCATCTCTACGCAAAAAATGGAAAAAAGCAGAGAAAGATTATTTCCGACAGTGCAAAGAAGACACAGATCACATGAACATAGTTGCACAGGAATTAATCAAACATCAAGAAAAGCTTACAAAGGCTGAAGAAGAGCTCAAGAATAAAGACGATATCATCAAACGGCTTCAGGAGCAGATAGAGCTAACAGAAAAGCAGGGGACACCAGTAGTTCCACCAGAAACCACGGCTACTGTGGAGGAAGAGGTACGTCCTCTCTCTCCCCCCTTGTATCATTCACCAATAAGGGCGGCAAAGGAGGTTCCATTAGAACCTAACACACGAGACATTGCAGAACTGAGCAGACCAGAAAGGGCACTACTGGTGTCCCAGCTCACTGCTGATTTTGAAGACCAAATAATCCAAATAATGAAAGAACCTCGAATAGACAACAAACAGTTAGATCAAATTTTGAAGCCATTCAATGTACCATATGGTCTACTTAAAGAACAGACGCGGTTGTATATAAAGACTACCACGAATAAAGATCCAGACCACAACCTTCAATTCCAGCATGACACTTTCAAGTATACTCAAGAGGAATTTGAGAAGGCGGATCCGATATGGCGAAGGAAAATTTTGGAGAAGAATCCGACATTGCGGGTACAGTGGGAAGCATCACCATATGCGCTTCAGGTAAATCCATCATTTTGTCCTGTACCCCGCAGACGCTCTTGGACGCAATTTTGGGAAGCACAGCGTCAAGGCACTATCAACAATCAATGGCTAAATTATCCGTTACTACCTAGTCCGCCACATAATTATCTACCTACCGAAGAATATATGGTGAAGACAATGGAATTTTGGCTTGCAAAATATGCTACAGTGCCGGACTTAGCAGTCAAGATGACAAATAAAATATTTAGCATGCTCATTACAGTGTTGAAGGTGTTCCAGCACGCGAAGTATACATTTTTGAATTTCATTGGCATTACGCAAGGGTCGGAAGCTCTCATTTTTGATTTATCAACCATTCCGAGCCGACTCACCATTATGGCATACTATTCTCGCCTTATGTTTTTGCCATCGACATACATGCAGCCTTTCGAAGAAGCATTCTTTACCGGCTTCTTTGAAATGGATTCAGAGATTTTTGTAAAAATGACTTCTAATTTAAATGCAAGGCTGGTGGCCTATGAAACTAGTTTCTTTGCTGATCATCGACAGGCGCCAGACGACGGAGTGAAGTCAAAGCAATGGAAGGAATTCATGCTATGTCATGCAAATCTGCTGAACCAACGAGAGCAAACCGCAATTCAAACATACACGCGTCGCCTCAGAAAGCCTGTCGAGGACGACAGAGTTCAGGAGGAGGGACGTGTAGAGGGACAATCAAGCAAAAAGAAAAGAAGAAGAAAATCAAAGTCCAGAACAATTCATTAAGAACGACAAAAGGACACATCTCTGCAAGAAGCCCCGCAGGGGCACGCATCAGGCTACAACGCTAAACCCCGGGGTCCCGAGTAGTGGACTTTTCAAACATCAGAGTAGGACCAAAAGTTAGAAAGGGGTAGAGGCTGAAAAGTTGAAGAGGGTGACTAAGAACATCACATTCCTAGTCACTGGTGGCGTGCGTGGCAACCCAAGTCAACAGACAATACTGACCAAGGGGAGCGTGCGGAGAAAAGCTGAAGCGCCTCTAAAACGTAATGCAAGATCAAGAATCAGGCAACACTACCCACGGGACGCGTTCGCGAAGCAAAGTCTGTCAAGGGACGACAGAGACGAAGAGGGGGAGAGTGTTGCAGAGCTAAAGAGCGCACAAAGCAGAGAAAAAGGATGGGCCCCAAATTTTTCCGATTTGGACACACAACTTTTGTATCATAACCACTCTTGTATATATTTTCCGTTGTAAATGCACTAGAGGAGTCCTCTAGGTGCATCCCCACAGAAGATTAGTGATTTACCCATGTACAA
This sequence comes from Ceratopteris richardii, assembly GCA_020310875.1. Lineage (NCBI taxonomy): Eukaryota > Viridiplantae > Streptophyta > Polypodiopsida > Polypodiales > Pteridaceae > Ceratopteris > Ceratopteris richardii. The sequence continues at coordinate 167,314,045 of CM035407.1, forward strand.
TAGTAGGAAGTTAGCCTTTTTAGTGCTCTCGACCACTCTTTTTCCATTGTTTTATAAAGATGTTTACAGGATGCACGTACCAACTTTTCGCGCGAATTTCAAAAACTCCGTTACATTCGGCATACATTTGTCCTACTCTGGCGGCCGTCTAACAGTTGTGTCCTATGTATGTGCATCGTTCTTCACCTTCTTCTATGGTCACAATAATTTTCTTAGTTGTCTCTTTGTTATCATAGGCCACTCCTGTGAGTGCTTCGCGTTTAGGCATTTTGATCATGGCTTTCCTATCCTCGACCTCATAATTCTTGAAACTTTTAGGAACCTCAAGTAAAGATTCTTGCTCTTGTGGTGGAAGTTCTCTCTTCTTTCTTTTCTTGCCTTCACTCTTGGTGGCTACTTGTGTGGTTAATCTCACATCGTTTGTAAGCTCTTCTCATCCTTGAATGTGAGCTTCTACTATGTATAGGTGTTCCTCTTTTGATGCACAAAAAGGGTCCATACTAATTGATTCTAACTTTGAGTCACTTGCTTGTTTAATTTCATCCATGATAGGCTCACACCCTTTGATAACAGAATCACACATGATTGGTTCTATAGTGAAATTTGAAATGTCATAGCCATCTTCATCACAGTGTGGTGTCCATTGTTCTTCATTGATAGCAACATCCATTGTGGCTAAGATTTCCACCCAACCATGAGGTTTAAAATCTTTGTCAAAAAATACTACAGGTGCATAGGCTAGGTGTCAAATTGATCTATGAGTTTCCTTCACACCTACCTCTCTAGCATGTTCTCTTTTCTCTTCTGCTACTGAAATTTTTCACATCCACAAGTGAGTGTCTTTGTGCATCCATGAGGATCCTGATCCTATGGAATGCACTAAATCTGTGTTATCTGTTGCTCTATGGATGGGATTCCACTGTATAGGCATCATGTCTCTATGAGAGTAGGCTTTGAGATTGACTTTAGTTGTCACACCCTAAGTGTTGTAAATACAAGGAATTGGTTCCCAATCCTACACTACCTGCAACTGTCTCATGAATGGTCTTCCCAAAATAATCTCATAGGCTTGGTTTTTGCTAAAGTCACATATGGCAAAAGTATGTTCGAACTCTACACCACAAGTAGTGAGAGTTATCCCTTCTAGTAGTCCTAAGGTTCTCTCTATGTGACCATCAAACATCTGTAATTTCATTCTTGTTGGCCTGAGTGCTAGTTTTCCCCAAAGCTTCCATAAGGAAGTGGCAGCAATTGCAACTCCTGTGCATGAGTCCAAAATATCCTTGGTCATGTGACCTTCATGAGTGATAGGGAGATAGGTGTTTCCTTCTTCTCCTTCACTCATGTTGCCTATCTTATCGAGGGGTATTTCTAGCACTGTTCTATGTGAGCCTACCTTGGAATGAGTTTACGCTACTTTAGAAACTTGGTTGGCTATGTGTTTCCACAATTCTCACTTAACCTTGAGTAGCTCCTATAAAGTGAGATTGCACTGCATCTTAGTGTTCTTTACTACTTCCGTATTTCTAGGCAAGATTGAGTCTTCATTTCTTACCATGACTGTGGGTGCTCTCATACAGGTGGACTTGGCTTCCCATGGACCTATGAAATGAGGCAATTCCTGCAAGGAATTAGACTCGAAGTCTAATCATTCACTAGACGGGGTATCCTTTTCTTCTCCATAAATAGAAGGAATATCTTGTGGGAATCAATCATGTAGGTCATCCATAATTTCAATGGGAGGAGGATTTTCACTTTCTTTTGCCCATTTCTCTTCTTGAATCTCTCTTATAAATTCTTGTGAGTATTTATTTACAACAGTAGAGGTTCCTAGCTCAGAGGAGTTGGGAACCTAAGCATCCTTGGGAGGAAGGCTTATCCTTTCACTTTTGATGTTTCTCACTTGGCATGTAGCTTGCTTTCTCGACTCAGCTATCATCTTTTCCAATCTTTTTAATAATCTCTCAAAGTGTAACTATGTTTTGGCTGAGGTTGTGTAGTTGAATAGATGATTGGCCTTAAACATAGTTTGAGCTAATTCTACCATCTTTGCACAAAGCTTTGTTCTTTCAATTTCTAGGTTAGCTCTAGGGTAACACTTTTCATGTTTTTTCATGTTTGGCCATTCTTGGATCTTGGCCTGATATGCTTTAAGCATCATGTCCAAGTCCTCGAGAGTGGGATATGCTAGGACTAATCCTACTCTAGGTGGTGGTGGGATTACATGAAGTTGATTAGATGGGGATGGTGATGGCAGCAGTGGTGATGTGTGACAGTGCTTTTGAGATGCAAGTCCGATTATCCTGGCTTTTGTTTCTCTTAGGCTTTCCTTAAGTTTTCTCATCTTCTTCGACCATTTTCTCTTCATTCGTTCATGCCTATCCTTCCAAGTTCTTGTCCCTTTCTTAGCTAGACTCTCGATCTCACTACCTTTGGAACTCTTTTCCTGACCTAAGCCTTGGTTTTGTTGTAATGCCTGAGCTCTAGTGAACATTTGCATTTGGGTAATGGAAGTGACACTTCCATTAGAATCTACTACTAACCCAATGATGTTAATAGGAGTTATCTTTGGTACATTGTTTGGGTTCTTAAGATAGTCTCGTAAAAGGTGCTCCTTCCCACAATTCGGACAAAAACCTTGAATTGTCATTGATTGGGGTTGCATATGTGTAGGTATACGACAATCATGAATGAAGTGATCTCCTTGGCATTTGTAGCATGGTCCTCTAGGTGTTGGGTTTCTTATCTATCTCGGTTAGCATCTAGAGTGTGAATTTTTGTACATGATAAGTGTATTCTTGCCCCCAACTAGGTTCGCTAGGATTCTTGTAAGGGAAAATCTCGTTATGCTCTGGTGACTCCATATAGTAAGCTGGCGCACTATCGACATGAGTCAAGTCAAAGCTGTGATTTTTTGAGTCACTTTGTGAAATCAATAGTAATGCTACTAAGGCTCTATTCAAATTTTCTTCGGCAGCTGCATACTTTACTATGATCATAGTGGCTGGAGGTGGAGGATATTGGACTAGCACTAGTTGAGGCCTTTGTTGATCTTGATAGGGTGCTGGTAGGGTTGCTAGGCGTTGCTATGGTGGATATTGATTTCGGTATCTCCCCTATTGTGGATACGATTGTGGATAATTTTGCCTAACCACTTGCTTGTTATATGGGCAATCTTGTGCGGTGTGGTTAGTATACCTCCTTTCTGTTGTGCAATATTGGATGTTAGGGTTCACTTGGGGTTGAGCAAAGATTGGACACACATTAGCCATATGGTCTCCTCCACAAGTATAACATCATTTCACTGAGAAAAATCTAAGTGTTTGTTTGCTAGATACACCTAACTTTTGAGCTACCTTCTCTGCAAGTTCCTTAATAGATATAGATGGCTTGGTAGTCAGGCTAGTAGAGCTATCTAAATCTTTATAGATTTTTGAAATCTTTAGTTCTTGACCCAAATTATCCTCAATGTCTATGTACATGTGTACACATTGTTCAGGTCCTTCAAGTACGGAGTCTTGGGTTCTCATCCTAGGTTTCCTTGCTTCAGGTCACTTACCTCATTCTTGGGAATGATATTTCCACACTCATCTGTCCTGTCTGGTAAGCTGATAACCACATACATGGTTCCTTGCTAACTAATATATGAACCCTCTTCAAATTTAACCACTAGTTGTTCAATCCAAAGGGTTGATTGGGATTTTTGAGTTGGATAACTGATCAGCAAAGACCATCCTCATAGATGCATGCACCTAATTGGTTGGGTAATATCCTCCGAATACCTCTTATAGGGACCTTCCGGTGTTTATAAATAGGTTGTTCTTGCACTACCTACTGGTCATTCCATGTTAAAGGACATCTTTGAATCACTTGTTTTTGAACTCAGTATGTAGGGATAATTACTAAGCTGATGGGCCCACCACCTAGCTGTATGGTTGACACTAGGCTCAGATGATCTAATACTTTCTTGATCTCTCCCTAGGTGTCTACTTGATCTAAGGTTCATATGACCTACTAATTAGCCCAATGACCCATGTACAACCACGTTGCTGACTCCTTGATATCAATCACTTGTTCCTTTTAATTTCTTTAGTATATATTTCCTTATTTTAAAACATGCATTGTCAAGAGCACTTAGGTTTGCCATACTTGATGTTCATCTAATTAGATTAAAATTTTTGCCCTTAAGGTGTCCCTTGGTTGCAATTAACCTATTCTTAAACCTGAGAATTTAAATGCTCTTAGAACTTGAGTGTTCTTATCATGTCCCTAATCAATCAAAACCACTAATCACACTTAGCATATGCTAAAAATTGATTGAGGGGGTTGAGAGATCTTCTAACCTCAAGTCACTTCTCCTTGTTTGCACTTGTATGCCCAATATGCACATTCCCAAGCTTGCACACACTAGCACCTTGCTTTGATGCCCTCTAAGAGCTCTTAATGGACTTGTAAAAGTTTCAACTTTAGCTCAATTTTTAACTTTAATTGACATACAATTTTGATTCAGGCATTCTTTAAAGACCCTTTTCCCCCTTTGTATTGATGGAAACCCTTTAGAGCTCCCTTGGCTTCCTAATCCCACACGATGGTCAACTTCAATTTAGCCTATCCAAAAACCAATGCATTATTCTTAAGAAAAATAGTTGAGATCATCTTGGATTCAAAACGAACTTTTCAACGCACTCTAGAGCTCAAAAAATGGATTTCGTATGAAAACGTTATGTCAATTCAAGCTCCTTGGGGTCAAACAGACAAACAAAAGCTCTCAAGATATTTGTGTATCTTTTTAAGGCCTCCGTAATTATGTAGATAAAAGAGATTGAAAAATGCCAGATTTTAGTCCCAATTTTTAGAAAAATACCACCTTAATGTTTGTCGAAATTGTCTGCCTATCACGATAGATGGTGTCTGTCGCGATAGACATATCTGTCGTGATAGATGGGTGTCAATCGTGATAAACGATCTCTATCGTATATGGTTGTCTATCAAGATAGAGGGGTGTCTATCTTGATAGATGACTTTCTATCATGGGGTCCTATCTATCATGATAGACAGTGTCTATCATGGTAGACAAGTGTCTATCGTGGTTTTGGTTTGTCACGATAGACTGTGTCTATCATAATAGATGGTGTCTATCGCGATAGACGGGTGTCGATCGTGGTTTTGGTGTATCATGATAGACGACTGTCTATCGTAGGATCTTATCTATAGTGATAGATGGTTTTTGGCACGATAGATGGGTGTATATCGTGGGTTCAATCTATCATGATAGATGGTTTCTGTCACAATAGATGGGTGTCTATCATGGATTTTTAGTATGTCGTGATAGATGGTGTCTATCGCGATAGACGGATGTTTATCATGGATTTCAATCTGTCATAATAGACCAAAAAACCACAAGTTTTTAGGATCTTTCTAGTAATTTGGGATGCTCTAATGGTGCAATTTATCCTGCCATGCATGAAAAGAAAAAATACCAACTTTCTCTGTCAATCATGATAGATAGAGTTCATCATCTTTGAAACTGTGCAGAGGTCTATCATACCTGTGCAAGCTATTGGAGATGATGATTCAGTTGAAACCTGCAACAAAGCTCACAAATAACATGAAAACAAAATGCACAATAGCTCTCTCTCTCTCTCACACACACACAAATGGAATGAGGGGAATGAGGTGGGGAAGGGAAATATGAACAAAAACTAAAAAATTCTAGGAAGAAGGAGATGGAGGTGGGAAATGGTGAGCATGGTGATGAAGAAAGTAATAAATTTATAATGAAAAGTAAGGAAATTACCTATGACTCCAACATCACAATTCTATGTCTTACCATCACATGCTTGTCCTCAAAGCTTGATCCTCGGCAATGGCACCAAATTTGGTGTCATTCTATCACAATGGTGAGTACCAACGTGAGGAGATCCACCTTATAAATGTCAATCTGTGGAGACATGAGAACTGGTATAACGACCATGAGCAAGTGAAGTGCACAAGTGAGTGAGAAGCACACTAGCATGCACACACATACCCACACTAGGCAAGAACAAACAGAGGAAAAATGGAGTGATTTCAATTACAAAAGATTTCTATTAAAAAAGCTTTAATCTCTACCAAGCGGACCTAAAAAATGAGCTCTAGCTCTTCTTATAGTTTTTCACTAGTGTTGCCCTTATCTAGACCTAGTGTCTAGCCTAGTTAAAAATTAGGTTCCAAGGCTTATTTGAGGGCTCAAACGGAGTCTAAAAAGTATGAAAATTGGTATGTGGCTACTTCTAGTACTCCTCAAGGTCAAGGACTCCTTGAATTGAAAAAAAAAGGAGCTAAAGCCATCAAAAATGATATTTACAATGTTGGTGTAGTGATGAAAATTACTCTTGGTTGAAAATAATTTATGAAAAATTTGATTAGGCCTATTCTTTGTAGATCTACATAATGGTTCCATCGCCTTGCTCCTTCTAACCCATTGCTTTGGCCTTCTTGTCTGTTGATGCTTCTAACAACCCTGCATATGGATGGACATACCTATGTGAAGGTGTGACATGTGCCATAGGACCCAATATCCGATTTGTAAAGATGAGATGCCATTTAGACTCATGATGGGAGGACATGCATTCTCAAAGTGGTGAATAGACTTTGTAGCTCCTATTAATCCAGCTGCAAAGAGTTCACATGCCAAACATATCATGGTAGCAACTGACTATCTTACCAAGTAGGTAGAAGTGAAAGCTAATAGAAAGAATGATGCAGAAATGATTGCTAGATTTTTGTTTGAAAATGTATCCACCATACATGCTTTGCCTATAGAGCTAGTAATTGATTGGGGAACCCACTTGTTGAATGAGGTCATTGAATATCTTTTACAATATTTCATGTTCATTCACTAGAAATCAACTCCCTATCACCCACAGGCAAATGGTCAAGCAAAAAGTATGAATAAGATCGTGTGCAATGTATTGATCAAGCTTGTAAATAGCAAATGATTGAATTCGGACAAACATCTTCATCATGGTGTTTTAGCATATTGAGTTGCCTACAAAAGGCTACCCAATGCCACTCCCTTTCATATGGTTTTTGGCCAAAAATTTATATTTCTTGATACCCACACTCAAGGTTGCATAAGAGCATCAATGGACAGGTCAAGAGTTATCATCCAAGGTCTTCAATTTAGAATGATTAGGTGAAACTAGACTAAGAGCAACAAACATTTACATCGTAAAGAAAAAAAAGAAAGCTTATTTTGATGCCACATAAAGGATAAAGGCTTGAAAGCCATTGATTTAGTCTTGGTGTAGATGTTGAAGCAACATGCATGAAAATTATAGAAATGTGGGTATGGCCCCATGATTATCAAAAGGATATCGACTAGTAGAGGCATCCAATCAGGCACCTTAGAAGGAGATGTGTTGGCAATTTACATCAATGGATGTCGAGTCAAACTCTATCAAGAGCCTTTGATAGAAGACATGTTGAGGCAACTTAGCATAACTAAGAAACACAACAAAGAAGAGAGAAGGATACGAGAAGAAGTGCAAGTGGAAGCCTTATAACACATTAAAAAGATGGAGTTGAAAAGACAAGGAATAGAGCAGCCTAGGAATGAAAATTATCATCATTACTTTGAAGTCCATAGATACCATATGGTTATGTGCCATACTAAGAGGAACCCCTCTTCTAGCATCATTGATTGATGACCATTTATTTTGGTTGAGCTAGGACAAGGTATGACATCTAATGTGATCAAAGCATTGATTGATTCTAGAGCAACAACTAGTGCTATTTGATATTCCTATTGTCAAGACATGGAATTACTAGTGAATCTTATTGAGGCTTAGATTTTACGATTAGGAGGTTTGAAACCCATTGTATGGGTGAGGTGGAACTTCCCATCTCAATTCAAGATGTCTTCATGACCATAAAGTTGCTAGTATGTCATGATGAAGTCCTCATTGAGTCTCTCATCTTGGGTCAAGATTGGATCTATGATCATGCAGTCAACTTAAACCTAAGAAGTCAACTTCTTTAGGTTTGGTAACACAAATATCATCTCTCAATAGAATTGGAGAATTTTATGGTGACCATTTTAGATACCACGCAATCTCTTAGTTCTTCTAAGATGAATCTTGAAGACGAAGATGTTGTATGTGTCCAAAGCTCTGTCATGTAGAAGAGTCCGACCCTTGAAAGAACAAGCTTGACAACAGATGGATCTCCCTTCTATTCGAAATCCAAGTATGATAGTAGTAGCACAACCAAAGAGTCAAGCCAATCCTTGCATGAAGATTGGTTCATCAAGAAGACCAACTGAATCTAGAAGAAAAGTTGATCCTGACATGAAGCAGATCTGGGTACAAAAGGAGGATCTACTGATTCCCCACTTGCAGTCAAAATCACTATGGGAGAAGTAGACAAGAAAGCCAAGATGATAAGTAGCAGAAGAAATAAGACCTTTATCTCTAAGATTACTCTATATCTAGGTACCAAAGCAATCGATGAAGGCTAACCATAATGACAAACAAATTTGGATTCCTAAGACTTGCTTATGAGCTCAGATCTCTATGCATGAGCTCTTAGGTTTTACTCGATCATAGTCCATCCCCAAACCCTATAAATATAAGAAAAAAGCAATGGTAAATGAGTCATCATGTAAATTTTTTCCTGGAATAACCTGGAAATAGGTACCTAAAAAGTCCCATAATCAAGTTGAGTCATTATCAAGAATCATGTATAAACCTAAAGTCCAATCTTGTAGTCCCATAAGGGAGTTCTAGAGATTCAAACATTGTAAATCACCACATGAACCAACCATGTAATGTACTGGTGCATTATTAGGAGTATTTCGAGCTAATACACTACTTGAGTATCTATCTAGGCTCCACACTAACTTACCTTCCCACTACACCACACACTCATCACTCACACAACTCGATAACTCCACACAACGATCAAGAAGACATGTTGGTATTGTAAAGGGAACAAGGCCTCATCAAGTTTCTTAGAAATTACTAATATGTTCTTCTTATTCTAGCATATTGACAACAAACATCATTATATTGGTAAGACATGGCCGAAGCAGGACCCAATTCCCAATCCATTGATATAAGTAACCTACCTATCTTGGAACCTCCCATGAAGAAGCCAATAGATTTTGGGCCATTGAAAGTCATTCCCATATAAGACCCCCTACAAGTTAAACAAAATAGCTCAACACTCGTTCACATTGGTTTAATGACTTAACAGTGCCCCTTAGAGATGCCACCTAGATCTAGGAGTCCAAGTGTGAATTTAACAATGTTTGGGATAGATTACGGTTCTTCACTCGTGAATTGGAGAACTCCAAAATGCACTTGAATTATAAGCCATATGGCAGAGAGCTTGGCTACCAAACTATTTCAGTGAACCTTTGCGCAAGCCAAATTTCATATGGTGCTCCTATTTGATTTATACTCTCCAACCAAAGCACCTTTGTCATTCCTTCCCTAATGTGTAACAATGAGATGAAGAAGTTCAAGCTTACCTTGAACTTAGTACGTGAAGCCCTCCACATGCAAGGCATGCATATTCTCTTAGATAAGGTGGCTCTAGTACCAGATAACATGAAGAACAAGAATATCACAAAGCTAAAGGACATGGCAACTATGACGCCAAACATTTTAGTGCCACTAGGAATGTGCATGCAACATTTACTATTCCCTAGAGAAGATCATTTTACACAGCCACATAAATAGATATGGTTCAATTCGTATTTGTTGAGACCACATGTTCAACCATCAATTTATACCCACCTTCTCTCCGACCTTTGGTTTCCCTTTTTCCCTCATTTTTGATCCATGAACCCAACCACCTTCTTGGTGGATAGGACTTCACAATGCCAATAATAATTTGCAACATCACATTTTTTTACAGATACCACAAGCACCACACCCACCATCCTTGTTCTTATGGTGGACATTTGACACACATCCATGTCTAAAGCAATGGACATATCAGAACCCACTGTATGTCTCCCCACACTTCCACACTTCCACCTTCCCCAACCCCCCTCCACCAACCTCACTTGTAGTCACTAAACCATCCAGCACACCATTCACCATTCCCAACCCCACTCCCTTTCCCCCTGCATTACCTTCTATACATACTACATCCATGACTATAGATACAACACTTAATTCAATGATCAAGTGTGCCAATCGATTGAGGCACAAATACCAACAGTTGGTAGCATGCAAAAAAGCCCTCAATGAAGAGTCTACACAATTATAGGAATGACTATATAAGTTGAGGCAAGCAATGCAGCCTTACGAGAACAATACAATTCCTTATGGCAATCCCACAATGAACTCAAGTCCAAAATTTAGAACATGGACCAAGAAGTTGTACATGTAGTCAAAAATCATTTTTGACACCCAATTGGAACATAATGCCAAGCTTGAATGCAATATGGCACTATTACGAAGACATTTGGCAGCAACACATGAAGAGAATAAGAGGTTGCAACAACAAAATCAAGACAATTTGATGATTGTAGTAAAAAAACACACTCCGGCATGCAGATTAGCCCATCAAAGTTCCAAGATATTCCACCAAAAAATATCCAACTCATATTGGAAGAGTATGCCAACTTGCTGGAATCACATGACAAACTATCTGAGGAGATAACTCAATTATGACAACAATAGGTAGTGACCCTCTAGCCAGTATTGGAGCCCATGATCACTATTGTAGAACCAAGTGAACGACGAGAGTTACAAAGGTAGGTACAAGAATTACAAACTAGACTTCTTCAATACGAATGACCTCCCTCACCTCCTAAAGTCCTAACACCAGATGAGACAATTGAGATCCTAATATAAGAGAAATTCGAGGAAGCATATGAACCACAACCAGTACCTGATGGCCGTGTCATAATTAACTGACTTTTTCACTCAATAAAAAGCATTTGAGTTAACTCTGATTAGGACTTCATTGTCATGGTTTCAATAATTGCCAATAGTTAAGAAACTTTAAAGTTCTTGTGGAAGATTTCATTTTCAAGTTTTCCAAACGAGGAATTCAGCATGATTCAACTTCTTTGAACTAAATCTTCAAGCAATCAAGTCATGAATTTGTATGAATAGAGGCAACAAGTTTTAAGAAATATATAGATAGATGTTGTAGAGGGACAATCAAGCAAAAAGAAAAGAAGAAGGAAATCAAAGTCCAAAACTGCTCATTAAAGATCAAAAGAACCACTCTCTGCACAGAGCCCCGCAGGGGCACACACACCAAGGAAAAGCACGCAGCCGGAAGGAGGAACCAGGGCCAACAAGTATCCATGAAGAAGTGCAAGAAGATATCAGGCGGTTCCATAGCCATGAGGGTGCTTCAACCTCTTGAGCAACAGAAGGTTCAGATCAAGGCTTAAGAGCTACATCCTCATATGTCTACTAATGGCGTGCATGGCAACCAAATTTAACAGGCAAACCAAATGCATCAGGCCTAGAGGATGTCAAGACAAATATCGAAAAGGGCCTTTAAAACGTAATGCAAGACTGATGAACAGGCAAAACTGACCAAGGGAGGTGTGCGATGACACAGACAAACAAGAAGTAAAGCCTGTCAAGGGACGACAAAGACAAAGAGGGGGAGAGTGTTGCAGAGCAAAGGAACATATGTGAGGAGCCCCAAAATTTTCAAATTAACGGGCACAATTTTTCTTCTTCAAGGTCTCAGAGAATTCCCTCAAGCCATGTAAATGCACTAGAGGAGTCCTCTAGTTGCATAATCCCAATTTGTTGTAAAATATCCCTTGTAAATTAGTAGGAAATTCACTTTTCTAGTAATAAAGTGGCGGTCTCTTGTGTGAAAGGACCAAACTTAGGGCACATGTATATAAGTCACTTTGTGACTCTTTGTAGAGACTTTTTGCCATTGTGAAGAAGGAGCTCTTCTGAAATTTCGAATTTGCCTCTTCCTTGCAGATTTTGATCCTCTTTTTGGTCTTGTATGTGTGTGTATTGCTTGAAATGTGTGTGTAGTACTGTTGTCTACCCCTCCCCATTGATTTTGAGCGACTGTAGTGTGTGTGCGAACTAGTGGGAGTTGTGGCATGAGGGAGGGCACTTCCCACCATTCACCATTTTGGCCATAACTTGAAGCAGAGTTATCAGAATCGAGTGAAACCACTTCCAATAGATGTGTCTCGTCGAGAGCTTCGAAACGAGTACCCTATTGCCTATATTCAAAGTTCAGAGATGGGAGAAATCCTTGATTTTCTAAAAATTGCTGTAAGAGGTATCGCGGCAAACACTTTCAGCATTTCAGTGAGTGTGAGAGGTGGATTAGTTTTTTCTCATGCATGCGAGCTTTGCCACTTCATTTTCCATCATGTGTGCACACGTCTTCATACACTTGGTTAGGTCGTTCGATCGGATTGACATTTAAATGTGTGTTAATTTCCCACTATACGCACTTGTGTGGCAATTGAGGTACAGTCTCATTGGCACAAGTCCTTGAGTCTTCATGACACAAGTACACACGTTTTTGGTGCCGTTGCCGGGGAACACTCTGCCGAGGTGCCTTCATGATGGTTATAGATCGAGTGTGATAGAATCGTACTTGTAGAGGTGAAATTGTCCTGTGGCAAGTAGTCAATCACTTCAGCACTTATTGCTTCACATCCCGGAGGTGTGTGTGATAAGTTTTAGGTTTAGGGTTAGGAGGAAGGGAGAGAAGGAGGAGTTAGGGTTAGGTTAGACGGAGAGGAGGAGTGAAGAGAGGTGAAGTAGGAGTAGGCTAAGACCACCAAAAATGTCCAAAAAATCACCTAAAATTAGCTAGGATCAAATTCTGTCCAAAAAAGTATAAAAACCAAAAAATTGGCTCATTTGACACTGGTTGGTGTTCTGGTATCGTCTGAAGAGCAGCGTGTGGTATCGCGCGCTTAGTATCGTGCAGAGCAGGCATTCAAAGCTAGGTTTTGAGCCCAAAGTGCAAGCAATATAGTACAAAGGTAAGATTTCTCAAAGTTTATTTGACCAAAATACTTTAAAAGTGAGCAAACGCGTGATTAAGTGCGCATTAGGTATCGCAGGGAGGAAAACCATTTGTTTTTCTTGCTTTCTGGAAAGATGCAGTAGGCTAGATGTGTGGGGGGTTGGAAGAGAAGCAAGGGGGTAAAAAATGTTTGTATTTGGAGGCTTTTTTGGCTTGAGTATTGCGATCGGTTGAGATTTGGTATCGTGATACCAAAACTCCCTTGTATCGCGATACTCGCCAAAGTATCGTATCGCTGGATACCAGTCTTGGTATCGTGATACCATTTTGGTATCGTGTCCCCAAAGTTGGTATCGCGATCTCACATTGCCTAGGTATCGTATCGGTACATATCACAGTATCGTATCGTCTGCTTTCCTAAGTAGTATCGCGATACCATATTAAGTATCATATCGCCGTATTTCCTAGGGAAGTATCGCGATACCATACCAAGCATCGTATCGTCCCATTGACAAGAGGTACATCGCGATACCAAGTTGGTATCATATCGTCTGCGTAGGTGATATCGTATCGTGTGAGGAAATTGGCATCGTATCGGGTGGGTTGATCAAGTATCGTATCGTGAGCAGCAGTGGTATCGTATCGTCTACTTGCCTAAGTAGTATCGCGATACCAAGTTAGTATCGTATCGTGAGCAGCAATGGTATCGTATCGTCTGCTTGCCTAAGTAGTATCGCGATACCAAGTTGGTATCGTATCGTGCAAGCTGGTGGTATCGTATCGCCGCCTGTTCTGGTATCGTATCGTCTCCTTACCAGGAATTGTATCACAATACCACTTTTGGTGTCGTATCGTGGCAGTCATCCGGTATCGTATCGCCTGCTGCAGACAGTATCGTATCGTGTTAACATCAAGTATCGTATCGTGGCCGAGGCAGTATTGCCTAGTGCAGTATCGCCTAGAAGTGGTATCGTCCAGATTTGCACTAACATTTTGTCAGGCAATTTGAGGCATTAGGCGAGCCACTCAAGGAGAATCTCTGAGACATATAGAGAGACTTAGGAGGGTGAATGAACTTGAGGTCAGGAAGAGTGCTAAGTAGCCGAAGAAGCGTCATATCTTTTGTGGGAAGTGCTGCCCAGGTTAGTCATCACTCCATCTACTCAGAGACTTCTAGTGATTCAGAGGAGGAAATACCCATGGCTTCGGAAGACATGCAGGGTCCAACACCAAATAGGAATTTCATGTCTACTGTTGAAGGAGATTACCGTACCTCCTTACAGTATGTGTCCACTAATGCCCAGGAGATCCCCATCTACCTGGATGGCTTAAATAGATCTGTGGCTAGGATGGTAACTTCCCTGAATGCCACCATTGTACCCCGACCTGCTGTCAAGTACGAGGGAGGTGCATATGTAGACAAAATTGGTCATATCTACATTGTGATTGAATTTCTTGAGAGGATCAACGAAAGGGGAGAGTTTGCGGACCCAGACAACTCCGAAAGAACACACCCTGAAGAGTTTGTGACTACCCCTAGGGGCAGGTCCCCAGTATCACGAGTCTTGAGAGCAGATTTGATACCTCAAGACGACTACTTGTTGGAGGTCTATATGATCCACGGATCAGACTTGTTGCTTCAAACAGACTTACCTTCTCTAGGGAGAGAAGAAAGCCCCATGACATTCTATGAGCTGAAAGACCCAGATGATGAAACTAGACTCACATACTTGGATAAGGATCAAAGGAGATATTGGCCTGTGAGTGCCTTAGACAGGGCTCAGCTGAGATATATGGGTGCGCCTATATTTCCTCAGAGAGATCAGACAACTACCTCACAAAATCCTTTTGGGAATCAACAAGAGACGGAACATACCACATTAGGACAGACCAGCCAACGAAGTGTGCCCAACCGTACTCACGTACAGTTTGCAACTCCAGGAGTGCAAACACACAATCAGGCCCACGCAAGGATAGGTAATTAGTACCGACCACCAGTCAGACCACGACCACCGGTAGGAGGACAGCCTAGAATACCTCCAATACGACCAGCTGCCCCAGTCTTCCCTGTAATGCCCAGACCGCCTGAACCAATGAGAAGACTGAGACCTATCCAAGTGGCTAAATGTGTGAGAAACCATTATGATGGATTGGGGGAACCCTATGATCATATTGCTCAATTTAAACAAGTTCTAAGAGCGGAGCAAGTAGATGACTTCTTTGTGCAGTATGAGTCTTTTGGACTCACCCTCACAGGGACACCTCTAACTTGGTTCTAACCCTTAGACCCAAATCAATTTGGAAATATGGAACAGTTCTTTCAAGAATTCATTGGGGAATTCACAAAGAGAGGGATTAAACACAATTCTGCGTCTTTAATCCATAGCTTTAAACAAAACCCTAATGAAACTGTGAAGACTGCTGCTCGAAGATTCAATCAATATGTGGATAGATGCCTATGGCTGAGAGACCCACTCAACAAAAGATGATTTCATTATTTTTAGATGGGCTCACTAACGGAACTCTAAGAACACTAGTGTATGTGAAGAGGCTACAAACATTGAGTGAGTGCCTTCAAGAGTGCATTGATTTGGAAGATAACCTAGCCGAGGACCTTAAAAGTACATCCAACCTCACTAAATCAAAAGATTCAAGGAGCACTGTCACATCCAACTCCAGTAACATGGAAGAATTAGCAGAATTATTAGCAAAGAAACTAGGAGTCCAGGGGCAAAGAGCTTACCAAAACCCAGCTCAAAGAGTGCCTATGCTACAGAGATGTAACTTATGTGGAGGAGAGCACCCCACACACTTGTGTGTCCGAGGAGGGGCTGGTGCACAACCTATGTATCCATACCACGGACAGCAACAACAAGGGACTTCTTGGTACTGCCACATAGAACAAAAATACACCAACCACACTACTGAGAAGTGTCCCTTCAATAGGCAAGCACGCCCTTTTCAACCACCGCAGTATCGACCATATGGATACCCTCCTATGGAGCCAGGCAGAGAAATACCAAGATACAACCCGTATCCTATACCAGCAGGATCATCAAGGCCATACGAGCAGGCACCATATCCACCACCACAACCAGTGCTAGAACCCCAACTGTCGAAACCTCAACAAGTAGTATCGGTGAAGTATGCTCAACCAGAAGAAAACTTAGAAAGAGCTATAGTTCCAGCACCGACAATGACCCATGTAGAACCCACAAACCCTGGATATGAACTGTCACTAGGAGATTACCACCCATACGAAGCCAACATGTTAGAACACGAATCCGCATATGATGCTGCTTATTATGGATACGAGGGCTATGATCAGGCTTATGGATCAGAGACGGCCACCTTAATGTATACGGCTCCTAAAGCACAACCAACCGTGAGACCACCTATTAGACCACTTGTGCAGAGAGGACCATGCTATAGATGCGGAGGAGACCATTTCATTAGAGAATGCCCTCGACCTTACAACCCTCCACCACCAAGGATCTGGGAAGGATATTGTAGTGATTGCGAAAAGGAACATCTTTTCAAAGACTGCCCCAAGAATCCAACAAAAACCCAAGATACTGCACCAATCAACGTGATTGAGGTCATGGAAGGATCTGGAAGTGATAAGGAGTACATGGTGCCACTAAAGGCCATCACTAGAACTCAAACAAAGCAACAAAAAGAAAAACAACCAGAAGAGGAACAAGAGAGCAATAAAACTGTAGGCTCTAAAATTCAGGTAGTCGAGGATTCTAAGAACCCACGTGAGAACTCCCAAAACACAAGAGTACAAAAATGGAAGGAAGATGAGAAAAACTCAAAGATAAATGGGCGAGAAATAAGAGTCAAGGCAGTAAGAAACAAACTAAGGACTTGAAGGAGCATAAAGAACAAAAAACTCATAAGGAGATCCCTGAGCTACCACGAATTAGCTTAGAGAAAGAGAAGCCAGGATCAATTCTAGCTGACCCAAAGCCAAACGACTTGGACATGTGGTTGAAAGCTTACCAAGCTAGAATCAAAATGGGCCCAAATATAGAGCAACATGAAAAACTCTACCCTCAAGGGGAATTAGAAAAAGAAAGATTGGCAATATGCAGGAAACTTATCGAGGTAGCTCAAGCAACCCTAGAAAAGACTATCCCACTTTTACCAGAGACAAGGATTGCACATGGTCTATACGAAGAATGCATCAAATCCAAGGATAAGGAACCTAGAAAGGAAGATTACCAAGGTGAACGAATGAAAGCACAAGATGAACCTGTGTCAATGATACCAGACCTCGAGGCAGATTGGCCAGAAGACTTGTGGAATAGAATCAGAGAAGAGCAATGGAAGAAGAATGGAGTCAGTCCGCCTCCTTTTGATGAAATAGATGTGGAAGATTGTCAACCCCATCCCAACCTGGAGGAAGTATATGAGGAAGCATCAAGACTCGATAGAGGTAGAGAGGAAACCCTGAGCATTTCACTTTGCCTAATTACATGGGAGAATATGAAAAGGACTCCATAATAATACGAGCACCCACAGTACTTGGGAAGGGAAAAGGAAACTCAGAAGAGAGTTCACACAATCTAACAGAACTAAAGAAAACAAAGGTGCAATGCAAATTGAGGGTGGAAGAGTTGCTTCAACTTAAAGCACAATTATGGAGGCAGTTAGCAAACCAATTAGAACCACAACCAGAGAAAGGAGAAACAAAAGGAAACGAAAAGGAAAGGAAATCAATGATACAAATCCCAGTTGATAAAGTGGGAGAATTTAGTGAAGGAGACAAAGGTAATACGTGTTTACCTGTCACCCACAATGGGTACATGACCAAGGCTATTCTAGATACGAGAGCCGGTGTAGGAATTGCCACGAAGGAGATATGGGAAAAGTGGGGAAGACCTGCCTTACGACCCACACGCATGAAACTCCAGTTAGCAGACGGTCATGTGGAAAGACCCTTAGGAATATTGGAAAGAATCAAATTAACCACCTGTGGAGTAGAATTTGAACAAACATTAGCCATTTGTAAGTTCGAGAAAGCGAACAACTATGAAATGATATTAGGGCGACCCTTTATGAGACAAATGCGGGTAGTACAAGATTGGGGAAGAGATTCGTTATACCTGCAACATCAAGGAAACACCACCAAGATAAATTTGCACACGTTTGCCTATCGAGATGTCCCTCCACTACAATGGAATCCAGTACACAAGGAAGGAGATGACCTATCCATTCACAGTGCTGGATCAAGTGATCAATCTTGGATACATGAAGATGCCCAGTTATGGATGTGTAAAGAAGCGAAGAAAGAGGAGTGTAAAAAACAACTGTGGCCGATAGGACACCCTAACTATCAATCAGTAGAAGACCCAAATTACATGCCTCAAATCTTTCCTGATGAGATCTTCGAACCACATGGATGGATGGAAATTTTGGCAACCTTAGATGTGTGCGTAAATGAAGAAGTTTTGACGATGAACGAATGCATAGATGAGGAAGGCTATGATGTAAATCTCTATATGGTTGTTCTTCAAGAATTAGAAGAAGGGGAAATCCTGGAAAAAGAATGGAAAGAGGAATATGAAAGCATAGAAATGGAACTAGAATTTGACTCCAAAGAAAGCTACTTAAACACTATTCAGAACAAGAAGGAACAGGAACCAACAAAAATCTTAGCAATTGAAGCTGCTCCGACAATACACAGGCAGATGGAAGACTTGAGTAAGGTAGAGCCGAACCCAGATCTTTTTGAAGTTCCTGAACATTTTAAAAAATACGAAGTAGAGGAGAGAAAAGTAGCCATTCAAATGCCTAGACGAGAGGCATGAGATGGAGAAGCATACGACAACAAAGAACAAACCAAAAAAATTGTGGTAACAGTAGAAGACGGAGAAGAGCAGTGCACATATATTGGAAAAGATGTATCTGAAGAGGAGGAAGAGGAACTCATACACCTTATCCGAGAGTACCGAGATGTATTCGCATGGACCTACAAGGATCTCAAAGGCGTAGAACCCACTATTTGTTCCCATCGAATACCAATGACAGCCGACGCAAAACCATCCAAACAACACCCTTGTACGTATAATGAGGTTTATGCAGCAAAAATTAAGGAAGAAATAGACAAACTACTAGCGGCAGGATTCATATATGAGATAGAACATACCGAGTGGGTATCGCCATGAGTAGTTGTGCCTAAGAAAAACGGAAAATTGAGAGTGTGCATAAATTTGAAGAAGGTGAATGCAGCCACCATACGTGACAGCTACCCATTACCCATCACGGACCATCTATTGGAGAGGGTAGCCGGAAAAGAGGTCTATAGTTTCTTGGATGGATTCTCCGGATACAATCAAGTAGCTATTGCAACTGAGGATCAACATAAAACCGCATTCGCAACCGAATGGGGTGTGTATGCTTTCAGAGTGATGCCTTTTGGACTCACTAATGCACCTGCTACTTTCCAAGGATTGATGTGTCATGTTTTCAAGGGATTTTTGAAAAAAAGCATGGAAGTATACGTAGACGACCTTTGCACGTACTCCAATCAAAGATGCGATCACATCCCCGAGTTGAGGAAGATATTCAACAAATGTAGACAGTGTAGAGTCTGTTTAAACCCAGAAAAGTGTGTCTTCATGGTGAGGCAAGGAAAGATCTTAGGACATATAGTCTCAAGAAATGGAATATCTACGGATGAGGACAAAATTAAAGTCATCCTAGACCTACCAAGACCCAAGAATGCAAAGGAAGTGCAAGCCTTTATGGGACACTGTGGATGTTACCGTAGGTTTATTCACATGTATGCCATAATAGCAAAGCCCTTGTATGGGCTCTTGACTCAATTTAATTGGACAGAAGAGTGCGAGAAGGCATTCAACGAGCTGAAAAAGAGGCTTAGTACAGCCCCAATTCTGAAAACACCAAATTGGAGCAAGCCGTTTCATATTCATGTTGATGCTTCTAACTATGCCATTGGATGCATCCTAGCCCAACCAGCTGATGAAGGGAAGCTTGATCATCCAATTGCCTATGCTAGTAGACAACTGAATCAAGCGGAACGAAATTATACCACTATTGAACGAGAAGGGTTAGGAATGGTATACGCAGTGAAGAAGTTCAGACACTACCTCTTAGCCAACAAGTTCAAGTTCTTCATAGACCATCAGGCTTTACTGTACCTAGTCAATAAGCCTTGTAACACAGGAAGATTAGTATGATGGTTCTTACTACTAATGGAGTTCGACTTTGAAGTGGTAGTAAAGAAAGGAAACACTCACGTAAGAGCAGACCATCTTTCTAGGCTAACACACGGGGAGCCACCAAGTGGGGTGCCCGATGATCTCCCAGATGCTTATTTATTTAACCTTGAAGTATGTCCAAAGTGGGCTGAAAGACTAATTCCTATACTCACCCATGGCCCACAACACTCAATCAACAAGAATAGCAAAAAGGAAATTCTCCAATCAAGGAATTTACACATTATCGCTGGAAGCGTGTACTATAAGGAACCCAATGGAGTATTACTAAGATGTATCGAGGAGGACGAACAAAAACAAATAATCGAGCAAGCACATGTAAACAAATGGAGAACCCACCAAGGGATGCATGGAACAATTCGAGAACTAAAAAGATTAGGAGTGTACTGGCCTGACATGCCCAAGAATGTTCATGACTACGTAAGCAACTGTGCAGAATGCCAAGAGACGAGCCCAGAAGATCATATGTCCATACCATTCTCAACCATCGCACCCAATTGGGGCAAGACATTGGTTAAATTCTTAAAAACAAAAGAGCATGAAGCAGGAGCTAGTTTGGCAAGAAAAAGATCCTTAGAAGAAATGAGCAAGGATTATATACTCATGGGGAGACAATTGTTTAGACGAGGAAAAGACAACCAACTCCGGTTATGTGTGCATGAAGGAGAATATTTACCCATATTAGAAATGGCACATGCAGGTGCTGCAGGAAGTCATTTTTCAGCGGAGAGAACTGTCAAAATGATTCTCTTTGCAGGCTTGTGGTGGCCAACTCTACACATGGATGCTGAAACATATGTACGAAGCTGTGAGACCTGTCAGAGAGCTAAATACCCAATTAGGAGAGATGACATGCCATTAAGACCCATGGTCTGTGCAAGGGCATTCTTAAAATGGGGTATTGACTTTATAGGACCCATCAACCCACCAGCCAAAGGATCACATGCGGAGTACATCATAGTAGCCACTGATTACTTGACCAAATGGGTAGAAGCAAAAGCCACTAGAAAGAATGATGCTCAAACTACTGCCAAGTTTCTCTTCGAGCATATTTTCACCCGCTTTGGATTACCCATCGAGATTGTGAGTGATCGGGGAACGCACTTCCTCAATGAAGTAATCGAGTCACTAATGAATGAGTTTTTAGTGATTCATAAAAAATCAGCCCCATACCATCCCCAAGCCAATGGACAAGCAGAGAGTTCAAACAAGGTACTGTGTACAGTATTGACAAAGATTGTCAATAATGGAAGGTCAGATTGGGACAAACAGTTTCATCACGCAATTTGGGCCTTCCGGGTTGCATATAAAACGGCTATTGGAACTACCCCATTCAACTTGGTGTATGGGCAAAATGCAATTTTGCCAATTGACTTTTTGGTACCAACGTTGAAAGTGGCCCAACAGTATGAGTGGAACGGACATGAATTATCCCAACAACTGGACCAAATCGAGAAATTACATGAGACTAGGTTGCAAGCAGTGGCAGGAATTTATGCAGCTAAAAGGAGACAAAAAGCATATTATGATGCACATATAAAAGACAAGGGACTTAAAGAGGGATATTTAGTCTTAGTATACACCTTAAAACAACATGCCAAGAAGCTACAAAAACGCGGATATGGACCTTTGATCATAAATAGAATATCAACTGGTGGTGCAGTCAATCTAGCCACCCTAGATGGAGATATCCTTCCTAACTACATCAGCAGATGTAGAGTGAGACGATTCATGGAGCCTTTGACAGAACAAATGCTAGTAGGTGCCCAAAATAGGAAAAGGGAAGAAGAACGAATTAGAGAGGAAGCTCGGCAAGAAGCACTAGAGCGTATTAGGAAACGGAAAGAGTGGATTAGGCAATGGGATGAACGGTATCTCCAAGGAGAAGAGCCTATCCCTATGGCTAATTATCAAGTCAATAATCCTGATACCGCGGGTATGTGCAAGACGCAACCTTACCTAAACCTAGGGATTGGCAAGACAGAGTACAAGTTGATAGACGCCTTGATAGACTCAGGGGCAGGACTTAGTTGCATACGAAATACAGTCATAAAAAATATGCAATTGAGTATGAGTTCCACAAGCGCCCGATTGATAGGAATCGGAGGTCAAACCCTAGAATGCATTGGAACAACAAATGTATCCCTCCACCTAGGAAATTCCTCCATGGAACAAAGAGTTTTAGTGTGCAAAGATGAGGATTTAATAGAAGACTTAATTCTAGGACATGACTTGATCATTGAAAATGAGGTAAGCATCAACCTAGCTCAAGGCTACATTTCTGCCAAAATAGGGCATAAGGAAATTTTCAGTTTGTTAGGAGAGAAGCTTTTAACTTCACCAAAGGTCATTGAGAGTTCGGAGAGATACCAGGAAGAGACACTGAAAAATGGTCCGAGAGAGAATATCTCGAGAACCAATCTAGAAACAACAGAAAAGTCAAGCCAAACGATGTCAGCGGTAGAGTCAAAATCATCACATTCGGTGGAGGAAGAGCCAGCCACAAATGAAACCAACCCTCCTGGACCTCCTCAATGAGCCAAAAGATCGCCATATTGGAAAACAACAAGGAGATACTCATATCAAGGACAACACAAATACATATGGATACGCAAGGATCAGATGCAGAACCAGGAGAAGTCAACACCCACTCTTAAGAAGGAAGCGGAAATCACCAAGCCAGCGTCACCAAAGTCCATGCCTAAAGCACTATTGCAAATATGGATCCCCAAGCCTTTAATCGAAGCTCAGACAGGACGACATCAGATATGGATCCCCAAAAGAGTCACACAGGCAGCTAAGCAAGCGAGAAAAACTCAAGAGGATGTAATACATCAAAAAAGACGAATAAGGAAGACAAAACAGACTCGTCCTCTAAGCAAAGAAGCAAAAGTATATACAATTCGAACGCAAGAGGAAACAAAGACAACACCAACAGACGGAGAAATCAACGGAACAAAACGTACCATTCAAGCGCCCACGAAATGGAGTTGGAAACCAAAAGGGTTGTGAGGAGCTAACCAACACGATGACAAAGATCTAAATTGCACTCATGAAGTATCCAATGCACCTAAAGTATGCATAATAGGGCCACATTACAAGGCCACGCATTCGGCACATGATCCACCTGATAAAATTAGTGGTGCACATTCTCCATGAGAGATTAGCTCTTAGCTTTAACTCTCTTAGGAATGAACTTACCCGAACATAAATAAACGCTTCGGCTATACTAACGATTGTCTTCTTTCATGAAAAGTTATAAAAAGATGTGCTAAGAGATCTCACTCATGGAATAATGGGGAGACGGAGTGAAGAACGACAATAATCACAACAATGCACTGCATGGTTGCATACCTTCCTTTGAAGCTAACGCACTTTTCGTTACAAGTGCAGATGGCTTCTGAAGATTCTGAAGCAACAGTACAAGAGGAAGTGACGGAGTTTCCACCAGAAAGTATCACAAAAGCAAAAGGACACTGGTTCTGTGAAGATCAACCAGCTGGGGACTACCTATTCCTCGCAATGATTAAAATTATGGATACGGATCATCAATTTCCAATCATGTCCCAGGATTTCCGAGTACTACATACACTCCCTTCCATCGAAGACATTATGCAGAAAGCGGGCATTTATAAGTATTTTGAATTACCCATATATAAGCCTGATTTCCAAAGGTGCACGCAGGTCATGAATACTTTGTAGCCAGCACTGCATGATCCCTTGGTACCAGAGGCTCGCATGATGGATAAAGCAGGTGAATGGGTGATCATTCAATTCACACATGACTTGATTAAGGAAGCCTTTGAATGGGAAAAGGATGGAACTACAGTAGTGAAAGAAGAAAGCCGAGGTGCCAAAACCAGGACATTCACGGATATTAATCGTGTAGACATAGAAGAGGGAGTAAGACTAATCCACCAGCATTTCTGCTTCCCTAATATGCACCGATACACAGCACCACAGAAGATTATTGTCCAATTACTCTCCCATGCCATCAAGCAAATAAGAAATCAAATTAATTTGACTCCATATATTCAAGAAAGATTGTTCGAAGCAAAGAAACAATGGAAAAATAAAAAGTTTCTCAATGGCAGTGTGGCCTTGACAATTTTGATCTACAATGCTTTGGGCATGAGAGAACACCTACAAGAAATGCCATCGTCAACGGCTCTTGCGCAGTACGTCAAAGTCGCCACAGTCCCTAAAAAGAAAAAAGGAAGTAAGATGGTGGAAGTAGCAGAAACCAGCTCTCAACCCAAAATGAGAGGCACAAAAAGACTCCGAGAAGTCAAGCAAGCTGAAGAAGAAGCACCAATGACAAAGAGAATTCATGTGCTCCCCAAAACAACTAGGGAAGGACAAACAAAAATCACAGAGGAAGACTTAACAAAAGCCCTGGAGGAGACACATCACTATACAGCAAGGCAAATCAATTTACCGGTACAAGGTTATCACTATCACCAGTCAAAACAAGCAACGGAAACAAAAAGCAAACTCACAAAAGTCCATAGGTATCGGGAAATAGGCTTGGATAACTCTAGTTCTTCATCGGAGGCCCAAGAAGAACCAGAAACTTCATTACTAAATGTCGACATTCAAAGCGAATCGAAAGATGATGGGCAATGGACTGAATTGAATGAAATTGACTACAACGAAGATCAAGAAGGCCTCAAGACGGATGACCAAGCCACACATGTTGAGCAAAGTATCACAAGTGAGAATGCAGAAACGGAAGGTACGCATATTATAAAACTTAATAAAACCTCCAACATTCAAATCAAGGAGGCCACACCACCACGTAAGACTTCTATAAAGACACCAAAGAAGGAGCCTCAGAAAGGAAAAAATGAAGATAGAGAACCTTTCACGCCTATTAGAGTCGTGGCAGAACCCTCCCCCATGGATGTAACATTTCAATGGAGTGCCACAAAAGCTATTGAAGTGGATAAAGAAGACGAAGAACCACGAGTACAGCTGCAAATTAGACAACCACACAATGAAACAATCCAGGTGGAGCAGGGAAGGGATGTGCAAACAGGCGAAGCTCCAAGCGTACCAAGAACTTGGTTGAATGTAGACATGGCTAAACTCAAACCTGTGGTACAAGACATGATTAGAACCGCTCTAGATACGCAGCAACTCATGCTTGAAGCAGACGAAGACTACGACCAAGCAATGAACGACAAACATGAGCTTCAAGAAAAGAGTAAGAATCTTTTGGACGAGTTGGCATTGGAAAGAGAGAACATCAGAAACAAAGAAAAAGAAGTCCAAGAAGCTAGAAAGCAGTGCAGCGAGTTAATATCCGAAAACGAAAGTTTACAAATACAACTGCAAGAAATCAAGAGAAAATATGAAGGTAGTGAAAATGAAAAGGCAAGAATGCAGGCTAGGAGCAAAATCTTGGAATCTCAACTCAAAGTCTGCATGGAGGAAGCTGAAAACCTAAGGAACCGCAACAAGGAGCTCATGACAGCTCTCCTCAGTGATCAGCCAATACCGGCTACTGACAATTCAGCAGGGAATTTCAAGGAATTACAAGAAAAGATAACTAAAATGGAAGATCAGCTCAGACAGGAGCACGAAGTCATTGCTGATTGGGAAAAAAGATACATGGAGGACACAACTACCCTAAGAAAAAAGTGGAAAAAAGTGGAGAATCGTTATCTACTGCAATGTAAAGAAGACACTGATCATATGGATATCGTGGCACAAGAACTTCTCAAACATAAAGACACAATTGAAAAGGCCACTGCGGAAATCAAGCAGAGAGATGAATGCATTAAATAGCTTCAGGAGCAGTTAGAGCAAAAAGCAAAGCAGGGGACACCAGTAGTTCCACAAGCTGCGGAGGCTACTGTGGAGACTGAGGTACGTCCTCTCTCTCCCCCCTCATATCATTCACCGATAAGGGAGGCTCAGGAGGTCCACATTGATCATGATAATCGGGACATTGCAGAATTGAGCCGACCAGAAAGGGCACTACTGGTGTCCCAACTCACTGCTGATTTTGAAGAACAGATCATCAGGATCATGAAGGAAGCTCAAATAGACAATAAGCAATTAGAGCAAATTCTGAAGCCATTCAATGTACCATACGGACTACTCAAAGAACAAATGTGAAATTATATAAAGTCTACGACAAATAAAGATCCGGATCACAACCTCCACTTCAGGCATGATACCTTCAAATATACCCAAGAAGAGTTTGAGAAGGCAGATCCTATATGGAGAAGAAAGCTCTTAGAAAAAAATCCAACACTACGGGTACAGTGGGAGGCATCACCTTATGAGCTTCAAGTAAATCCATCTTTTTGTCCACTACCCCGTCGAAGAGCCTGGACGCAATTTTGGGAAGGTCAGCACCATGGAAATATAAATAATCAGTGGCTCAACTATTCGTTGTTACCTAGTCCGCCACATAATTACTTACCAATCGAGGAATACATGGTAAAAACTATGGAATTTTGGATTGCCAGATACGCTACAGTTCCTGATTTAGTTGTTAAAATGACAAATAAGATATTCAGCATGCTACTTACGGTAAGCAAGGTGTTCCAACACGCAAAATATACTTTTTTGAATTTCATCGGCATTACGCAAGGTTTAGAAGCACTAATTTTTTACCTACCCACCATTCCAAGCCAGTTAACGCTCATGGCATATTATTCTCACCTAATGTTTTTACCGTCCACATATCTGCAAACATTCGAAGAAGCATTTTTCACAGGCTTCTTTGAAATTGATTCAGAATTTTTTGTCAAAATAACTTCCAACCTAAACGCTCGACTGGTAGCTTATGAAACAAGCTTCTTCGCAGATCATTGACAAGCCCCAGAGGATGGCGTCAAATCCCAGCAGTGGAAAGAATTCATGATTTGTCACGCTAATCTGCTGAATCAACGAGAGCAAGCGGCCATCTAGACATACACACGCCGCCACAAAAAGCTTGTCGGGGACGACAGAGTTCAGGAGGAGGGACGTGTAGAGGGACAATCAAGCAAAAAGAAAAGAAGAAGGAAATCAAACTCCAAAACTGCTCATTAAAGATCAAAAGAACCACTCTCTGCACAGAGCCCCGTAGGGGCACACACACCATAGCCATGAGGGTGCTTCAACCTCTTGAGCAATAGAAGGTTCAGATCAAGGCTTAAGAGCTACATCCTCATATGTCTACTAATGGCGTGCGTAGCAACCAGATTTAACAGGCAAACCAAATGCATCAGGCCTAGAGGATGTCAAGACAAATATCGAAAAGGGCCTTTAAAACGTAATGCAAGACTGATGAACAGGCAAAACTGACCAAGGAAGGTGTGCGATGACACAGACAAACAAGAAGTAAAGCCTGTCAAGGGATGACAGAGACAAAGAGGGGGAGAGTGTTGCAGAGCAAAGGAACATATGTGAAGAGCCCCAAAATTTTCAAATTAACGGGCACAATTTTTCTTCTTCAAGGTCTCAGAGAATTCCCTCAAGCCATGTAAATGCACTAGAGGAGTTCTCTAGTTGCATAATCCCGATTTGTTGTAAAATATCCCTTGTAAATTAGTAGGAAATTCACTTTTCTAGTAATAAAGTGCCGATCTCTTGTGTGAAAGGACCAAACTTAGGGCACATGTATATAAGTCACTTTGTGACTCTTTGTAGAGACCTTTTGCCATTGTGAAGAAGGAGCTCTTCTGAAATTTCGAATTTGCCTCTTCCTTGCAGATTTTGATCCTCTTTTTGGTCTTGTATGTGTGTGTATTGCTTGAAATGTGTGTGTAGTACTGTTGTCTACCCCTCCCCATTGATTTTGAGCTACTGTAGTGTGTGTGCGAACTAGTGGGAGTTGTGGCGTGAGGGAGGGCACTTCCCACCATTCACCATTTTGGCCATAACTTGAAGCAGAGTTATCAGAATCGAGTGAAACCACTTCCAGTAGATGCGTCTCGTCGAGAGCTTTGAAATGAGTACCCTATTGCTTATATTCGGAGTTCGGAGCTGGGAGAAATCCTTGATTTTCTGAAAACTGTTGTAAGAGGTATCGCGGCAGACACTTTCAGCATTTCAGTGAGTGTGAGAGGTGGATTAGTCTTTTCTCATGCATGCAAGCTTTGCCACTTCATTTTCCATCATGTGTGCACACGTCTTCATACACTTGGTTAGGTCGTTCGATCGGATTGACATTTAAATGTGTGTTAATTTCCCACTATACGCACTTGTGTGGCAATTGAGGTACAGTCTCATTGGCACAAGTCCTTGAGTCTTCATGACACAAGTACACAGATGTCTACCTGGAGAAAGTGCACTAGAGAAGAAGTTCATACATATATTCCTAAAGGGGTTGATGAACAAAGAATAATGCTCATTAGTATGCATTCAAAGGCTTGATACCTTAAATGAATGTTTCAAAGAATGCATGGACCTAGAGGATAATTTAGCTAAAGAATTGAAGATTTAGTATTTGATACAAAGAGTGAAGTATGTGCTTCCTCTAGTTCAATGAAATCTTCACCTGAAGTTATAGAATGCTTGGTAGTGAGGAGGCTTCTAATGGAGCAAGAAAAAGGCAATGTCACATGCCATATGTCTAGAAACCATAACCACTTAGGAGATGTTAGCACTATAATGAATATCATCCCAGTTACATGTCCAATAAAGTGTCAAGATACAAACCACCAGACTATAATAGACCACCTCAACATCCTACTAGCAATAACAATATCAACAAAGACCATAGTACCAACCTAGGCCTATGTATCCTCCCGGGGATGCATATGGAAACCCTCCTAGAGATCAGCAACAATACCATAAAGAACCATAATAAAGACAACCTAGGTATAATCAAGTCAACTAGGAGCCTTGTTGGAGTCTATTGAACTCCAAAGTATAACTAAAAGTAGGTGGAATCCACGAGGATCTAGCTTACCTTCTGACAAAACTATGTGCAAGAAACTATATTTTCTTATATACCTTACTACTCTTTTCTCACTTAGAATTTTTTTTATTATTTTAGACACATACAATAATAATTAAGAGCTTTCAAAAGAGGTATAGAATACTCAAAATGAATAAATATACTAGGAGATATGACCTCTACAAGTCTACATGTTTAATGGAGACCTTGAACCAAAGATAAACCTAAGCACACACAATATTTGTGGAGACCACTACTCAGAGCACACAATGCCAATGAATATGAAATTTTATAGATTGATAGTAAAAAAACATGCTTTATAATATATCATCAAAAACTTGATTTGGATATGTAGCCTAGGAGATACAAGCTCTAAAAGCTCTATGTACAAAACTATCACCACGTAAAGATGGGCATATGACCCTCTTGGACTTATAAGAAGATTTTGAGTTATTCTCTCTTATTCTTGCCTAAAAAACTATCCAAAAACCTTCATAATACAACTAAGCTTACGCTAGATAGTTGGGTGGAGATATTCCACTAATCAAGTGCTGAAACAAGCCAAATAGTAAGGCTAGACTTTGAGAAGTAACCACATGAAGCTTCCACTAGTACATCATAAAAACTTCCTTGTGACTCATCCATTTGGGTCATCACATTCTAGATATGATGTGGTACTCTAGCCATCCATTATAAGTAACAACTTGAGGAAAACCCTAGTAACAACATAAGTGACTTCATTCTTAGAATCAAAGAGGTCAGTGATGCATTGGGTTCCATAGGTTGTCACATAGATGATGATGACCTAGTTGCATACACCTTGAATGGGCTTAGGGATGATGATAAGTGAAAGGCTTTCACAACATCTTTGCATGTCAAAGACACTCTTCCAGACTTTGAGCAATTGGCGGCCTTGATGGTCACCAAGGAGATGAATATTGGAGGCTCAAAGACAAAGGGTAGTGAAGCCCAAACTATGTAGGTAAAGGAAGCGGAAGAGGAATCTTCTCAAATATGTAAGTGTCACGAACCAAAGGTTAGAATTTTCTCATAAAGCCAAGTCATTGAAAGATGTTCTTCATGTTCCTACACTCACAAAGAGCCTACTTTTTGTGGGGGAAAATGGTTTAGCAAGGATTGGAGGTCAAGTTCAACTAGAAGGGATGCTTTGTGGAAAACCCTAAAGAGGGATACAGATTGATAGTCAAAGGCAAGAAGGAGGGAAGGCTATTCACTTTGGATGTGAAGCCAAACTTCAACCACACAACTTACTTCAAGTTTGGAAATAAAAAGGTAGCAAAATTGGACATATGGAACAAAAGGTATGGACATATCAATACTCAAAGATTGAAGGACATGGAGAAGAAGAGGTTATTGCTAGGTTTACCTAACCTCTACAATAAAAAACTCAAGTACTTGTGTTTCTCATCCATTCAGATGTTTGGGGACCAACAAAGGAGAATTCAATTGGAGGTAATAGGTACTTTGTAACTTTCATTGATGATTGCATAGGATGACTTGGATCTATTGTGTGAAACATAAATCAGATGTCTTTATTGTTTCAAGAAGTTCAAATCTATGGTTGAAAGAGAATGTGATAGATACATCAAGTGTTAAAGGTCAGATGGAGGGGGAGAATACTGCTCCCATGAGTTCTGTGATGTCTTGGAGACTAATGATATCAAAAGACAATCACATGTAGGTCCACACCACAACAAAATGGTGTGGCAGAGAGGAAGAATAGGTACATTGTAGAATGTGGTAGGCATATGATGAAGGAGATGAGTATGAAAAATTATTATTGGGATGATGCTACAACCATAGCTATATACATCATGAAATGAGATCCCACATCAGGTATACATGCTACTACACCTTATGATGCTCAATACAATAGGAGTCCAAATGTCTCACACTTGAGAGTATTGTTGCACATGTTATGTATTGATTCCAAGTGAAATAAGGACCAAGCTTGATGATATATCAGAAAGGTGTATATTCATAGGGTACACAAGAGAGTAGAAGGGTTATAGGTGTTATAACGCAACAACGAAGGAACTAAAGGTATCAAGGGATGTAAGGGTTGATGAAATTTTACATTTGCTAGAAATGTATATGTGCATGGTAATAAAGATTAAGGAAAGAGGAATTAAAGAGATGAACTAGAGAGCAATATGGTTCTTTGTGGACCAAAAGAGTCTAGTTCTAAACCATCATGGGATAGAAGTAGTCCTACTTCATGTCAATTAAGTGATGCATGGAGCAAAGGAAAAGTCGAAATCACAGAAATAGAAGAAGTTGAAGTTCTATGGATTGCACTCAATACAGACCATCATGGGAAGAAGGGGGAGAGCTCAAAGACCAACAAAAAATATCCAAAAAGGTATGATAGGGTAAGGCATCTAGTTGAAAGAGTTACCTATGATTCATTTATGGCTAGACATTATGCTTATATGAGAAAAGTCAATGAAGATCCCATATGCTTTGAAGAAGCAAACACATGTAGGGAATGGCAAGAAGCTATGCAAAAGGAGATCAAGGATTTGGAAGACAATCACTATTGGACATCTTGTACCAAGGAATAAGGACATGAAGATAATTGGAAACATGTGGGTTTATATGGTAAAGAAACGTTCAAATCCTATGAGATCTTCAAAGTTCATTTTAAACTCTGAATATTGACTCAAACTCGTTGAGTTTACATTATTACATTCAAATTGTCAGCATCATTCTACATACTAAGTGATGATGGGTTGCCATTGCACATACTTGAAAAAATATCCAAATGATTAATAACAAATATTGTTCACAATTCGGTATTGAAAACCACAACTTCTTGATCACATGTTTCCAAACTCATTGAGATCCAATACATTAAAATGCTTGAAACAATGGAATCTCAAAATACATAACACACAGACACATGCTCTCTAACCCATTATGAGGACATGATTGAAAGACCATCTAAGCTTTTTAGAAATCTAATTTCTATGTTATGAATAGTGATAGAAAGTGTATATGTGTGTGTGTGTGTGTGTTGGGGGATTCTTTAGTTTAAAGGTGATTAAGTGTTTGTAGGAAAAGAATGGAGAAGAAGAAGAAAGACAATTGCACTCAAAGCCCCTAAGTCTTGATTAACAATAAAGAATACAATAGTTGTGTGTAGAATGAAACAAAAATGTTGTCTTTGCATAGCACCTAAGCCAAAGGGCACACACAAAAGTATTCAAAATACCACAATCACTTGTGCAGTCAACCTCTTCTGTGTAGGTACTCCACCTTGTCCAGTAGCTTGCCCTTGTGCACACCTTTCACTCAAGCTTCCAATAAGGTTGAAGGAAGATTCATTGTTTGTCGATGTGCAACACCTCATTGATGATACTTTGTTCCACCATAGTTTCTCTCTTAGTTGCTCTATATGCACTCTATCTCCATACTTATTAGCACACTTTTTCACTCTGGTTGCACACCTTGCTTCTCTGTGCATGTACTATTCAAGTGCATCTTGCTCTTTCTTGCTCCTTCGTCTAAATCCTTAATCCAAGAATGATAATATTGATAATGCCCTTTGGTTGTGTGTCCATTCCTCTTACGTACATCACTTCAACTACTAGTGTATCTTGGTGCTCACTTTGATGTCCCAAGAAACACTTCCTGTAAGGACCCAAAACTCCCTATTTATTTCTTGTAGTGACTTTATGAAAATCAAAATTTTAAATGGGGGGCCACACATGAACTCCTCACATACCTTCTCCACTTCATCTCTCTTCCACTTCTACCTTCATTCCTTCAAAATGTGTGTTTCAGTTGGACCTTCCAAAACACTTAAAAAACCTTAAAACCCTTCAAAAAGACCATTTTGCAACCTGCATTCAACTTTCTTGCAGAACCATTGTGAAAAAACTATTTGTGCACTCATGTTCACCTATGTTCTTGGCAACTTGTGCACCATCTATGCATCACTTGCAAAATCAACACTTTGACTAGCTCAATAGTTTCCCACCACCTAATGGGCTATTTGTCCGAAAAACTAAACAATCAAACGACCAACAGAGATGTACCCCTCGACACCATATGGCTAAAGCCTTGAAATAACATATGAGCAATCCACCAAGAGAAGGAAAGAAAAATCCCCAAGGAAAAACAAAATTGGACATCAGATAAAGGAAAATGGAGGAAAAAGCAACAATGGTGGAGGGGTAAGAAGGAGAGTGTAGGGGTTGAAGGGCTAATGAGGATATGGAAGGAAGGGGGAGGGTGAGGGCTGGGTTTAGGTATGATGGGAGGGGCATGGAGTAGAATGGGGGACTGATGATAGGTAAAAATTATTGGAGCTTGAGGTCTACAAAAGCACATGAACAACACAGGGAAAAAGAAGAAGCTTGGATTACACACAATACTGAATGTATTACCAAATTAATGTACAAAGTTAAATAACCCATTAGGGTTATAAGTGTATATACAAGTCAAAATGAAAACCTCCTAAAGAGGGAAAAAAGTGCCCCGTAGCATTTACATTTTAATGTGTGATGAAGACGATGGGGTGTCGATGGTCTGTAGTAATGGTGATGTTGTATCTAGAGGTGGGGATGATACTAGGATGGGCATTAATGGTGATCAAAAATTCAAATTTTTGAATGGTGTGATGGTGATGATGCATCAAGAGGTGGCATGGTGGAGACGTGTTATGTAGATGGTTAAGGCGAGTTCTTTGGACACAATCAGTGATATCTACTTCCACATGCCTATCTGAGGTTTTTTGAGATGGTGTAGTCACATGTGAAGATGATACTTGTGAGTTAAAAGCTTAGAGTAGGAGGAAGAGGAACCTATAGATGTAGCTAGAATGGGACGCTTCTCCTTATTCCACTCTTTTTCTTTTTGCTACTTCTTTGAAGGTTTCTTTGGAGGGATTGGCCTAGTCTTGGTAGCTAAAGTGTGATAATGCATGACTATAGGCTCTAATTTCTTTGATGAACTTGAGTTTCATCTATTTCTTCTTCCCATCATGGATTGAGTGAATTTTAAGATTCTACCAATTGAATGGGTTGCTCTTCAAGTTTTTATCTTATTTTCGAGAGTTGAAGTTTGGAGATGAGTTCAAATATAGGTATGAGTTTAAATATACGTTTTTGAGAGTTGATGTTTGGAGATGATTGCACTTGCTAGTTCATGCTCAAAACTAATTTAGAAATCTGGATCCGAGCTAGTCCTTGTTGAGCTTGAAGTACAGCCTTAGGGACCCAAACTTGCCAATTCTTTGGTGATGGAGAACAACAATGTAGAAGAAGTTTCCTTATAGGTTGTGTTTCCTTTGCACTTAGTGGAGGATCACTGGTTGACTTCTCATGATCTTCCTTGGATGTAGAAGCGAAGACATCTATTGAAGGTGTTGCTTCTTCTATCATTGTCACCTCTCTATGCTCTTGAGATGGTCCTCACATTCTTATTAACAAAAATATCCTCACATAATGTACTCATTAAATTCATAGAGAATTAGAATCATGAGATGTAATTAGACATTCTCTTTTAGGTGCAAGGGGATATGGAATGATGAAATTCCATGCATATGCCCATTATGAACAAGCACATCCTAAAGAGTAATGCACAATGCCTATTTAACTAGTCTTGTCCTAATATGATTTACTCTTCCATGTATGGTTCATCAACGATTAAAAATTCTTCAAGAGAAACTAATCCTTCAATGTTTATCAAAATGCTAGTTTCTCCACGACAAATTAGTATTTGTCCTTATATATCAATCATGTACACATTTGTTTGAAAAATCATGTACACATTTCTCGTATAGCTCAAGCTAATTCCATACATATCACAACCTTAACTATGCTTGCGATTATGCTCGCATCTATGTGAGCCATTGTTTTTTATCTAAACTCTACTCCGAGCATAACACATAACCATGGTGTTGTCATTACCATTTTCCCATTTACAAGTATCACTGTAAATTCTTGAATTGTGTTCAAAGGAAGAGAGTAAAAACCCTCACATCAGCCATTTACATTGAAGGAACTTTTTTCTAGCTTATTCTTGAGCTTCTTCTCTAATTCTTAATTCCTTGGCATTTTAATCTTTAATTATTTGGAGTCTTGCCATCATCTCATCTATCAAGGGTTCAAGATACCTCTTGACATGGAATCTACTAATATAATTAGACAAAATACATAAGTTCACATGTGTCTTGTGAAAGTGATCTATACTCAGCTTCTGTAGATGAGAGAGCCACTATGGGTTGCTTCTTTGACATCCCACTAGTGCTTCTTCTATCTTTTTTGGATCCAACCCAATCTACATCCAATTATGCCTTGACCTACAAATCCTCTTTATATGCATAGCACAATCCTTTATTTATACCACCCTTTAAATGCCTAAACATTCTCCTTGTTGCAAAAAAGTGAGTAGTCCTTGGACTATGTATGAATTGTGACAAGAACCCTACTCCATAAGCTATATTGGGTCTTGTGATAGTTGCATGATTGAGTAATCCAAACATAGACCTATATAAAGTGTCATTTTCAATAGAATTACCATCACTAGAACTCAACTTCAAATTAATCTCCATTGGATTGGAGATTGGCTTGAAATTTGTCATGCCAAACTTTTCAAGTACATGTAGAATGTACTTACTTTGCATCAACATGATATCATCCTATTTGTAAAAAAATTCAATGCTAAGAAAATATCTCAATTACCCAATATCTAAGATCTTAAATTATTTACCTATCTTGTATTTGATGTCTTTGATTCCCTTTATGTCATTACCTATGATAATAAGATCATCTCCATACACACAAATGTAGGTAGCTAGTTCACCTCTTTGTTTCATGAAGAGAGAGTGGTCTACATCAATTTTTTTGTATCCATGCTTGATGAGATATTCCACCAATCTATGATTCCAGGCCCTTGGTGCTTGCTTTAGGCTAGAAAGAGCCTTTTATCAACCTACAAACTATTGGATGAGATGGATATAGATACTTCAAGAAATGAAGTGGTACTTGCTAAACCTGCTTGGTACCAGCTCTGATACGCTTCAGAGTTGAGTGGTAGAACCTCTTAGCTTCCAAATGACACCAGTAAAGTACTAATGTACTTTGAAGTTGATGAATGTAATGATTGATCCAAAATAGATAACTTCAGAAATCACAAGTTGTCAAAAACTTGCTATTTTGGTTCACACACTTGCTGGTCCTTAAGGTCAATGCTCCCAACACAGTAGCAATTAGGAAAATTCCTTTTAGAGGAATCAAATTAGCTTAACAAGCTAATTTTTTCAAGTGGAATCATTAAAAATAACAAACTATGCTTAGAGGAATCTGTTTAGCAATCTTAGACTCACCCCGACTTTTTAGGAGATGTGTAGAGAATGACCAGTGATTGCTTTGATCATGCTTTCTCCCAGATGGTAGACCCAAGTGACTTGAAAATTTATCAGCATATAGAAGACTTCAAGCTAGTTCTAATAAGCTATAGAACTTGAAAATGATGGAGTAATCAATGAGATATGCTCAATCAAAGTTGACGATTTTGAGAGATCATAGGAGGAGAGTAGATAGAGTTGATCAATGACAAGTTTGTATTATAACACAATGGTGTACAAGATCATTGGCGTAGAGGATGATGCACAATGATGATAGTTGAGTAGCTATGGAGTGTGCTTACTCAAGCTTACAAAAAATGATCAGTCAAATGGGCTCAATGATGAGGTGTTGTCCCGTGACTTTTCCAAAGTCCTTTTATCACTTGCTTCACAATTTGAATTCAAATTCAAATTCTTGGCTCTCTCCATAAAGTGAATCCTATGATGTAGGCAATATTCTCTCATTAGGAACTCGTAACTATACTTTCTTCTAACTTCCACAAGTTGTTGCTTTTACAAAGGTTCTTCAAGTAATTGACTTTTACCAAGGATAAATGACTAGCTATCACAAGATGTGGTTCAAATGATCCAATTAGTGAAACAAGACATATCCATAGAATTTCTCTACAATATGTCAAATGTGAAGGCTTGGGTAAATTGCACCAACAACTCCCCCTCAAGCCAAACGTTTGGTTTTCATAGCATTATTGATCTTCAAGTATATCCGACAATCCAATCATAGTTTTCAATCTGCAAATCTTGGTACCATCAAGTGCTTTGGTTAGTAAATCTGCAAGTTGAATATTAGTAGATACATAAGCAAGTTGAATCTCCTTGCTCAAGAGCTTCTCCTTAACATAATGATAGTGCACTTCTATGTGCTTGGTTCTAGCATGATGGACAGGGTTGGCTACAAGATGTAATGATGTGGTATTATCACCAAAAATCATTGGTGAGTGAGTGTTAAGTCCCAAATCTGAATATAACAATCTAATCCATATATGAGTAGCATTGGCTAATCCCCTGTATTCAGCTTCTTTTGAGGATAGAGCAACAATTGGTTGCTTCTTTGTAGACCATGAGATTGGTTTATCACCCGCAAAAGATACATACCCAAAAGTACTCCTTCTATCATCCTTGCATTCTACCCAGTCTGCATCTAAATATAGCTTTATATCTAAATCTGATGTATAAGGGGAGAAAAGACCTTGGTTTTGAGTGCCCTTAAGATACTTCAAAACCTTTTTACCTACTTCCAAGTAAGGTACTCTAGGTCTGTGCACGAAGTGACTCAAAACACTTATTGCATAACAAATTTCTATCCTTGTAAATGTGGCACAATTCATGCTTCCTACTATGCTTTGATAACCTACAATGTCTTCAAGCTCAAGACCTTCATGAGTACTTAATTTATGGTTTTCCTCCATAGGAGTGCTAGCTATCTTTGCATTCTCCAATTGAAACCTTTTCCACATGTCCTGCACATAATTCCTTTGAGTGATGTAGATACCTGAGTTTGTATATACTAACTCAAGTCCAAGAAAATATTTTAGTAACCCTAGGTCACTAATCTTGAACTCCTGCATCATCTGATTCTTTATATGTTTGATCCCATTGGCATCACTTCCTATAAGGATAATGTCATCAACATATACACACAAGTATATCACCTTTGAATTGCTCCTTTTGATGAACAAGGATGAATCTGCCTTACTCATAGTGAATCCTTGGTCTTGGGGATATGTCACCAATCTATGGTTCCATGCCCTAGGTGCCTGTTTTAAACCATAAAGAGCTTTCTTCAGTTTGCATACATGATTTACCTTTATTGGGTCTTCATAGCCAAGAGGTTGAGCCATGTACACCTCCTTTGAAATCCAACCATTGAGAAAAGCATTTTTTACATCAAGTTGATACAGATTCCAATTGCTTGCTGTGGCTATACTTACCAATATCCTGATGGTAGGCATTTTGGCCACAAGTGAGAAAGTCTCTTCATAGTCTATCCCAAGTGTTTGGACAAACCCCTTGGCTACAAGTCTAGCTTTATACCTACTTATAGTTCCATCAGAGTTTCTTTTGATTTTGTAAATCCACCTAGAACCAACTACCTTCATTGAATCTTTCTTGGGTACAAGTTCCCAAGTATCACTCTCTTGGAGTGCCTCCATTTCCTCATCCATGTCTTCTTTCCACTCTGCTTTAGTACAAGCTTCTTCATATGAAGAA
The DNA here is from genome assembly GCA_020310875.1 of Ceratopteris richardii. Classification (NCBI taxonomy): domain Eukaryota; kingdom Viridiplantae; phylum Streptophyta; class Polypodiopsida; order Polypodiales; family Pteridaceae; genus Ceratopteris; species Ceratopteris richardii. The sequence goes on from CM035407.1 coordinate 167,352,767, forward strand.
GGTTCTTCAAAAGATAAATCTTTAGCAAGATAACCAGAGTGCTTACTGACAAGAGTAGTTTCATACCCATATCTAATTGGCTTCTTGCTTTCCCTTTATGATCTCCTTAGAGCTTGGTTGGATGATTCAGGTAAGTCTTCCAACCTCTTCATTTTGGCCTTGCCCTTTGATTCCATGCCTTGAATTCTTCTAGGTTGATGATGTCCTCATCATCTGATTTGATGTCTTCAATTTGGCTTGGCCCCTCCTTGGTGAGGCTTGGAAACTCCTCTTCCAAGTCATATGGCAACTTAACTTTCCTGCATTCACTTTCAAACCAAGAATCATTCTCATCAAACACGACATCTCTATTGACCATAAATCCTTTGTTGGATGGATTATAAAACTTGTATCCTTTCTGATTCAAATCATACCCTAGATGCATTTCTCTGCCTTAAGTTCTAACTTACCTTTAATCTAAGATGGAACATGCACATAAGCAACACATCCAAAGATCGTGCAATGATCAAGTGATGGCATTCTACCATGCCATGCTTCATATGGGGTCATCCCATCAAGTGATTTGGATGGCAACATGTTGATAAGATAAGTGGCAGTAGATACAGTCTCTGCCCTCAGATACTTAGGTAAGCTTTTCTCATTTAGCATTGACCTAGATGTTTAGACAATCAACCTATTTCTCCTCTCTGCCACCCCATTTTTCTCAGGGGTATACCTTGTTGTAATTTCCCTTTTGATACCTCTGTCCTGCAAGACTGCATCAAATTCATTTGAGAAGTACTCACCTCCTCCATCTGATCTTAGTCTTTTTAGGCTTCTTCATGTTTGGTTTTCCACAAGTGCAAGATACTTCTTAAAGCAACTAAAGACTTCATCTGTGTGCTTCATAAAATACAAGATAGTCCACCTACTGAAATCATCAATGAAAGACACATAGTACCTTGAGCCAGAAATTGCAGGATCCTTGCTTGGTCCCCACACATCTGTGTGAACAAGTTCCAAGTAGTCCTCATGCATGTAGCTTTTCTTTGTAAAGGGTAACCTGTGTGATTTTCCAAACTGACATGCACCACATTTATAGATCATGTATTGCTTGGATACATTAGGTATCCCAAGCACACATTGATCTCTACATATTTGCTTTAAGGTCCTTTCACCAATATGCCCTAATCTTTTATGCCAAATCTCAAGCTCTAATAATGTTTGATCCTTGTAGTTATAACGTGCAATATTCCTTGTATCTTCAAGTTCAAATGTAAATAATCTACCTGTCTTTTCTCCCTTGGCAATTCTCTTGAATCCATGTTGGGGATCCTCCACAAATGCTCCATATTTGTTGAACCTAACCTGCAAGCCCTTTTCCACAATCTTTCCAACACTCATCAAATTCTTGGTGATTGTAGGTACATAAAGAACCCAACTCAATAGATTTCTACTCCCATCAGAGGTTTTCACATTTCCTACCTTGACCACTGAATGCTTGGTGTCATCACCAGTTTGTACTTGGTGCTTTCCCTTGGGTTCCTCAAGGTCAAAGAGAAGAGCTACATTGCCTGCCACATGGTTTGAACAACCAGAGTCAATATAGAAGAGGTGTTCATCATTCATACCTTGCTTTGAAGTCATGTTCATAATCAGAAGGGAATCCTCTTGATTCTCTGTGTAATTGTTGTATTCCTTTCTTGGTTTGTATCCTCATTGGTAGTTGTTATTGTAATTGTTGTTGTAGTTGTTGTTGTTGTAGCCTTGATTATGTTTGAGCCTTCCTCTTGATTGTGTAGCCACCTCTTTGATATCCTCTTCCTCTCCGATTCTTGAAGTTCCTAGAGCACTCATCTATACTGTGATTAGACAATCCACATATGTTGCATGGGGAAGAGTTGAAAGGTCTCCCCCTACCTTGCTTACCTCCTCTGCCCCTACCTCTTGAGTTCCTACCTCTTCTTGCATAGTTAGCTTGAGAAGTAGTACCTTCATCTTCTATCTTTTTGCTTTTCCCTTTCTCTTTACACTTGCCTTTATCTGTGCATAGGGCAGAAGAGTTATTACCTCTTGATGGACCTCCATTTTTGTTGAGCTTGGCTTCATGGGTAAAGAGTTGCCCCATGAGTGTGGTAAGTACTGGAATCTTCATGTCCATGTATAAGTCCATGGGAGTTGTGAAGGCTTCGCATTTGTCATCTGCCTTGATGCCATTGATTACTTGCATCACTATTTGCTCCTCTTCAATCTCCTCTCCTATGCTTGCCACTTGGTCAACCACATCTTTGACTTTGGTCACATACTCTAAAACACTTTGCTTGGGTTGCTTCCTTTGAGTGGTAAACTCAATCCACAATTGATTCTTTCTTGCTCTTGTATTAGAAGAAAAATATGAAGACAATGTATCCCAAGTCTCTTGGGATGTTTTATAGTTCCTAATGTGTGGAAGAAGGAAGTAAGAAATAGAGTTAAGTAAATATGACCTTGTTAATGCATCTTTGGCACACAATGAGTTGAGTCTTTCAAGATCCTCTCTTGTAGGTTGTCCTTTGCTTCTGAAAATGCGCATATCCTCATCTCTTGATATGTATCCATAGAAACTCCTTCCTTGTAAGTATGTCTTCATCCTCAAGGACCATGCTTGGTAGTTGTTTCTGTTCAATTTATCAATAAAATAAGGGAAACCATCTCCCATTTTACCTCAATTTGCTCTAATACCACTGTTGGATGAGATGGATATAGATACTTCAAGAAATGAAGTGGTACGTGCTAAACCTACTTGGTATCAGCCCTCATACACTTCAGAGTTGAGTAGTAGGCCCTCTTAGCTTCCAAATGACACCAATAAAGTACTAATGTACTTTGGAGTTGATGAATGTAATGATTGATCCAAAACAGATAACTTCAGAAATCACAAGTCGTCAAAAACTTGCTACTTTGGTTCACACACCTAGTGGTTCTTAAGCTCAATGCTCCCAGAATAGCAATTAGGAAAATTCCTCTTAGGTGAATCAAATTTTCTTAGCAATCTAGTATTTGCAAGTGGAATCATTCAAAATAACAAACTATGCTCAGAGGAATCAAATTTAGAAATCTTAGACTCACCCCGACTTTTTAGGAGATGTGCAGAGAATGACTAGTGACTGCTTAGATCACGATTTCTCCCAGATGGTAGATCCAAGTGACTTGAAAATTTATTAGCATATAGAAGACTTCAATTTGGTTCTAACAAGCTATAGAACTTGCAAAGTGATGGAAATCAGTGAGATATGCTCAATCAAAGTTGACTGTTCTGAGAGATCATAGCAGGAGAGTAGATAGAGTTGATCAATGACAAGTTTGTATTATAACACAATGTTGTACAAGATCATTGGCATAGAACATGACGCACAATGATGATAGGTGAGTAGCTATGGAGTGTGCTTACTCAAGCTTACAAAAAATGATCAGTCAAATGGGTTGAAGTGTAAGATAGCATGAGGCTTAGAAGCATCTAATATGCATGCAAGCATATATGGCCTTGAGCTTGAGAAAGGTCATGTTGTCATTTAATTTTCTATGTATGTGATCATATCAATTGCTAGTGGAGGGTGATTTCACTTGTGATTAATCCCATGAATCATGGATCATTGACCTTGGAAGGATCATGAGGCTTGGGAAATGGTCTTGTGGACTTGGTGAATGACAATGCGTGTGGAGCATCTTGGAGGTTATCAAGGGGAGATGCTTTCTTTGCTCTACTTGATGCCCATCCATGACATCTACGTATGTTGTGGACTACAACTAGGTTGAGGTCTACTCTTTATGGATTGATAAAATAGAAGTGTGTGAGTCTTCCCTATGCCTTGAGTCTGCACTTTTTGGTGCCACTGTCAGGAAGAGGAAGCATTTCTAGGTGATTTGTGTGATGGACTTCATGATCATGCATGATTATCACTTTGCAAGATTGCCAAACTTTGGATGAAAGAAGGATCTTTAACTCTGCAATCAAAGAGCCACAAAAACATCACTCTTTGTAGAAAGTACATGCATGGAAGCACAATGAAAAGAAGAGTGTACTCACAAAAGAAAGAGTGTGTGAAACTCAAAATGAGTAGACCGTGAAATGGATAAACTCATGTGGATTAGAAATCAGCTTGCCGAGAGCATGGAGTAGGATCCTCAAACTTCTAACCAAGTATGAATGGGGGGAGAGGCCCTCCTTATATAGACTTTGGGAGGGGCTCTCCAAAGTACATCTCATGTAGGATAATTCCCCAAAAAGGAGAATGAATACAATGGTAGAAGCAAATGGCAAGGTACCCAAATACAAAGGAAATACAATATAAAATGGAAATAAGCTAGAAATGGAGTGCCTCGTAGATACAAAATGGAGATGCACTCATGCAGATACAAAATGTAGATGATGTGGGAGCAATCATGTCGTCAACACCCCCTCTATAGCTCAATTTTGGAGCGGCTGAATGCTGTAGAGCTCCACCAAGTGTTGGAGCAGAATTGGAGGTAGAGCCTTCCTGAACATGTCCACCAGGTTCTCATGAGAGGTACACTGCTCTAGAGCAATCTCTTGAGACATGAGCTTCTCACAGATGAAGTGGTACTGGATCTCGATGTGCTTCATCCAAGCGTGGAACACTAGATTCTTGGCAAGGCCAAGGTTGACTGGTTGTCCATGCGGATGCATGTTGGAGTAACCTACAAAACACTAATGGCAGATAATAAACATTAAAGCCAAATGTGCGATGAAGTTGGATGCTTGGTACTCGGCCTTGGTGGATAACAAAGCAACAGTAGGCTGCTTCTTACTTGCCCACGAGATAGGTCTTGAGCCAAGCAAGAATATGTATCCACAAGTAGACGATCGAGAATCAGGATCACCAATCCAATCTAAATCTGAATATCCTGTGAGTTCGATGCCCCCTCCATACCAAAGACCATGATGTCGAGTGAGGGCAAGGTATCAAAGTAGTCTTTGAGCAACATCCCAATGGGTCTGATGAGACTGATGTGCAAACTCACTAAGTCTACCAACTAAATATGCAATATTTGTTCTAGTGTTGGTTAGGTAAAGTAGAGAGCCAACAAGTTATCTATAAGTATGCACATCCACAAGGGATGATGAATCCTCCTATGTGAGCTTGATGTTTGGATCAAGTGGTGTAGATACTGAGCGAGACTGTTCCATGTTATATCCGGAAAGAAGATCATATTAGTACTTCTTCTGTTTAGGAATATGCCTTCTTTTGTTTGCCAAACTTCCATACCTAAGAAATAGTGAAGTAGTCCAGGATCTATCATAGAGTACTCAAGGTGAAGTTGTGTGATGATGAATTAGATGCGTTCTTCATCTGAGCTTATCAAGATCAAGTCATCTACATAGAGGATGATGATGGCTACTAAGGAGTCGTTCTTATAGATGTATAAGTTTGCATCAGCTCTACTTCTTTGAAATCCTTTATCTTTGAAGAACTTGTGAATCTTTTCATACCAGGCCCTGGGAGCTTGCTTAAGTCCATAAAGTGCTTTATGAAGCCTGTAGACTTGATCTTCCTTTCCTTTGATCTTGAAACCTTCAGGTTGGTCACATATACTTCTTCTTGAAGATCTCCATTGGGGAAAGCACTTTTCATGTCCAACTGGTAAATGGGCCACTTAAAGTGAGCACTTAGTGCTAAGATGATTCTTATGGTTGTGAATCTTGTAGTAGAAGCAAAGGTTTCTTCATAGTCATGCCATGTTGCTTGTATCCCTTAGCTACCAACCTTGCTTTGTACTTATCTAATGTTCCATCTTATTTGTATTTGACCTTGTAGAGGGACTTGACTCCTATAACTTGATGATTTGTGGGTTTAGGAACAAGAGTTCAAGTCTTGTTCCTCTCTATTACATCCATTTCCACTTGCATAGCTTGAGCCTTTTGTAGTTAGAAGTTTATGGGATTTGTTGAATCTGATGCATCAAGGCATAATTGACATAATGATTTTGTTCTTGTTGTCTCTTGTCAATAATTCTTTGAGATCTTCTCGATTGACTTGAAGTAGTTGCTTTTGAGTTGGGTTTGGAAAAGACTGAGTCCCCCTTTGTAGTGTAGATGGGTGGATTAAGATTTGTTGTTGGATCCTTGCTGTAGTATGTGGAAGCTTCATTGAATATTACATCCTTAGATATTGTGATGGAGTGGTTTTCAAGATCATATAAGTGATACACTTTTGATTTCTCACTATACCCTATGAAGATGTGCTTCTTAGGCTTGGATTGCAACTTGTTGCGATCTTGTTTTGGCACGTGGAGAAATGCTTCATTGCCAAATACTCGAAAGTAATGCACATTGGCTTTCTTCCATAGTATGCTTCAAATGGTGTCTCGTTGTGCAATGCAGTGGTGAAGCCTCGATTAAGGATGTGAACACTAGTATGCACTACTTCTGCCCAAAACTTGTAGGGTAAGTCTTTGTTATGAAGCATAGTTCTCACCGTTTCCATCACGCTTTGATTCTTTCTCTCAGCTACTCCATTTTGGGATGGTGTATGAGGCTGAGTAACTTATCTTTTTATCCCTTTTTGTTTGAGGAAGTTTTCAAAATCGTGATTTATGAATTCACCACCTCCATCTGATTAGATGGTCTTAATGGACTTGGAAGCTTCATTCTCCACCTGTGTGATCCATTCATGAAACTTAGTAAAAGTGTCTGCCTTTGATTTCAAGAAATACACCCAAATGTATTGGGAGTGGTCATCTACTAAAAGAAAGAAGTAGAGTGATCCATTGAGAGACGGGGTGTTCATGGGTCCACAAAGATCCATGTGGATAAGGACTAAAGGGTTCCTAGCTCTTGTCGATGCTTCCTTTGCAGCAAGAGCTCTATGTTGCTTGCCTTGAGTGCAAGCCTTGTAGACATAATTGAGTTGCCCAAGTTTGGGCAATCCTTTCACTATCTGTGATGAGTAAATTCTTGGTAAATAGGAGGTGTGGCCATATCTTTGGTGCCACAAACTAGATAGTGATTCCTTGGATAGAAAACAAGATAATTTATATGAGCCATTCTCTTCAATGCCTTGGGTGATTATGTCTTTCATATGAGGGTCAATGACTTTGACAGAGGTGTTATCAGACAACACCTGTTTGCTATGATCCGTAATTTCTTTTACTGACAGCAAGTTCATGCATACATTGGAATAAATAACACATTTAAAAGTGATTTGCATTCCCTTGAGGGTTGGTGATCTGTACTTTGCCTTTCCCTTCAATAGGTAGACTTTTGTTATTTCCAAGGTACACTTCACCTGTGTGCTCTTCAAGTTCTTGAAAGAATCTTTATCTTTATACATGTGTGAGGTCGCTCCACTATCAAAGATCCATTCGTGAGGGGATCAAATGAGTGCCTCGAACTAGAAGCCTTTGAGGTCAGTTTCTTCTTATAGCAGAATTTCTCTAAATGATCCATTTTTCCACAGAAGTTACAACTATAGTTCTTAGAGGAAGTAGTCGATCCTGGCTTGGGTCCATTGCTCGTATGATGACTAGTATTTCTTCCTTTGTTAAAAGGCCATTTGGCCTCCATTGTAGTCTCTTGGGAGGAGTTCAACTTAGCATGCGAGTCGTGAAGGAGCAGAAGATGATGGACTTCTTCCCAAGTTAGAACTTGGCCTCAATTGTACAAGGTCGTTACAAAGGTCATATATGACCTAGGTAGTTTGCTAAGTAGCCTGATGGCCATATCAAATAGTTAGATTATGGAATTCTGCTTCTAAAGCATAGATCATTGAGGGTGTTTTATCTTGCATAAGGCCGCTAAAGTGTCCCAGGGTTCTTTGGATGTTTTACATGTCATGATGTGCCCTTTGGTCAGTTCATCACAAGCAAGTAGAAGTTGCATTAATGCCTTTTTATCTTTAACATTCCAAATATGCCAAGATTCTAGGTTTTTGGCCTTATTGGGTTTAGGTTCGGACCCATCTACTACATCGTGAAGGAGATTGGTGTACATATATGCTCTCATTATATCTTTCCAAAGATTATAGTTTGCCCATTTAATCTTTCATCCTTGGACATGAATATGGGTGTGAAGCAAGGTAAAACATTGGCCATAGATGAGGTGCTAGCTTCACTCTTTGACATTTTGAGTGAACTTGAACTCATAAAGAAGTGAGTTTGTGCTTTATAAGAGTAAGTGTCGAGTGTTTAAAAACACTTTCAAAGACACTTGTGTGCTAAGAAATTACTTGAAAATAATCGCAAACTTTGGAAAGAAATTCAAAGGCTTGGCACTACACTGGAAATCCTTGGGGAGGGGGGCTTGGAATAGTCCTACACATTGGACACTTTGGAGAAATGAGACGAGTTGATGCGTAAAGAGAGCTCGTGAGTGGGCTTAGACTAGCCTCCAACCCGCAAAAACACACACACAAAATCCTTCTTCTTATATATTGGAGTTACAAAGTTGGGCACTTTGCCAAATAGGGTGCCAATGTTGGAGGTGAAACCCTTGAGAAAGTACCAAATAATCCTTTGCTAAGGGAGAGTACAAAGGGGAATCCTTAGTGCTAGAAATGTGCCAATTAGTGCCCAATTGAGATGGAACCATCTAAGTAAAGAAAATGGTCCTTGTGACAGAAAATACAAAGAGGCTCTTAAGGGTGCCAAAATGATTGCCACAAGGAGAGGAAGTGACCCTTGAAGAAGATACAAGAGGATGCCTTGGTCAAAGGTTATCAATGAAATGCAAAGTGGTAAGAACCCTGCTTTGTGATATAATACTTGTAAGTGACTGGGGTTTTCAATGGTACAATAAAATGGCCCTAAGGTTCAATGAATAGTTTTTTGTGTTTCTGAAATCTTATCGCATGAGATAAGAGTTGATCGATTAGACAATGTTGAGTAAATGTTGCTATGTGTGCAAAAAGTAAGCCTCATGGTAGTCCTCAAAGTACATGTGTTGAAAAACAAAGGGGTAAAAGCTGTTAGAAGATGACCTTTTTGAAGGTTTTACTTTTGCTTGATTCTTTGAACCACTTGGAAAAAAATCGTTTGTAATAATGTGGGACCTGAATTGTTGAAATTGCACTAGGATAAATACATTGCACTAACTGAGAATACTAAACATGGCATGAGTGCGTTGAGCCAAGCCAAAAACGAAAAGTCAGATATGATCTTCTGATCGCATTTCACCATCGATAAGGCAAAAATAGGATCCTGATGGCAGATTCTTCACATGCAATTTTTCACATGCAAGTGTTTGAGCCAACCGAGTGCACCACTCAGCAATAGAACTTGGTTCTCTCTCTCTCTCTCTCTCTCTCTCTCTCTCTCTCTCTCTCTCTCTCTCTCTCTCTCTCTCTCTCTCTCTCTCTCTCTCTCTCTCTCTCTCTCTCTCTCTCTCTCTCTCTCTCTCTGATATGAGAGATGTGTCTGCCCAATGCACCACTCAGCAATAGAACTTGGTTCTCTCTCTCTCTCTCTCTCTCTCTCTCTCTCTCTCTCTCTCTCTCTCTCTCTCTCTCTCTCTCTCTCTCTCTCTCTCTCTCTCTCTCTCTCTCTCTCTCTCTCTCTCTCTCTCTCTCTCTCTCTCTCTCTGATATGAGAGATGTGTCTGCCCAATGCACCACTCAGCAATAGAACTTGGTTCTCTCTCTCTCTCTCTCTCTCTCTCTCTCTCTCTCTCTCTCTCTCTCTCTCTCTCTCTCTCTCTCTCTCTCTCTCTCTCTCTCTCTCTCTCTCTCTCTCTCTGATATGAGAGATGTGTCTGCCCAATGCACCACTCAGCAATAGAACTTGGTTCTCTCTCTCTCTCTCTCTCTCTCTCTCTCTCTCTCTCTCTCTCTCTCTCTCTCTCTCTCTCTCTCTCTCTCTCTCTCTCTCTCTCTCTCTCTCTCTCTCTCTCTCTCTCTCTCTCTCTCTCTCTCTCTCTCTCTCTCTCTCTCTCTCTCTCTCTCTCTCTGTGGCTGGCAGAGATGGCGTGGGGGTTGAGCTACTGAGCTGATGGCCTTTCTTGCTCCACGTTTTCAATCAGAAGGTCGTTTGATCATGAGACTTCTTCGCTCTCCTCTCGCTCCTTCTCTCTGCGCTATAGTGCACGTATGCAACTGAATGAATTCAAGCAAAGGTGTTTAGGTGTTGATATAGGGGAGGATCGAGACCAAAAAGACTTCAATGGCAGGTAGAAATTTTCATGTTCAGTGCTCTCTTTCTTGCTTGCTTGTAGTGTTCAAAAAAATGGCATAGCTGTTGTTGATGCTTCGTCAAAATGCAGAGAGAGTCTGGTCTCGTTTGATCAAAATGCCTTAGCAGTGAGAGGCTCTGATGTTTGTAGCGCGACAACTCTGTTTCTCTCAAGATCTCAATATTGTGCTCGTTGTGGATTGCAACAGAGAGCATGATTGATCTTTAGTTGTCCTCCAAGTGGCCTGATGACCTCCACTTGCACTCAGCCTGATGATTGACGTGGAAGGTGGTTCTGAGACTCTTTTTCATGCGGTCTTGGACAGGCGCCAACAATGGATAGAAGAGAAAAAGACAACATTCAAGTTGTGCAATGCCGATCATTTTGGAGGTGTTAGCATTTCAGAAAGTAACGATTGCACCAATGTGTGTGGCTGCGTGGCTGCAAATGCTAAATAGGAAGAACATCATGCAACATAGTTAAAAAGTTTTAGAAGTATCAGATAGCTTGAGAGGAGTAATGGATCCATTCTTATTCGAAGCCATTGAATCATTGTCTTGCACTTGGATAGCATATCTAACAATACAACCATGAAAGAGCATCGAGCAGTAGGGCATCATGCTTGAACTTTATCGAAACATCTCGTAGATAAGTTTATCAAGGGCATTGGGCAACATAACTTAGGGGATAACTCAACACCTTTTGAGAATCGATGGCATCATGTAAGTAATCCCGTCAAAGCATCAAACAATATGAGTATTAGAAGGATCACATAACATGGTCAAGAGCATCACTTAACAAGACATAATGGGGCATATGTCACACAACACCTCTGGACCATCACTCAAGAAGGTTAGTTTGCAAGGTTGTAAATTTGAGAAGCTCTATTGTATTGGATAATGCACACCCCATCGACAAGGTACATTGCATAATAGCATATCATCTAACATCAAAAAATATCGAACAATATAATATTGAGAGAGTAACAATTACCGTGGGAAAGCATCTACAACCTCACACTTTGGACAACACTCTCACCTTGAGAAATCAATATGCATCCACATTGAGAACTCACAAAGCCGTCTTTGATGGATTGGGGAGTATCATTCAACACAAAATACTAGTATCACATAGCACCATAAGGGGAACTTTAGAAAAGGGTTCACAAAGGCATTTCGACAAGCTCTTATCGAGATAGGGTACTCCTACCAAGGAATCTATCCTCAACTCCATGGAGATTTTCCTTTACACGTATGAGAGAGGAGGATCAATGAAGCTCCAAGTATTTGCACACTCATGGAGTTTCTCCTTTACATGTATGAGAGAGGAGGATAGAAAAAGCTCCAAGTCAAAAGGATTAATTAAGTGTTAAAACTCTTTGACTGATTCTGTTGTTCTTGCAAAAAATTTGAAAACAAATGCATCAAACATCTTTCAACTGAAGTAATAGCATGCTTTGTAGTGAGGATGCTTCTAATGGAACATGAAAATAAGCAATGTCACATACTTTATGGCTAGAGACCACAAACCACTTATTAGATGTTAGCACTATAATGAATATCATCCCATTTACATGTGCAATAGAGTGCAATGGTACAAACCACTAGGCTATAATAGACCACCTCAACATCAATACTAGAAACCACAATATCAACAAAGACCACAATACCAACCTAGGCCTATTTATCCTCCGTGGGATGCATATGGAAACCCTCCTAAAGATCAACAACAATACTAGAAAGAACCATAGTAAAGACAGCCTAGGTATAATCAAGTCGACTAGGAACCTTGTTGGAGTTTATTGAACCCCAAAGTATAACCAAAAGTAGGTGGAATCCACTAGGATCTAGTTGGCATTCTCACAAAATAATGTGCAAGAAACTATATTTTCTTGTAGAGCTTATTGCTCTTTACTCACTTAGAATTTTTTAAAACTATTTTACACACATACTAACATACTAAGATCTTTCAAAAGAGCTATAGAACACTCAAAATGAATAAATATACTAGGAGATATGATCTCCGAAAATTTTTAGGTTTAATGGAGACCTTGAACCAAAGATGAACCTAAGAACACATACTAGTTGTAGAGACCACTACTCTCAGCACACAACTTGAATGAATATGAAATTTCATACACTAATAGTATGAAATAGATAATCAAAAACTTTATTTGGATATATAACTAAGGAGATACATGCTCTACAATCTCTATCTACAAAACTACAACCATATAAAGGTGGGCCCTCTTGGACTTGAGAGAAGATTATGAGCTCTTCTCTCTTATTCTTTCCTAAAAAAGCTATCAAAAAACCTTCTTAATACAAGTAAGTTTATGCTAGATGTTTGGGTGGAAATATTCCACAAATCAAGTGTTGAAATAAGACAAATATGGCTAGAATTTGAGAAGTAGCCACATCAACCTTCCACTAGTACATCATAGTAACTTCCTTGTGACTCATCTATTTGAGTCATCATGTTCTAGATATCATGTGGTACTATAACAACTTGAGTAAAACCCCTAGTGGCAATATAAGAGACTACATTCTAAAAATCAAAGAGTTCAGTGATGCATTGGGTTCCATAGGTTTGTCACATAGATGATGATGACCTAGTTGTATACACCTTGAATGGGCTTAGGGATGATGGTAAGTTGAAGGCTTTCACAACATCTTTGTATGTCAAAGACACTCTTTTAGACTTTGAGCAATTGGTGGCCTTTATGGTCAGTGTGATGAATATTGGAGGCTCAAAGACAAAGGGCAATGAAGCCCAAGATTTCTATGCGGTTAAAGGTAGAAGAAGAGGAAGGAATCAATGTAGAGGAACATGCAGAAAGGAAAAGGAACAAATGGTGATTCTGATCAAGATCAAGAAAGAAAATACTCTTCATCAAGAGTAAGAGGCAAGCTCAAAGGCAGAGAAGGAGGGTCCAATCAAACTAGAGACAACAAAAATTCAGACGAATGCTTCATTTGTTGCAAGTATGTCCACTATGCAAGAGATTTCTATCAAAGGGACAAGACAAATTCAACCTACAAAGGTCAAGGCAATTATCCATCTACGTCAAAAGGATATGAGAGCCTGCTATCTATGATGCAGATGAGTGATTAAAAGGCACAAGGGTCAAGCACATGGTACATTGATATTGGATGAGCAACCACATGAGTTGCAACAAGAGTTCTTCTCAAATATGCAAAGTGCCATCAATCAAAGGGCATGTGGAAATAGGTGATGAAACTCCTCATGCTATTACACATATAGGTGATGTTACGTTGTAAGGTTCTCATAAAGCCAAATGCTTGAAAGATGTTCTTCATGTTCCCACAATCACAAAGTACCTAGTTTCTTTCGGGAAAATGGTTGAGAGGGGATTGCCGGTCAAGTTCAACCAGAAGGGATGCTTTGTGGAAAACCCTAAAGAGAGATATAGATTGATAGCCAAAGGCAAGAAGGAGGATAGGCTATTCACTTTGTATGTGAGGCCAAACTTCAACCACATAACTTACTTCAAATTTAGAAATAATAAGGTAGCAGAATTGGACATTTCAATGGCAAAAGGTATGGACATATCAATACTCAAAGATTGAAGGACATGGAGAAGAAGAGGTTAGTGCTAGGATTACCTAACCTCTATAGCCAAAACCTCAAGAATTTATGTGAAGCTTGTCCAATGGGAACGTAGAAAAGGATACCATTCAAGAAGAGAAATTATGTAAGTTATCATCCACTTGATCTCATCCATACAGATATTTGGGGACTAATAAAGGAGAATTCAATTGGAGGTAATATGTACTTTGTAACTTTCTTTGATGATTGCACAAGGATGAATTAGATCTATTGTGTGAAACATAGACGAGATGTCTTTTATTATTTAAGAAGTTCAAAGCTATGGTTGAAAGAGAATGTGATAGATGCACCAAGTGTTTAAGGTCAGATGGAGGGGGATAATACTCCTCCCATGATTTCTTGAAGATTGATTGTCATGAGGAAGGGGATATGAAAGAGATCTCACACACACACACTCACAATCAAAGAGGAGCACACATATAGATTAAGGCAAGGAAGAATGATCTTCTTTTTGTTCTTCTTCTTCTATTACATAAAAAGAATGTACAAGAATGACCTAAAACAACAATACAACTAGTGAAATATATAAAGAATAATACATTAAAAAAATCCTAATGTCCGTGAATGAGTGATCTAGCAAGAGACAAATGTGCCATCACTCTTGATAGATAAATCTAGTAAAGCTCAATGAAGTATCCATAACATGTACCAACGTGATGACCACTATAAATGTCAAAGAAGTGAAAAAATGATACATGTCATCCTCGATCATCACATGTTGATCTTGATATCTCAACACTCCCCCTCAAGCTCAACATCATGTCCTATAATCCAAGCATCTTCCGAAACTTCTTCAACTTCTCAGCTCCAAGTGCTTTAGTGAAAATAGGAGCAAAGGCTCCTCACCTGTGCTCACATAAATGAGATCAATATCACTTGCTAATACCTTCTCTTTGATGAAGTGATAATGTACCTCAATATGCTTTGTTCTAGCATGAAAAATAGCATTTTGTAACTGAATGCTGCTAAGATTATCACAATAGATGGTGATAGGATTTTTCACTTCCACACCTAAATATGCAAGTAGCATCTCTTACAAGGATGCTTCACCTATTTCCATTGCATCACCTCTATACTCAGCCTCTATACTCGACAAAGCAATAATGGGTTGCTTCTTACTGCTCCATGTAATGGCTTCACTCCCAAGTGAGAATAGAAAGCCACTAGTAGATCTTCTATCTGGAATGCTACCAGCCCAATTTACATCGTTGTATCCATGAACCTGCAAATCTACACGAGCTTCATAAAACAATGCATGATCCAAAGTAGCACTCACATAAGGAAGAGTGCACCTTAGAGCATCTAGATGTGGCTTCCTGGGAACCTGCATAAATTGACTTTGAAGTCCATTAATGTAGCTTAGATCACATCTTGTAAATGTGAGGTATATCAAACTTCCCACAATTTTCCTGTACATAGTAGCATTTTCCAATGCTTCACTTGATGTAGTATCCAACTTCAAATTGTGATCTAATGGCATAGAAATTGGCTTACAATCAGCCATGCCATACTTTTGCACCATACTCAAGGCATATTGCCTTTGTGATATCCATATACCTGTTTCTATATGTATAAACTCAATGTCGAAGAAGTAGCATAGCACACCAAGATCTTTCATGTCCAATTCCTGCAGAAGGAGTTGCTTTACCTCTTTAATGCTTGCTTCATTCTCACCTCCTACAATCAATTCATCGACATAAATAGCCACAATCATGATTCCATCATCATCGTTCCTTGCATATAATGAATGATCTGCATAACACATAGAAAATCCAATGCTGGTCAAATAATCAACAATTTTTGCATGCCAAGCACGAGGGGCTTGTTTAAGTCCATACAAGGCCTTTTGCAACCTACAAACATATTCTAGGTGCTTTGAATCTTCATATCCTTGTGTCTCATCCATATATACTTCTTCCTATGACTCACCATGTAGGAAATCATTCTTCACACCCATCTGATGCAAAGTCCATCCTTTTGCTATAGCTACTACAACAAATGTTCTGACAATAGAAAGTTAAGCTATGGGGCTAAACATTTCCTCATAATCAATGCCATATGTCTGTGCATATCCATCTTTTGGTACCAATCATGCTTTATACCTGCTTATGGTACCATCATCATTGTGCTTTACCTTGTAAGCCCACTTGTAGCATATGGGCTTCTTTCCTTGCGGCAATGGAACCAGCTTCCATGAATTGTTTCCATAAAGTGCAGCCATCTCCTCGTCCATAGCTTTTTTCCAATGTGCATTTCCAATTGCATCTTCAAAACATGAAGGTTCATCATCTTGTATTACCTTTGTCATGTAGGCACAATGATGAGCCATGTAACTATCATATGTCAATCGTTGCATTGAACTCCGCATCCTCCCAGATCTTCATGGTCCTAGGTCACTTCTCCTTGTATCATCTGCATGTGCCTTTCTTACTCTTGGAGTCGTCAAAGAGGGCGATCCAAGTTCCTCATCAAGACTCTTTTCTAAACTTCTTGAATCTCCATCAATGTCTTCAAAACATGTAGATGTTTTACTACTAGCAGAAAGCTTTTCTTTACCTTTCTTGGATGTATTTGATGAATTCACCGGACTGCAAATTTCCATGCAATCTTCCACTCCATGGATTTGAGTTGGAAGTATTGCTTGGTGATACATCTGATCCACTCAAAACTTGAGATTCTACATTGGATTTTTCAACATTTTCTTTGTCATTTGGTTCAAGATTAAGTCCAACTTTGGCATCTACATAGAAGCTTGATATTTCATCAAACACAACATCTCTGCTTACCTTCACCTGTCATGTGAGTGGGTTATAACATTTATATCCCTTTTGCTCAAGGGAGTACTCAATGAAGATACATTTTTTTGCTTTTGGATCAAGCTTCTTCCTCAACTCATCTGGAATATGTACATATGCAATACAGCCAAAAAAATTCATATGTGATAAGTTTTGCTTTTTACCTGTGAACTTCTCTTCAAGTGTAACTTGATGTACAACAGTAATCAAAGTTCTACTCATGATGTATATAGTAGTGTGCACAAATTCTGCCCAATAACAATGAGGCATATTCTTCTCAGCCATCAAGGCTCTTGCTATTTTTGCAATATGTCTATTTTTGTGTTCCACAATGCCATTCTGTTGTGGTGTGTACCTGCATAAAAATTGATGTCGAGCTCCATGATTTTTAAGAAAGTTTCTTAACTCATTCGACATGTATTCACCTCCTCCATCAGACCTTAATGTTTGAATATACTTTTCTGTCTACTTTTCCACCATCGCCTTAAAATTCTAGAAGTGAATGGACACCTCACTCTTCTCTTACATAGTTTTTGTGTATGGTTATTAATGAAAGTAACATGAAACCTGCAACCACCCATAGATGTGGTCTTTGCAAGACCCCAAACATCTATATGTACTATTTCTAGCACATTCTCACTAACATGCTTGTCATGCAAAAATGGTGCACTTGCCTATTTACCAAATCGACATGCTGCACATACCTTTTGCATTTCAGCAACTTTGAAATTTGTTAGTCCATTGACAATCGCGTTTGATTGCCTCAATTTCAGCCTCTACAAGCTTGCATGTCCAATTCTTTTGTGCAAGATCTCTATATCAACAATAACTCTTGCACCTTTTGCAAACATGGCTGCATTTATTTCAAGAATTTTCACATTTAAAGTGAACATCCTACCCACTTTGTTTCCTTTGGCAAGTAGTCGTCCATCCTATTTGTACTCTTCTACATATAGCCCAGCAGCATTGAACCTGAATTGTAATGCCTGGTCAACCATTTGTCCAACAGAAACTAGGTTCTTTGTTATATTTGGAACACGCATCACATCAACAAGATGTTTTACCTTCCTGTCCTCCATAGACAATGCTATGTTTCCTGTATGCTCAATAGGTTGTGATGTGTCATCACCTATTTCAACATATCCAGGAACTGGCAATTTTTGCAAACTACTAAACCATTCCGCATGACTGGTCATGTGATTTGAAGCACCCGAATCCACATACCCGACATTATCATTCGATTTTGAAACATCAGCAAACATCATATTCATCATGTGATGTTGAACCATGAATAGCTTCTCAGAATCATCTACACTTGTGGATGCATAGTTGTTTTATTGCCTTCTATTATTTTGATTCTTCAACTTGCAATCACGTTCAAAGTGTCCAGGTTTACCACAATTCTAGCATCCTTAACTATCATTACCTGAATCATTTCTTTGGAAATTTTTGTGGCCTCTTTGGCTCCCCCTACCTCAAAACTATCCTCTACCTCCTGCATGATTTTGATGTTGACCTTGGTCTTGGTTACTATTTTCTCTTCCACGTCCGAAGCTTCTACGTCTTCCTCTTCCTCTACTAGAGTAGAATACCTACTCAGAACTAGGTTTTACTTGGGAGTTCAAGTCCTCACCAAGATTCTTTTATTCAATAATCAGCATGGATACCAGATCAACAAAATTTAGAATAGTTTTCGTGGTCTGAATAGATGTTCTGAACTGCTTATGTGTAGTTCCTAGAACACAAAGCCATACTTCCACCTGATCATCATCATCTACATTCACGCCAATAGATGCAAGTGACTCACATATGAATTTGATTTTCAAGGTGTACTTACTTATTGACATGCCCTTTTTCTCTAATGTATGTAGCTTGTTCTTGAGTTGCAATTTGAGTGTCTTTGTATTCGTCTCATAAAATGTGACCAAACTATTCCAGGCCTCTTTTGGAGTCTTGGCATCCTTTATGTGCCCAAACATGCTATCCTATATGCTAACAGATAGCCAATACATTACCTTTTGTGCTTCTTGATTCCATTCCCCATATGCTCTTAACTGGTCCACAATCCAATTCCTCGCTGGTAATTGTGGAGCATTTCCGTTCTCTCCTTTGATGTACTTCCAATAGCCTTTTCCAATCAAGAATTTCGTCATTTTGAATCTCCAAGCATGGAAGTTGTTTTTGTCCAACTTATTGATCATAAGCTATCTCATTTCATCTACATTTTCCATTTCAGCAACAATTCACAACACCACAAAAGCATTACAAGCAGTATTTCTGCTTGAACACTATCGCACTTTGATGTGACAGTTTGATCTCAGAAAAACACAATTTTCATGTATCAACAATACACGGAATCGCGTGAAATTCTGGATCTAGAATGTCTAAGTGTTGTCAAACAGGATGCAACTTACAATTTTGCAAACTAACGTGGTTTTTCTGTGGGCCCCACCTTGTGGGCTTGAAACGAAGGTCGAAATGGCTCCGAAATAGAAATCTAACAAAATTTTGTGATCGTAAAGGAAATATTTTGACATCTTCTACCTTCATGCCAATTTTCATAGCAATCTGAGGTCATTTGTGAATGGCACTTTCTCCATGCCTTCTCGCATACTCTTCACCATTGTCCTTCTCCACGAGCTCTTTGTAGCCACATTGGCTCTAAGACCATGTTACGAGGAAGGAGATATGGAAGAGAGCTCACACACACACACTCTCACAATCAAAGAGCAGCACACACATAGATTGAGGCAAGGACGAATGATCTTCTTCTTCTATTACATAAAAGAAATGTACAAGAATGACCTAAAACAAAAATACAACTAGTGCAATCTATGAAGAATAGTACATATGGAAAATCCTAATGTCTCCAAATGAGTGGGCTAGAAAGAAACAAATGTGCCATCACTCTCAGTAGATAAATCTAGTAAAGCTCAATGAAGTATCCCTAACATATACCGGTGTGACCACTATACATGTCAAAGAAGTGAAAAAGTGATACATATCATCCTGGATCATCACATTTTGAGCTTGATATCTCAACACTAATGGCATCAAAAGACAAATCACACCACAACAAAATGGTGTGGAAGAGAGGAAGAATAGACATTGTAGAATGTGGTAGGCTTATGATGAAGGAGATGAGTATGTCAAACTATTATTAGGCTAATGAAGCAACCATAGCATTATACATCATGAATAGAGCTCCCACATCAAGTATACATGCTACCACACCGTATGAAGCTTGGTACAATAGGAAGCAAAATATTTCACACTTGAGATTCTTTTGTTGCACATGTTATGTACTGATATTCCCAAATGAATTAAGGACCAAGCTGATGATATATTAGAAAGGTGTGTATTCATAGGGTATGTAAGAGAGCAGAAGTATTATAGGTGTTATAACCCCACAACAATGGAAGTAAAGGTATCAAGGGATGTCATGTTTGATGAACTTTTGCATTGGTATGATACAAGTGTATATATGCACAATAATGAAGATGAAGGAAACAGGACTTCTAGAGATGAACCAAAGGGCATGGTTCTATGTGGACCAAAAGGTTCTAGTTCTCAACCATCGTGGGATAGAATTAGTCCCACTTGAGCTCAATTAAGTGATGCAAGGAGTGAAGGCAAATCCAAAATAACAAAAATAGAAGAAGCAGGAGATTTGTGGATCAAGCTCAATGTAGACCATCATGGGAAGAAGGGCGAGAGCTCAAAGACAAAATCCAACTCAATGGAATGGTGAGATAAGATGGTTTGATAGGGTAAGCTATCTAGCTCAAGGACTTACCTTGTTACACGTATGTGTTCCTCGAGTAGCTTTGATGTGAATATTTTCCCTATACATGGGCACTTTTTACAATAGTGTTGCCTAGAGGTTTTTCCCCATGTTACCACATACTTGATACTCTCATATGTGGTGGTACTTTGTACTTAGGGATATTATTCAGCTCTTACTTCAGTTCAGTTCATCATCAATAGAGAGAGCTATTCCAGCCATCGTCTTCTCCGTGTGTCTTGCTGCATTTGTGCTTCATGTGTGTGCTTCTCGTGTGTCTCTCGCACTTCTACACACACCCAACAGTGGTATCAGAGCAGGTTTAGATCCTTCTCAAGTTTCGGTTTCTCACGTCATGGCCCACGCGCACTTTTAATAGTGCAAATCGACTTCAGAGCATAGAACAGTTAGTATATGAACAATGTCTACCCCTCATGATTGTATGCACATTTTGTAAGGCCCCCATTATGAGGAGAAGCCAAGCGTGCATTACCCAATTGATGGGAATCCCAACTTGTATGTTGGATGAAGGTCATATTGGACCATGTAAGGTATTGTAAGGAAAGGGAGTTACCAGGGTCCCCAATTGTGGGGTCTGGGGCAGCGGTGAGCAGCCCCGGCTGGGGGGTCCAAGGGGGCCAAGGGGCCCCCTGGTGGGAGTTCGAGGGCAACACCCCCTGCATGACAGTAAAGGGAATATTCCATGGAATGTTCCCTATTAGAGTCAGAAATCATTTATAGTTAGGTCAGTTCAATTGGTCTAAGCCATGTATGGCAATTACGCGAGTGGTGGCTGCCCACGCTCTACCGCCCATGTCTAGCCATCCATGGGATGCCACCCATGATCATATATATACATGACTTCTGCACTACCTGAGACATCAAATTGATCCAGCATACCTCTACCTTGTATCTCCCTAACTAGAGTTGTCTAGATCACCATTTAAGCTCTACCTTGAGAGCGCACAGGTGGACAATGCCATCATCTTTGTACTTGTTGCTAATAGAAAATTGTTGAGATTCTCCTATATCTGTTTTCTCTGCTACTGCTCCTGTGTTATATTGTGTAACTATTGTTTTACATGGTATCAGAGTTCCAAGGCTGAGAGAAATCAGAGAAACACTTGACCCTAACTCCTAGA